>JAUMHL010000009.1:18688314-18730883 GCA_032362345.1 Sandelia bainsii | reverse complement strand
GAGACGTCGTTGTCAAGCTGTAATTGATGCTCAAGGGCACATGACACGTTATTGAGACATTGACATTTTTTGTTGTGATATACTCATCACTGTTGTTGGCTTTTCTTTCAATAAATTGTTTGAGATGAGGAAATCACCATTCCATGCTTCTACTTAAATGCCCTACTTTCATGATATAATATCACCGTAGTGTGAACATTTTAACTTTTTCCATAAATTTCACCTGAAAGCCAAATATCCCTAACTTTTTGTGAGTAGTGTATGAGGTAGAGTGATGAATTGAAATGGGGCCTGTGGTGGGAAACCTGCATTGTTTATGTATGGTGCAGTAAAAACACACAGTTCCCAAGCTCCTGTGGGTCTATCCTTCACTGTACCAGTCAGTGATTTACATGGTTGTCACATCAGCCATACGTAGTTTGGGACCAAATGCATCCCCAACACTTTTTTTTATATATTTGTACAAGCTTATTTACTCAAGTATTTATTTAAACAAGTAAATGCACAATCACTTGCAGACCTAAAGGCTTCCTGAAAGTGGGAGTAGAGTTAACACAGATATGCCAGTGGCATCATGGGGAACTAAACTGAAAGTGAGGGCCTCACTATGCTACCATGAGGTAGAAGAAGATTGATTTATAATATAGAGGGCGCTTAATGATGTTTACAATAGTAATTGCACTGTTTTTCATGAAGCTTCTGTTCTGCAGCTTTCTGTTGGCGCTCTTTCAAAGTAATAGAAGTATTTTTCAATTATACTTGGTTAGTTATATTTTAGTAAAGCTTGAATATAACATACTTAAGAAGAGTGCTTCTTTTTGAGCCAGATAATTTGGGACATTTCCCTGCTTGTTTCGGTATCAACATGACATTTTACTTAGAAAACAGAAAGGGCTGATGGGAGCAAATGGTAACATATGAAGGTGCTGACCACTGTAGAAAACTGTACTCTGGATTCCAATCCTGTCAGTGCCAATCATGCATGGATTACTGAACGGGCCTAATGGGCACAGGCCCCATGTCAGGGAGGCCATTGGACCAGAGCCTCTGGAAGAAGTTTAATATTTCTTGTTTGAAAGTCACAGTTAAAAGTTCCAAAATGGAAGTAAAGTCAAAAAATGACCAAAAAGACACACGTCATGACCTTGGGAGGCCTTTTAGCTGCTTGTACCCAGGGGCCATTTTCTCATAATCTATCCCCGGTGCCAATATGTGACAATATCCACATCACACGCTGTGGAATGAAAAGCCAGTGTTAATCTTACATTAAAATCAATAGACAGAACCACACACCCAGTGTATAGTCAGAAAGTTCATATGTCAATACAAGCATTTTGTATTATATGTCTGCTACTATGAGACTATACAGGCAGGAAACAGCGGCAGAACATTGGGGAATATACTGAGCAATTATCCTGGGAGGTATAGTTAGCTGTGGGCCAGTGTTCACAAAACATGTTACACTGTCAGTCTAAAGTTTGTTTTACTTATTCCTTGTCCAGTATATGAGCCTGAGATTGAACACAAATCCCCCACATCGCCAGAACAACCCCTCAATCAAAGTGTAGTTTAAACATTAGAGGTTATGGAAACAATATAATATAACTGATTCAAATCCCTGGATCGGCTGAGACAAATCTCGCGGGGCTAGGATTGAATGAGTGATGTTCTTCAGAGCTGACTGATCCTGTCAGTGGTTCTTTGAAGAAAGCATGTAGCCTCCTAAAGCGTCATGAAAATTCAGGTTTGTCATGTCCCATCTGCTGGCACATTGGACGGTGCTTTTCTGCTGCTGTTGAAATTTGCCGTCGCTCTCCTGTTGAAACAGGGATCACACACAATTTGGAAAACAGTGTATAAACAGGATCACTGGTGACATCACTGCACAGGCGAAAAGATGTGGCACGGTGCCATTCTGCAATATGCTCCGAGCACCGAAAACACGTTTGAATATTTAAGATGATCACTTCAGCTGTCTTTGTCAGTGCGAATGACATCACACTAGTTAACCTTCAAGTTTAAGACGAAAGGTTGCAGGTGTGTAATGGTGTTGAAAACACTAGTCAACTGTTTTCTGTTGCTGTTCTTACCTTAAAAACTGTGTGTGTACTGTTTTACTCATCTCTCAGTGGCTTCTTTGAAGATCAGTCTTTAAAACTCAAGATCATAAGAAACATCTCTCACCGATGCTGATGTCGCATAAGCATTTGAACCCACCAACATATACAACAGATTTTAGTGGTCCATTCCAACCATTTATTAATCACTTTTAGCTAAGATTTTCATTACTTAGCACACAATTTAAACCAATTATCAATTCCTTAACAGTTTCAAATGTTCTGTTGTTACAATCCATTACGTTTAACGATTTCAGTTGTCTGCCCATTATTTATGTAATTACTTCAACTGCTTATTCAGGATCTTTAGCTAACCTATTAGACTCCCCTTCTTGCTACGGTACTGCAGCTAATTACTTAATTCACTGCACTCACAACACGCCACGTTTGTCATATTAGGGTGAGCTTTTGTACAACCAAGTTTCCAAAAAAGTTGGGATGCTGTGTAAAATATAAATAAAAATATAATGCAGTGATTTGCAAATTATTCAAAACTTCTGGGATTTGATCTAAAATAGACAATATAACAAAAGTTGAAACTGAGAAATTTAATTGTTTTTGTTTTTTCTGGAAAATATATGAATTTGATATCATCAACATGTTTCAAAAAGATTAGTACAACACAACAATCTGTAAGTGTCACTTTAGTGTTTGCATGATGTCAGCTCAACAGTTCAAGGCCTTGAGTGTTGTATTTTTTAAAATTCATAATGCATCAAATATTTTCAATTGGCGACAGGTCTGGACTTCAGGCAGACCAGATAATATGCTTTGTCCACTAATGTGACCCCATAAAATCACAGATGTTGGCTTTTAAACTGTGCGCTGATAATAAGCCTGAATCGCTTCTTTGTGTTTTTCATTGGTACTCTTGTTGGTATAAGAGTTTTAATTTGCATTTGCAGATGTAGTGAAAAATTGTTTTCACTGACAGTGGTTTTCAGTAGTGTTCCCAATGCAGTGATTTTTGTATGCAGTGTCGTCTGAGGGCGTGAAGATCACAACCATTCAATATTGGTTTTTGCCCTCGTCCCAAATGTGCTATTTGCCCACACAATCTTTTACAGAGTGGTGAACCTTGCCTGTTCTTTACTTCTACAATCAACCTAATTGGTGTAAGATGTTCCACCAGGTTGTTGTTTTTTTCACATTACACAACATTTCCAGCCTTTTGTTACCCTGAAACATGTTGCTGCCATCAAATTCAAAATAAGCAACAATCAAATTTCTTAGTTTCAACATTTGATATATTGTCTTTATACTACATTCAGTCACATGTATGTTTTCACTGATTTGCAAATGATTGCAAATGATTGCTTTAGTTTTTTTATTTACATTTATACAGCATCCCAACTTTTTGGTAACTTCAGTAGCTTATTCTTGGATGGGAACTGGATTGAAAAGTCACCAGCACTGTCATTTTATTTATCTCACATGTTGGTGTGACCCAATGTTTCCTTCTCTTTTGGAATAGCAAAAATGATAAATTGAAGTGTAAACAGAACAGTTTTTTTCTCCATCATGTTTATCCACCAGATTTGATTTGTTTGTTACTTGAACACAGTTTTATAGGATGCTTGTTGTATGAGTCTAAAATATTACATCATTGGATTTATTGCTATAGGCATACATCAATTTGTGTATTCAGAAATTGTGGCTTTTTTCTGTTTTGTGCACTCAGTAGGCTTGGGTTTAAATTAGGTGAGACTCCAAGTCTCAGGATGTAAAAATGCTGAAAGTTTGACTGAGTTTCAGAGCTCAGAGTAGTTTAACCACAACTGCAAATCACTGGTGTCTGAAGGTGTGGTTTTTAGGGCGTGAAGTGCAATTTCTACACAGCTCAATTAGAAATCCACAAAAAACACAGGGCCTTGCCATCAGGTTTTGTGGCAGTAACACATACACAGACACACACCACAAAATTGGTAGAGCTGAGTGTGACACAGATGTATCCAATACACACACAGGGCAAGCTACAAAGTTGGGTTACCTTCTATCTTCCCTGACATAAAGAGTGTTACTCCAGGAGTTTAGGTCCAATTGGTACCATGTGTCTCTGCTCTTAAATATGTCGCAACCTCTAGCCTACGATTTCCTCGTGTGTCTCCGGAGGGCTGTATGTTAAGCTCAGATTTTCCCAAATTTAGGGTAATGGGGAAAATGTTCTGTACCCTCGTTCCCAAAATGCAATCAGTCACCAGGAAGGAATAATATTTAGCAAGGGAAGGAGTCAAGCAGTATCTTTATCTCATTACAAGGTAGTAACTTTGACTGTTAAATTACTTTAGAATAGATACATCACACACAGGAAGTCATGCTGAGTAGGCTGAGTAGAAAGGACTGTAGAATTAGTGAAATATTAGTGCTTTCACTAGGCTACAGTTTAGACATGATATTTAAAACCATAAATAGTGACACTTGCATCATAAATGCAACATCTAACCTCATCTCACCAGTTTGTTTCGTTTACACAATAGAAGTCTATTTGTAAAAGGAAGCAGTGATGTGTTACAATATAGCCACAATAATTTCCTGTAAACATGCCATAGGCTGCGTCATAGCTAATTTTCACCCTTTCAAAATGTAACTAAACTGTGATATGGCATCTATGGAAATAACATGGCTGCAAAAATTGTAATTGGACAATTTGGCAACTTGTGTTGTCATACAAGTTCCCAGTGGAGACAATAAATGAATACAGTTGAAAAAGTCTGTCCCTCGCATATGAGTATGTCACAGCAGCTAACCCTTACACCTCCCAAATCACAACAAAGTATCATGTGGGACTGTGCGTGAAGAAAGCAGTTTCTTCTAGAGTGGTTGTATAACCCTTGTTCAAATCTTAGCTGAACTTCACTGCTAGCTGCCCTGCCTTTGAACTCTAGTCTTGCACTACTTGTGTACGCCTTGATGCTTTCTGCAACCTTCAGTGGTCTTAATCAGGAAGGGATGCACACACACACACATTTTAATCTCTTCCTCCACAGAGACAGTTAGCTGAGGTCCAGCAGTGTCAGTAATGGATAGAAGTAACCTTTGATCCCCAAGAGGAAAGCATCTTCCTCGTTTTCCTCCTCCTCCCTCCTTCCTCTGGGTGCTGGCTCAGAATTTCCACTGATGCCATGATGTCGTACTGAGTCACTATCATCTGTGAATGTAAACTATAGTCAGCTACAAGCACAGTGCACATAATCAGAATCAGTATCGGAACCAGAAATACTTTATTAATCCCTGAGGAAATTATGAGGTCTCAGTTGCTCTGTGACAGTAAGAAAGTTAAGTGAAGAAGAAATACCAAATTACAAAAAATTACAATTACACTATAAGAAATACCAAAATAACAAAAATTACACTATATTACAATTGAAATAAGACAATAATACCATATTGTGTTATAATATGACATACAAACATCAGTTGGGCCACAGCAGTACACTTTCATAGAACAACAGATTGAGTAAGAGAGAAAGATTTGATTTTAAGGGGAAAAGGAGAGAAAGAGCAGAATCAATCATTTTGGCTCCTGTGTTGATTTGTTCCAAGTGAGTGTGTGTATACTCTTTAGGGAGATGTGGTATGGTATACCCCACCCAACTTGTTGTGGCATTGTTACTATAGTGATTTCCATACCACTAGACGAGAATTAGAGCAGTGATTGATCTCCTCTGTCTTTATCTATGTCACTTTCTTTTTTTAGTCTTCCCATTTCTCTTTCTTTCTCCATACTGTTTCTACATCTCACCACCCCCACACCTTCTCCTCTCCTGTAGTGCTGCAGCAGCCCCCGTCTTCTTCGGTCTGACGTCTCGGCCTCTGCTGGGTGTTATTTGAGGCCATGCAGACCTATAGGCCACAACCTGCGAGAATTACAGTTGACATGTATTCAATCATCATCCCCCCTCACAGGACAATGAGCAGCATTTACCAACAGAGCCATATGTTTGCAACATGGCAACACTGAGGAATTATAGTATTACGGTACAAAGCAAAACATACAGTACTTACAGCACGTGCATGTGTATGTGTGCCAAATGTGTGTGACACGTATATACTATATAGGTTGTGACTGGCGGCAAAATGGTTACCATTGAAAATAAAGCTCCTCTCAGACATGGAATATCTATCATTGCTCTTTTATCCCTCCGTATGTATCCCTAATACAAAAATATGTATTTCATAGAATGCTCTTTAGATTTTCACAATGTTTAGTTTATACATGAGATTAAGTATGGTGGACCTGCAACTTCTAAGCAAATGCTGGATGATCCTTAGAAGCATGTGTCATGTGCATTATTATTATTACATTTAACATTACATTACATTACGTGACGATACATTATTATTATTTGTTTAATCACACTAAAGTGAGTTTAAATGGGATCAAGCACGCAGACAATGATAATGAGGTTTAGCAGTCAGTAAATGTATACATTCAGCCTGGAGTTATGTACTGTTTGCTGAACGCGGAGGATGTTGTGATGTGACACATCAGTGCTGCCATGTTGTCACCTGTGTAAAATACCACACCACCATCTTATCTTGGTCATCTGCTTCTGTAATGGTGTCTAATGTGAAAAGCAGATTAAATTCCTAGTCTGTATCTTTTATTAGGAATATTTGAGCCTTATTTTAAAAATAACTACAAAATGTGTTACTTATTTCAATGTATAGTTTAGTTTTAGGGGACCCCTAGGACTATATTATCACACTTTATGTTTTCATTATCATATTTAAATACCACTACTGCTATTAAAGTTATGATTTATGCTTAACAGTTTATCAATGTCCTTCACTAGCAATTATCATTCTGAAGACTCACTGAGACACAATTACTGTGCACTGTGTTTGTGTTTCTCTGTTGATTTGACACCTAGTAACTCAGAACTCATAGATCTGTCTAAGACGATGGCATAACTAATATAACTAACAATGTTTAAGACAACATGGGACTCAAGATTCGGACTGATTGATGCACCATATATGATTCCATATGAAATACGTAATCAGAACCTCCAACAGTCCTGTCCTCTGAGAGACATCCATCTTCTTCAACTGCACAATTCTGATGCCAAGAAATTGAACTCTTGAACTAACTATTCTCATCATGTCATGGATTGGTTATATATATATATAAGTATATATGAAAAATATCTTTAAAATGTGTTCAAGATCATATCTTGGAACTTCACCAGTTTCAGCTGTACGTCAGTTGGCTATTTCGGCTTTGTCTTTCAGAAGAATAGGTGCCCAACTTGCTGCGGTTCATTATAGCAGTAAGGTGCATAGTACTGTCTTATGGGAAATACAGGACCAAACGTTTTTGGGGTTGGACCGTAAGTTATTGGAATATGTTAGTTTGTTGTTGCTGTAGCTGGAGATGTGGTGGTATTGACTGGATGGCATCAAAATCATAGACCTACAGTGTAGCGTCAAAGCTACATCTTTCAGGATCAGTGATTTCTTTAGTTTTTTTTAACAACTGAAGGTTGTACTCAGAAAATGACGTGCACGGATGTAATCCTTCGTCATCCATCCCCCTTTCTCTTTTATATTTATTTTCAATTGTTTGACAAATCTGTTTGATATTACTCTTAGCTCACAAACAGGTGATTCAAACGTATAACACTTGTACTAACATTGTTCTCTATCTGATGTTCTTCCTTAAAGACACAGCTCATTAGTCAACTGCAGGCCTTGAGTTCAGGACTGTATCCTAAGCTGAAGCTGGTGAGAAAACGCTTCCAGACACTGCAGTGTAAATCCAGCCTTTGTCTGGTAAATGAGTGTGGCAACATTTTTTTCTAACAGCAAAGAGAATGGAAGCAGATATTAAAAGGAAACAGGTCTTGGTGTGTGCTGTTTCCTGTCATGGATCACACAAAAGTACTAAATCTAAACTTGAAAAGTGCAGTTATGGATGTATCTGAATTGGCATATGTACTGTAGACTCTGGGGACTAGTTTTTGTGGAATGTAGAAATGAATATGCCTTCACTTCACCTTGAGAAAATTAATCTTACTTACATTGAGTAGACACTTTTATCCAAAGCATTTCAAGTGTTACATTACATACAGACACCATTGGCAACCTGGGGCTCAGTGTCTTGCCCAAGGACACTTCAACATAGAGGAGATGAAGATCCGCTGCCTTGTGGATAATGGACAACCTGCTGTACCTTCTGATAGTCAGCTTTATTGCATCTTTTATGATACGTGCTTTATGCAAGATCACACACAAACTACTGTCAGTATACTTTAAACTGGTAAATGGCCAGATCTCATTTTTATCTTGAAGTCATTATGGACTGTGTGTGGTTGAGACAACTGTTGTATTTTATGTTTGTCTCTCAGACGCATCAGGACAGTGTAGTCCTAATGCACATTATCAACATGTGTTATATTATAAAAAAAAATCTGTTAAATCATGTTTGGATGGATAATTCTATAATCTTATATTATAATATTAAGGGTCAGTATTATGTACAGCTATGTTCTCACTTTACTCAGAGCTATTGTAGTAAATACAGTAAAAGTTAATGTGAACATACCTGCTGTAACTGTCTCAATTTACTAGCTCTAAGTTTTTGGCATCTACAACTCAAGTTTGCAAAAAAAATTCACATTTGCATTAGTTATACCTTTTGGCTAATGCTGCTAAAATTTCTTAAACAGTGGGTGTGATAAGAAATTTGGAAGACAGGATATACAGTAAAAGACACATACTGGAAATGAACCATGTCTTTATTCTTGTATTAGCTTTACTGTTGTAGGCATTGTGTTTTTTTAGGGTTTTAATTCTGAGATATCTTGATTACAGTTCTGCTGCTGCAGCAATGGGAAAAAAAACTCAATCATTTTTATTCTACAGTGCAACATATTTTGTTTAGAAAAGTTCAATGGTATTAATTTTCATTACAGATTTATCTTAGTAATAATTTGCAACTCGTCATTACACACCGCAGAAAGTCTGGAAAACTGCTGCTTCCTTTGCGATTCCATGAAAATGCATGTGTTGTTTTATTAGGAATCAACTGTCAAAATTGTCTTTCCCAGCTGCTTGTCATGAAGTCATCCACCTTCTGCTTCCGTTGGTCTGAATCTCTCCCAGTGCCGGGATTAGAACCTCATGGGGCATCTTGATATGAAAATGTAGTGCAATGACGAATATCATCTGTTTTGCGTTTTGAAATCCCTAGAAGCTTCTGTTACTGAACACTGCATAAAACAGAATGATTTCTATCAAGTTTGATAATTATAATTAAAACATCTGTGAAATCAAGAAGTTTTATAAAAGTAAAAACAGGATTTAAAAGTGGAACTGAGGAAGTCAGTTTAAACGCTTGTGATTGTCACACTTTGGCTGTGTCCAAAATGACTCCTTATTCACTTAATCAGCATCATATTGTGTCTTTACAGATAACTGTTTGAGACATGTGACAGTAATTTTCTCTTATATCTTTAAAACAGGGAGCGATGAATTGTGGGGTTGATAGCAGAAATTTTAGTGTTGCATTGTGGGATACTTTCAGTGCACTATATAGGGTATGGGAATTCTCACTCAACACTCAGACACCGCTAGAAACACCCTATATAGTTTACTATATAGTGAATAGGGAATGATTTTGTACACAGCCTAAATGTGTGAGACATGGTGAAATTGAAAAAGATAAAAATGAAATGAAAAAAAAAAAATTAACACAGTAATCTACAAAAATCCTGGCACTGTAAGGGGATTTTTCTGCATTTGGAGCATCACAGCTTTGTGATTTCCCTCATACGGTATTACACATTGAGACACAGACTTGTTATCAGCTCTGCATCTTCCAGATACATCATCACTATCACTCATTTCTAAATCCCTCTTCCTACTTTTACAAAGACAATTCTATAGGTTTTAGTGCTGTCAATCCAAACAGCTGTCAAGTACCATGCCTGCCAATTGTAAGAGGGTGAACGAACATCTATGGTGTAATAGCGAACACCTGACAATAGCCAGTGTCTAATGAAGAGGTTATTTAAATGAAACTTCTTCTTACTTTCATGTCTTGTCACAACCGTTGAAGATAAGGCCTGTCAATCCTTCTTTTTTTATTAATCTCTCAGCAATGACCGTGGTGTTGAAGTGCATGTATATTTCATCCAGAGGTCAGAGTGGACAAGCCATAGCTGTCCAGTGGAAGACGGACTAGTACCTGCAGTGATCGATAATCTGAAGATTCCAGCTACCACATCCCACCCACTCTCTAACCTCCACTGAACAAGCCATTGATCTCTGAGTCGGTGGCTCTCTGACCATCTCAGTCACCTCATCTTTCACACTAATTCTCTCTGACCCCAAAGCCCAATGTGTTTCTGCCTGTCTTCTGTATGTGTATCCCTTACATTTAGTGGCCATTCTCAATCTCATTTTTTTTTTCTCTTTTGTCTTCTATGTGCTTTCAAATAGCTTAAGCTTCTTGCAGAATATCTCCAAAGGACATTTTGCACTGGGTTTTTGACAAACAAATTTAGCTCTTAAGCAAAAGCTATTTTTGAACACATTTTTGAGCAAAATGTGTTTATATCACTAAAGAACTAAACTTGTCAATCAACAACAAGTGCTGTATTCAGATATGCGCACTATTCATTTGAATGGGGGAGTTACACAGTGGGGGGGGCGCCACAGGGGGTTCTGTCTAAAGGATGCAGCCTTGCGTGGAGAAAAAGTTGCATCTGGTTCCGATTTTTCTGCAATTTAACCCCAGTTATCGGTAGATGAACTCAGATCAGCTGGGTAATCCAGATGATGTTCTTGTAATGATTTATTGAGCTTAATGTGAGACTAGGACAGATCTTACAGGTTCTAACAACATTTTTGCCTGTTTAAGAACTTTAATATGATGTGGGGACATTTAAAACATATTCTTAAAAGCTCTGAATGTACACTGATGCTGTGTACAGGCTTTCTTTGTTCAGAAGTTCAGTAATTATTCTAATAAATTAAGAACATTTACAGCTCATTTATTCACTAGACAGTATTTCTGGGGACCCTTATCCTTCTTAAGAAGGCAGGGTGGGGGTCAGCTGACATTCACTTTAGTGCTCTTGTTTCCAGTTTAAAACTCTGATGTTACATGAAGAGTGATATATAGACTATTTTTGGAAGTAGTAATACGCTATTGAGCTGATGGGTCTTGCTTTCTGAGGTAAGTTAAATGAATCACGTTTCAGCTAGTAAAGGTTGCCTTGTCACAGTGTATACTTTGAAGAAGGTGATTAACACCGTTATGGCAAATCCATCTTCACTTTGTGTCACACATCGTATGGGCCATTTCCAATGGGTGCCACATATCTTTTTTTGCCAAGTAAGACTTTACTTAGGCACTTTACAGTCAGTGACAGTAATCAGTGACACTTTTTTTGGTCTTTTATCCATGCTCGTGCTTTTTGAGCACAAAAGACAAAAAATGCATCAGCAGGCTCTCTGAGAACTTTGGGAGCATAAAACAGTCTTTGTCTTTTGATTATGCTTTTTAATAGGGGTGGAGAACCTTTTGAAAATAAGCTAAAAACTGGCTGGACACATGTTTCTACCAAAAACAACATGTCATGCTGCAAATCCAGTTTGCTTAATACTAATGTTTGAAGATATTGGAAGCACTTTGTCTTTTAAAACAGATAAGCAACTGTCTGATTAAAGAATGAGCACATAATAAGAACAATTCACACTACAGAAATGAAAAAAAAATCCTGTCTGGGGTAGAGGTATTGATTGGGATGCTACAGAAAATTGCTCTCCACTCGGGTTTGGTTTCAGGAGTTGTGGTCCAATTGAGGTTTGCCACACTCTTTCTGGACAGTGAAGTGTAATTCTGCAGTGATTGATAAAAAACAGGCTGAACACCCATCCATAACTTTCTAAGAACATTGCCAAGATAAATGTTCGAAGGGTGTGGCTACCATTTTAGTGCTACAAATATTCTGTGATACAGGCCTGTTCACTTCAAATACTGATTTGAAGTCACCTGTTAGAAAAGTCCATGATTTGAAAATAATGTCAGCACAAGGTGCTTGAAAATCTGGGCCTTGTGACAGTGTGCAAATGGTGCTCTAGAGTTAAAACAAAGTATGCTACTTTTTTTACCTTACTTCCCCTCTGTTTTACTTCAGAAATGTTTAGTTGCCTTCTTCAAGAGGGACCTTACTGTGAAGGAAGCATCTGACTTTACCATAGTGTCTGTAGATATTTCTTTGCTGGTTGTTTCACAATAAAAACATAGCAAGAAGCAAACTGACCATATTCCTCTGTGGAAAGAGGGACATAGATATCAAGTGGGACAGAAGTGGTTAAGTAAAGATTGGGCACCATACTTCAGCAAGTTAGCTCTGGATCCTCACACAGTACATCTTTGTTACACAATACTGCTCCTAACATGCTTCTTGATAATTAGAACCATTTCTTGGTGAAACTCCATCTCTGAGAATCTTTGAAACATCATGTTGAGTAATAGGACTTTCACTTATTTTTTAGGTTTAGATTTCGTTTTTTAATGGTATTAGTATTAGTTAAACATTTCAGTGAGAGATCAAGGACTTCATGATTGATTGCAAATTGCTATACAGTCAGGTTTGGAGAACTAATCCTCCCTACCAAACCATCAAACATCTCATTAAAGACAACCGTTCGGTTGATGCAGGGAGCTGCAGAGCCAATGAATTCATCTGTGAGGGTGATTATATGGTTAGACATTTATGGGCTCTGAGCAATCAGAAAACTCTCAACTTCTCATTCATCACATGTGCACCATCTCTGTCATCATGGACAGCAATGGCAGTGTGTCCTTTCAGAGAAAAAATCAGAGAAGTGTGATTGAAATTCAGAAATATAAATTGGATTCATGTCTGTGCAATGGCTGGGGCAGACATGAGATAAGTCTGAGTACACCTTCACATCCAATTTACATTCAGAGTAACCTACCTACCTATACAGTAAAAGCTATATGACTTAGGCAGTCACACAATACTAGTGGACTAATCAACAAAGATGTCACCCTTAATTGCAGCTATTTATTTTTAAATCATAATTTATGAGAAAAAGTTATTTCACTTCTGTTGGTAATTACATGCAGGCTGCTTGCTGGTCAGATTTTCTATGACTATGTTTACAGATGGTCCATTTGTGATACCTTGGTACTTGGACTTAAAGATGAACTGGTTAAAATGTGATTGTCAAAGGTCAAAGTCACGTCACCTCACGTCTGTCCCATTGTTGTCAACACACCTGGATGGATTTTTATTACATTTGGAACAAATGAGTCTGAACAGACATGCATGTGAATATAATAATAGTGGATTATAATTACTGATGCAGCTGGTATTTTTATATTATCCATCCATCCATTATCTTAACCGCTTGTTTTCGTAAGGGCCTATCCTAGCTGTCATTGGGCGAGAGGCGGGGTACACCCTGGACAAGTTGCCAGTCTATCGCAGGGCTAAAGAGACAAACAACCATGCACACTCACATTCACACCTACGGACAGAGTCACCAATTAACCTAACATGCCTGTCTTTGAATAATATTATATTATATTTATATTATTTTATTATCTAAACAATCTTACACACTGTCTTGATGATCATATGTTTTGAATCTAATACTTAACCTTTGAATTACTGTTCAGAACCAGGGTTGGTGGTTTGCTGGTTTATGTACTGCTGGATAATGTGAATTTCATACCAAAAAGTCTTATGAACATGATTATGATGATATTGTTACTAAATCAATTCTGATTTCTAACAATAAAAAAAATGTAGTAGAGTGAAAGTATGACATTTGTCTCTGAAATGTAGTGACGTCACAGAAGTAGCAAAAAAATGTAGATACTTAAGTAAAGTGGAAAAAGAAGTACAGTACTTAAAGTAGATAGTTTTCCACCACAGCATGTAAACTGCAACTTGACTGGTTGGTGGGAGCATACAGTCATGTGGCTGTAATTCTAGTTTCTTAAGAACCTGGTCCCACTGTATGAAATGCATTTACACCTGCGGATATCTGATCAAAATGTACAAGCCAGGCTATCTCCAAAATGTGGTCTGGCAATCTACACTGTGGTAACAATACAACCTCTGTGCATTTAAACCTTGCATGAATGTGCATTTACCTCCGGAGACAGATTGCATGTTAATGTCACATGTTATGAACACAGTGTCTTTCTTCAAATGAATGGATGGTGTTTGTATGGAAGTTATCAAATAAATGTCACAATAACCCAATAACCAGAACCAGTATTTGCTAAAAATCAGTGAGGCTGCCAGTTCCCAAGAGTTTAAAAAAAATCCTTTATTCTGTACACAATTGCAGGGAACAATTAGACTAGTAACGTCACAATGCTGTGAATGTGTCAACAACAGAGTTGCCTTTGGTAATACTCATTCACACCCGAGAAAAGATGTGTGTGTGTTTGTGTGCTGTGATAGTGTGAGACTGTAGACTAATAGAGGGACTCAGTGTTAATGAGTGTTGGCTGTGGCACAGCAGTAATGCCCTTGGGGTCTCTTGTTTCATCTTCTGATTTCCCAACACCAAGAATGAACATATTAGTCTCCCTTTTTCCCAACTTTTTCTTTAAATTTCATGTTTACCTTCTTGTGTTACACCTTCCTGTCGCTCTGTCCACCTTCCCTTTCCTTTCACGCTATGACTTTCTGCCAGGCTCACACAGGGGATAACTCCAACTCCAAACAGTGTGGAGTTAAAACCAACCCATTTAGCCACAGTGTAAATAAACCACTTTCTCCTTTTTCTCTCTCTTTTTCTCTCTCTCTCCCTCAGTCCTCCCTATTTAGTCTCAGAGAAAATAAACTGCTCACTCTCTATTTATTTTACATAGGAAGACCTGACCACCACAGAGTTTCCTCTGGGCAATTTCAACCTTAACCTGCTTAATTTCCCTAGAAGAAAAACTTAATCTGGTACCTCACGCTGCTAATTTGTGACTTGCGAATTCATTAGGTAGCCAATTAAATGTCAGCAACCTTAGATGCCAAAGCCTAGCATCCTAATTAGGTGATTACCTTTTTGTTGACCTCAGATCGGACATGTTTTCCTAATAAAAAAATGTTGGTTTAAATTGCTACAATATGCAGTAATGATGCATCATCCTATGTCAAAAATGTTTGAGATCAGTAACGATACTGAGCAGCTTTTTCCTCTATTCCTGAAAAGGTGACACATTACAGATGGCAGGAAATGTAGCATGCATGGCAACGTAAGCGAACCAGCGGCTCATGGGTGGGACATGCGGTGAGAATAATAATGTTGCATGTGGGTGAGTTATGGTCAAAGATACAAAGGGGTTTCAGCAAGTGTAAATGACCCAGGAGTCACAGGATGCACTGAATCTTAATTTTCACTTCATTTTGGCTTCAGATGGTGAAACAACTCAACAGCTGCTGTGGTTACATGCTCCAAATGTTGTCTGACTATAATTGATGACTATGCCACCAAAGTATTTACAATAAGATGATGGGATAAGATGTCCTGTATGTATATTTCACAGTAAGCTATACTATGTATTATATTCAGAGTCCAGCATAGGCGCACTTTAGAAATTAATGAAACATGTCCTGACTGCAGTTTTCTCCTGTGCTTTTCATTAAAAAGGCATTGGTGTTTCAAAATTCTGTAGAAACCAGTAGTATGCATTAGCATGGATACTAAGAAATTTAGTTATAAGAAAAGAGGAAGTGATTAAAGTTGAGTAACTGTAGTTCTAACAAGTTACAGAAACACTTAAATTTCCTTGGAGATTGACTACTGAATAATAATGATTCATAATGATAAATGTTGATATATGATAAATGTTTTCATTGGGATAATTTGGATAAACACTGGAATAAAAAAAAACCTCAAATGACCATAAATATAAAGACTTCTATAAATATTACTGTTTCTAAGCCCTGTAATAAATATTAACAAAAAAAACTTTTTGCTGAGACTGCTCCTTGTAACTCTTTACGTTCAAACGTTTTTCATTGTTCTGGACATTTTTAGGGCTTTTCGTCCATGTTGGCTTAAATGTTGAGTTTGACAGTTCATTCTTGAACTTGAAAACATTTGAGAAAGCTGAAACTCCACTTTCCCATTGGAGCTTTAGCTTTCAGCCCTGCTGACTAGCTTTTTTTTATGCAGTTTCTTGTGTGTATCCTTTACTTGAGCAGACATCCCACCCTAAAGAAACAAATTTCAGCAAGATGTCAAATAAGTTAATAAACTAATAGGTTCATTCACAATGAGCCAATTCTGAACAAAGTTAATTACCAGTGATCACAATGCATCATGACTAGTTTACTATTGGCAACGTCAGGCAAATGTTGACAACAATAACCTCACAAGATCAAAGCGGCTGCAGTTTTTGAGCATGTCTCGCAGTTGCTCTCCATCAAGTGAGACTTCAGAGGATGATGGGAAACAGCTGGCTCTCACCTGATAGAGCTCAGTGGTTCAGATGCTGGACCAGCACTGTGATGTTTAATAGAAACTTTTCATGTTTTGTTTAATTAGAAATATTTTGCTTTTATTAGTTGGAGTTTTCACTGTGACAGTTGACTGTGTTAATAAAATTCACCAAATAATTGTGACTTATCAGAGAGACTGAATAAATTTAGCTTTCACTCCAGAGTGTAGACTCGTACGATCTATAATAGTTCTAATTGTAAATATTGACTATTTACTGTATTTCCACACTGTGGTCTAATTTAGTTTTAATGAACATTAATGATTTAGGTCTTGAAGTATTAAGTGACACAGAAACTTTGGTAAGTGGGATGAGGAGATTCTTATAATAAGAAGCCCAACAATCTAAATATCTGACAGAACAATAATGAAAACATATGTTTTAATGTTGTGTTTATTAACACAGACAAAAAAACTGACATTGAGCATATTAAACTGAGGTTATTTCTCATTCTCTTGCTACTGATTGGTTAGTGCAAAACAAAATAATCCAAATTTCATCTAGGAAGAAATTAGGTAGCATGAACACAAGGTAAGGCTGAATTCTTATTTTTTTAGATACTTTATTGATGCCCTTGGGGAAATTATTGGTTGGACAGCTGCTAGACCTGTGTCAGCGCTACTACGGGGTTTCGGAGTCTTGTCCAAGGACACCTCGTCATGTAGCTCGCTGGGACTGAGAATCGAACCGCTCACCCTTGGGTTGGAAGACAACTGCTCTACCCACTGAGCTATCATAACAAAACAGTAACTCAATCAGGCTGAACTGGACTGCATGTTGAAGTGCTCTCCATGTATTTTGATGTTTCTCAACCATATGATGCACTGTTGGACTGGACTGTATTGTGTCATACAGTGGTTTCTATTTTTCCTGTTTCCTAAATGTAAATACAGCTAATGTCTTTTTTTCTCTTCTATTCACTCGTTCAGTGCTCCTCGGCTCAAATGCTCTGTCAGCAAATCACCATACATTGTATACTAAGATCATTCATGCAGGCTGATTACATGTTGATGGATGTACAATTTCTCTGCCATCGACTCTTGAAGGCTGGCAGCTCAATTCACACAAAAAATGTTGCCAGTAATTCTCTCCACACCATTTCCCCAAGTTTTATTTATGACTTCTCCCATGCTGTATCTCTTACTCCCTCGTGCACCTTTTTGTTCTCCTTTTTTGTTTTCATCATCCTCCCACCTCTCTTTTTCTTCCTCTCTCTGTCTCGCCAGCAGACTGCCTTTGAGTGTCTCTTATTTTCATATTTATCGAACTTCAACTCCAATCTTGCAATCTCTGTCCCCAGGAGCACTCATATCTGTTTCTCCACACCTCTCCGTCTCTCCCTCTCCTCACATACTGCCAACTTTCGTCTGCTCTCCAACTCCACCATTATATCATCATCATCATCATCATGTACAAGCAGTGTAGCACATTTATAGACAGTAGAGCTTGAATTGTGTAAGGAAAAGACAGGCTACCTTTTGTCTTGTAAAATCACTACCAGGCTGTTTTCAGTTTGTTGACCCGGTCTGTATTTGGGTGATAAAGACCACTGTCTCTTCTTCTTCTCCCTTCCCAGAATCCCACTTACTTACTTTGAGTTGGTTGTTACTCACTGAATGAATCATTAATCACTTTTTAACCTCTTTGAGGAATTCTACTCTGGTGGTAATATACACACTTGTGTCTTTTAAAGGGTTTAATATGTTTTTTTTTTGGTTTTTTTACTTTATTTTTACAGGCTTGCATGTCTCTTTGTCCTATGCTATTCTTGCTGTTTGTAGTTAATGGATCTGTTGTCCTTGTTCCCGTCAGTGAACGTATCCCAACAAATTGCCATCGTCTCTGACAGCTTACACTGTTTCCCATAAGACAGTAGTGGGAAAGGGTTGAATATGCCACAGATATTGTTCATCAAGCCAATATGTGCTACAGTGTGCTGTAAAAGGCTCCTATTCTTTTCAGGACACTGACCTTAACTGAAATAGGAAAAGGATGGTTGGACCATCAGCCCTGTGCTGACAGCATGTTAAATACAATGCATATGAGCACACAAGTGCTCCATGTGAAATGTGGATGGGATATGTGCATGCATGTGTGTGTAAACACTTCCAAGAAATCTGTACAGAGAGCTTATTCATTTGTGTGTCTTATGTTTGCTTTTGAATGGAGATAGCTGGTCTGTGGTGTGTCACTTTGCCTGATCAAATGAGGAACACATTGAGGGAGAAAATGTGTGTTTGTGTGTGTGCGCACACACGTGTGTTAAAACTGGTAGACAACCACCCTGGCAACATCTGGCTATGCATCCTTTATAGCTCCTTTAAAGAAAGACAGTATTGTTTTAAGGCAATTAGACGAACACACACAAACTTCCTGTAGCATACCATGTGTGTGAGATACTGGAGTATATGCATGTATGAGAGATTAGTGGTGAGCAACCAGTGTACTGAACACCATTGCTGCAGCTGAATTTTAATGCCTTAAATTGTGCGGTGAACATTACATGAGGTAAACATGACTTACTCACAATGTAGCAGCATCAAGTAATTCACGTAATTTTCAGGCTGAAATCAAACACTTAATGAACAGTTAATGAGTATGTGGCCTTAAACAGTCTGATTCAAAGGTAGTTATCAAGCACCACAATGCACTACTTTCTACTGCTTCAAACTGCAATTGCTAAACTAAACCTTGTATGTATAGCTCTGAGTTTATGTAGCACCTATCATCTTGACAACAGTGACCCATGGTTGGCTTATGACATCATCACTGGGTCTAATTAGATTGCAGGGGAAAATCCCCCAGCTCTCAGCCCAAACAGCCAGACCACCGCGCTTCACATCAGCTCGCCTTCTAGGAAACGTTGTGTGTTTGGGTGGAAACACCCATTAGCTTGTGCACGTTTTCTAACATAGAGATGCACACACATTTGTTAGAAATACTGAAACACACATGCATGTGGACCACAGTGTGCTGAATGTGCTGAAAATATACATAGATAAGCCTCATACTTTCAGGTTTCAATATTTATGCATCCATGTTTATCATGTGTTCATATTAAGACACATGCACATACAGTACACACACACACACACACACATGCAGTTACGCACATGCACAGCTCAGCAGCTGTGAGCAGACAGAGCCAAATAACAACGACATCCTACTTCTTGGAAAGAAGATAGCCACTCCAACCTTTTCTAGCTTACCAAGAGATTTAAAGCAACACATGCCTGCTTCAAGCATGTACTGTATTGTGCGTCATGTCACTTCCACAGCATAAAGGCACTCCTTCATTATTTCTACAGCACACTGTAACACAAATTGTTCCTCAGTAAAGAACATAAAAAATAAAAAAAAATCCATCTTCACAGCTGTCACAGATTAGACAATAGACAAACTTTTTTTTTAATACGTCTAACTTCTCTGACATGGTACAAATGTACAAATGAACATTTACTTTGCAGAGAGGAGAAGACAAATATTCTGGAACACAGTGTCAATACTGAGCCAATTACCATAAGCAGCAACAAAGAGGAGAACAGTTAATTATTTTGTGAACTACTTGGCATGATTAATGACTTACTGTATCTGTCAGTAAATCCTCACAGTGTGTGTTTTTGTGTCTTTGCATGTGAGTATTTGTGTGCGTGGGTGCTGCTCAAAATGCCAAATAGCCCTAATCGATATCACCCGATGGGAAAATGGGTTCTTCACCCACTTCGTTCAATTGGAACTTCAGCCAGAGCAAACAAGGGTGTAACCTCATAATGCATCAAGGCGTGACTCCGCCAGGGTGTGGTGCCTCGATCGCACTGTGAATATATCTACAGATGCATGTGTATGTGTGAAAGAGACAGTATGGGTGTGTGTCTCAGTTGGTGTGTTGCAGTGTGTTTAAAAAACTGAGGAGGATGAAACAAAAGAGGAGAAGAAAATGACAAGATGGATGAAAAATTGGAAGCAGACGAGAGAGAAAGAATGGAAAAGCAGACAGACAGAAAAGAACAAAAGAAAAGTAAAGGGAAGGCAGAGAAAAAAAATGTGGCCTCATGGGTTAACTGATGGATTGAGTTGAGTAATAATTATAATCCTTTAAATTTATTGATCAACAGAACCATGGCTCCCCAGAGTGTATTTTCTCACACTAACCCTTGCTGTATCTTGCATTTCCTTTTTTTAATATTCTTTTTACTTTGACATTTTGGCTTTATTAACAGCTACTGAGAGGCAGAGAGGAAACATGGAAAGAGTACGAGTACCATATGCAACAATGGTTTCTTGCTTCCTTTTCAAGGTGTTTGTTATTTAGTCAGCAAAAACAACATTTTAGATTAGGTTCCAATGAAGAGGTTCCCTCGGTCAAGACACTAACAGGTTGCTCCAGTTCCTGAAGAATTGCAGCTAGACCTTCAGAGATGTGTACGATTTGCCCATGGGGATCAATAAAGAAGTAAAAAATTGAATTTAAATAAATTAAAATATTTAAGACGAGAGAAAGAAGAGGACACAGCTAAAATATAAATGACATCAGAACAGTTGAACAATTTTACTAGAAAATCAATTTTGCATATGTATTGACATGGATGAGATAAATATATTATAGTCTTGAAGGTAGGCAATTTAGTGTAAGAAAGTGGACAGCCCATTCAGTCATTAACTGTTTCTGTCATCCAGAAACATACTTGTTCAATGGTGTCACCTCTCTCTGTTCCATGATGCCATTCTTTTTCTAGCAGGGTTCTAGCTTTGGCTAATGGCTCCCGTGAGATCACTTCAAAGCCAGCTTCGAAGCTCACTGAAAACTGTCTGTTGATGGAGACTGGGTCAGAGTCACATTTTCTCACTACAGAGTCCTGTCTGTCCTTGTTGCCAGCTGACATCACCTTTTTATGAAGTGCACCCTGTTTTACACTGGCTAAGGCCTTGTTTGGCAGTGCTATGACTGGGTCCAAGCTGAAACTAGTACTGCTGAAGGGAGGACCAAGGGAAGGAAACCTGGAGCTGTGACTTAGACAATGTAACCAGACCTGATGCTGTGGCATTTCAGGTCTGGGGTTGTTGGGGCTAGAGCAAAGGTTATGAGGGTAGGCAAAGCATCTAAAACTGGTGATTGCATTAATGGAAGAAATGGGGAAACTCGTTTTCTGGCTTTGAGCACTTATTGCAAATATGGGTAGTTTTGGGGGCTGCAAGACTAAAGGTGGGAAGGGGTTTTGAGGTTTGGATTGTTAGTTTGGGGTTTGGCACAGAGGTTGTTGGATATAATAATGAAGGGAAAGAAAGTACCAGCAAATTCACTTGTTTCATTTGATTTATAGTAGGCTCTGACTTTAATACAGAGAGCACTTGTTGGAGCAGAAGAAACCAATTTTATTGACATCCAATATTTTTTCTAAGCTGGAGTTGAACCGGCAACCATGCAGGCACCTTCCTAACCAGACAACCTGGGTAAGAAACACTAGACCTTCGCTGGAGAATGGATGTGATGCTGAAACTCTTGACATCACATTATATCACATCATTAATCTCACTCATTTCACAATGCTAACCATGGCCCCGACGAGGGCATGGCGCTGCGGTTGGCAGGCCATCATGTTGAGATAGACATTTTCCAACAGGCTCTCTGCACGCTCTGGAGCAGGCTTTTTAAAGGATTAGACGAACTTTGCGGCGTGGTGGTATGTCTCTCATACCTCAGCTGCTCCCACAGTTAACCCACAGTTAAAAGGTTTTTGTCAAAATTCATCTGGGGTGGGTAGCTGTGGGCATGTGTGTGAGTAAGTTTGAGAGAAGCTGGTGAAAGACAGAGAGAGTGAGCTAAGGTAAGGTGAGATCTGAAATTAGACAGAGCTGGAGAAAATTAAGGGGAAAAGCAAAAGTAGTAAAAAAACGGCCATTTGTACCCATGACTCCTAAGGGTTAATGTGTTCATTTCACCTTAGTGCATTTCTATGCAACCAAAACTACTAATAATACTCTATGCACTAGGGTTACAAACACGTTTGTATCTGTGGGTCTGTGTCATGCACAAATTGAAATTATGTACGTAATAATATATTGTGTGATGTGGCTTTGTGCAGCACTTGTGCCCAAGACAAATGTCCCCTCAGGGACACTAAAGTATATTGTATCTTAATATGTGGGTTTCCATACACCAGTTTTTATGATCATTTTCAATTAGCACATAATACTGAGCCGAAAAAACTGAAAAAGCTTGAATAATAAAAAGTAAAATGCTACAAAACGTGATCTAAACAGACATGACTCCACTGAATTAATCATGATGCACAAGGGGATGTTGAGCATGACTTAAATATCCACTGATGAAATGAAAACTAACAGCAGACCAAACAGATCTGTGTGGACCTACTACAATATATGAGCAGAACCTCAGATAAGCAAAAAAACAAACAAACAGATTTTCCTTATGTTTCCAACATTTGTTTAACTGTTTGAGGTTTGACTGGCACCCACTTAATTGTCAAGTGGTCTTCATGTGCCCTCCTGTAACAGCTTATTGGCATTTGACCTTATTTGCATAATGGAAGTGGAAGGAAGCACACATTTTCTTTGCCTGGAAACATATTTATTATAAAAATGTCAGCTATTGCTGTCTCCATGGAAACACACAGGTGTTACTAAACTATTTTATTTTGTACTTTTTTAAACCTTTATTTATTAGGCAGTTTCATCTATGTGTATACACCTTTTCCCACAAATAAACTGATATGTATAAACACAGAGCATGCAGGAAAAAAGTGTGCACCACACACATATTTCAGACTGTGGAAGTGTAGAGGCAGTATAAATGAAATGAGGAAATCAGTGGTACCAGTGGTGTAGGTGGCCACAACTTTGTCTAATGGTGATGTGTGATAAAACACATCAATAAGATCAAAATCCTTTTGATAAAAACTGTGTTTAGTCCTTTTCTCTGTCCATTCTTCAACATAGCTCTTTGTACACTGTCCATTCAAGGTGGGTTTACTGCTCGAACATGCTGCCTCATCATTCTGTATAAAAGGTATCAAGTCAGTATGGTGAGTCATTGTTGCCCCTTTTTAAGCTGCCTCAGGAGGTGTCAGAGGCGGGGGTCCTGTGTAAAGGACCCAAAGCAGCGCCTGTGTTGGCAGCGCAGGGGTGTGAAGTTTGTCTGATGTTTTATGGGGAGACCAGCTACTGGGGTTGTATTTCCTGAGAGATATGACTCACACACGAGTACAATTGTCATGCATTGTGACAACATGTTGACATGATTACACTTACATTCGGTTTTTTTAAATGTATTTCTATTTGCAGCACTGTCGCCTCACAGCAAAAACGATTTGAATCCACCACTCAGCGGGCTACCTTTCTGTGTGGAGTTTCCCCAGCGTGCCTGGGTTTTCTCCAGGTACTCCAACTACCACTCACTCTCCAAAGACATGCAGTCAGCTTAAGTGGTGACTCTAAATTGCCCATAGGTGTGGGATGATTGTCTGTCTCTGTATGTCAGTCCTGTGATGGACTGCCAATCTGCCTAGGGTGTACCCTGCCTCTCTCCCAGTAACAGCTGGGAGTGGCTCCAGCACTCCTGCGACCCTAAACTGGGAAAGCAGTCAGGATAATGCATGGATGGATGGATGATAGATAAGATTTCTACTTCCATTTATGGCCAATAGTGGGAGTGCAAATAGGGCTCACACATGTGCTCACGCATTTCCACAGTTATTGAGATTTATAAAACAGAATCAATGAAAAGATTCTTCACATTCAGTTTTTATAAATCTTACTAAAACAATGTGTATGTATTTGTGTGCACACAGAGTTTTAGTCATGAATCTACACAGACTCTTATTCTTCTGGTCTGATGATATTCACACACTTTAACACCTGGAAGCTGAGTATGACAGGAGGGACTAACGCTGCTGTTTCACTTGTCCACACCAGATTAAATCCAGAGTGAACTGGTAACATTCTTGTCATAAATGTGATTCTCTTACCATTAGGCCATCACTACTTTATTATACTCCAATTATAGTTGTGCTACACTACACATGTCAACAATGACACAAAATATCTATAATATGGGGAAAATAATGACTACAATGACCAGACTACATTAACTACAACTGTAATCTATTCAAGTGTGCCGCTCATCCTTTCAAGGGCCACAATGGACTGTGAAAAGTCTATCCCAGCTGTCACTGGGCAAGAAGCGGGGTAGACCCTGGACAGGACAAATATCATAGAAACATTCACGCTCACATTCACACCTATGGGGAATTAGTGTCACTAGTTAACCAAATCTGCATAACCCAATCTGTTTTTGAACTGTGGTAAGACACCAGAGCACCCAGAGGAAACCCATACAGCCACAGGGAGAACATCCAAGCTCTACACAGGAAGGTCCCAGCCAATTGACAGCTTCAAACATAGAACCTTCTTGCTGTAAGACAACGGTGCTAACCACTGCACCACCGGGCTAACCAGATCCTAAAACTGAACCTGATGTTCTGCAATGTTTTTTTTATTTACATTGGTGCTTTTCCTGCTGTGACAAGTCAAAATAACTTCATTCAAATCAATTGGATTTTCAGCAGTGCACCAACTCCAACACCAGCTACAGTTCTTGACTTGGTGGAGTTTCTAGATAAAAGAATCATCAGAGACGTCATTTAAACATTGCCATTTTGTGATTTTATCAAATGGATTTGTTAATACAGCTACTTTAATAATATGCAGCTTCATTCTGAAGTGATATTAAAACCAATCAATCACATTTTATTTCTGTGTAATGAATACAGGACTCAATCTTGGCAGGAGAGTGCTGATTACTGGGAGTCTCTCAGATTGCCTTTTTTGTCTCATGTCCTGAATTTGCAATGCTGGTACCTGACAGTACAAGAGCTTGGTATTGGATGATTAATTCATGTGCAAAACTGTTACTATGGCTACTGTGTTGCTTCCTTCCATCGTCAATGATCATCAATCATCAGTGATTTAGCTTGTCATATTTGATCATCTCTGCAGATGTTTTTTCGTGCACGGAATGTGATTGTGCAACTAAACAGTTTGTCAATCATTTTAGTTTAAGCATGAGAAGACCAATAAGTGAGCTGACATGTGGATGGCTTTTCTTGCAGGGTCTACATATTTTATTCAGTGTTCACAACCCTCTACTACCTCTATATTGTAGTAAGAGATTAGTAAGCGGTGCATGTACTCATTCATGTACAGAAATGGTATCCATAGCCAGAAGAAGAATCCTTTTAAGCAAGTTAATACAGAGAATTCTACTGCAGTAAATTTAGTCAAATCTATCTCAAATGCATTTATTTAATTCACCTTTAGAGATTTACCACCTATTAATAAATTATTTTATCACTAACTAAAATCCCATGATGTAAATGTAGTTGACAGTTGTCCAATATATTTCTTTATTGTTTGATTATCTCTAAGTGCTATTGGAGCAGACTGAGGCAAGAGCAGAAACCAATTTATAAGTGAAATTAGTGTACTGTAAGCTGCAGTGCTACTTATCATTTGATTTCCCACTATTAGTGGTATTGCGGCTGACTGTTATTACAGTTATTCACCACCGGTGATGATTAGCATAATTTGGTTTTTGCTTTGGGAGAGAAACTTTGTATTTTTGAAGGCTGTTGAGAGATAAAGTGGACACTTGAGTCTAAGCTGAGTGACTGAAATACACTAGATTCCACTTGTTGTTCAGTATAAGCTGCTAAATGACAATATTTTGGTCATGAGTATGTCCTCTTTTTAATTAGAGACTTCAGACCCATAAATTCAACCACAGCTATAAGAATGTTGGGTCATGCTCGAGTCATGCTGTAAAGATCCACTCCGTTGTCACTGCATCTCACAAGACAGAAACTTGAGTGATTTCAAGGAGGTTGTCTTTCTGACTGAATAATTAGAAGACAACTGAGAGCAGGTGCACTCAGCCATACACAAAAAAAGGTTATGCATATGTCAGATGTGTTGGCAAATTGCTGTGATTACTGCTAGACACACTTTTTAAGAGTTATGTAAAAATAATGTGATTCAACTACAAATTGATGGATTCTTAGAATGTTTTATTTTTCCAAACTTCTGAGAATGCTCTAAAGGGACTAAGTGGTTTCATGGTTGTTGTTTGCCAACAGGAAGTGCTTACAGAGATCATGGTCATTTAGCTGGGTCGGCACTGGAATGTGTTTATCACAAATCGACAAATTTTTAACACAGATTTAGTCCTATTTTCTCTCAAAAGAAACTAGACCCATGGCGTCCAGAAACCGTTAGTCATCTATGCCCCAAAGTTAAGATATAAAATGTGATGAAGGATGAAGAAAAATAGGTGATTATACTCTCTCCGAGCCAGAATCATCTACACTGCTGAAAATTTCTGGGTGTGTGGTGAAGGGAGATCTGATATACTGTACACGTGGGTTTGTGATCTATTATGATGTCTGATCCCTTTTCTAACCTAAAAGACTTTATAGAATTCCTCTATTCTATAGTATATACATGCAATTTGTATGAGACAGGGTTGTTGATTTTGTAGATTTTTTTCCATCATAACAAATTGATACTTGCATGTTGTTGTTTTTTTAAATGTAAAGATATAATTTTCTGAGATACACTTTTAGCCTCATATCCAGACCCATCTGTTTGGAGTGACCTTTGTATTAACACTGTGACATCCTCTCCTGTGATCTCCTGTTTTATTGACGCCTTCCCTTCCCCCCTCCCTTTACACTTCTTTCATCTCCTCACTTACAGTCCCCTTTCTTGGTTTCTGTTCTGTTCTCTCCTTCTTTTTCCTACGTCTCTACCACATTTCCATTTCCTCCCCTCTGTACTTCTATTTTTCTTTCTTCTCCTTTTCTCTTCTACACTCTCTTCTACTTTCCTTGCCTTGCCTCCCTGTTTTCACCCCCTGCTGCCTCTCTGCTTGGTCTGTTAGTAACTAATGTTCCCTGGAGGGGGGCTGTTCAATTTGGAGAAAGCTTTACCCCCTGCATTGACATCTGTTGCCTGCTACCAGTGAGTCACACACAAACACACACGCACAGTGCTTCTCCCCGTCTGTGTCACCCCCGCCGTCTCTACTTCTCTTAAATTGTGTTAACCCTCTCACATTCTCGCTTCTTCACAATCCTTTACATCTCTGTCTGTCCCCCGTTTACTCTCTTCCAATTCATTTCTCTTTTGCTCTTACCGCCAACTTCTGTCTTTAGCTCTCCTTTCAGTACTGTTGGGGGCACAGGGACCAAGGAATTCAAAAAGCAGATATTGTATGAGATTTTTCACCTATGCCCATGCAGAGTATTTCTATTTAACTCTCATCATTTGTCAACAATAATTCATTATTTTTTCCCTTTCCTTTCTTTCTTTCCTTCGTACTTCTAACCTCTTTTACTCATCCTCATCCAGTAAACGAACACACATCATTATATGCATTAGTTGTTTTATGTTGACATACCCATTGACAAGCTCAGCAGAATGCACAAAGGGATGCCTTTTGCATTGTTGTGATGATTAGCTCCAGTGCCTCCATTTTTGTTGATTATCATAGCTCAAGTTCTCACTAACCGTCCTTTTAAAACCTCCTCTACAGAAACTTAGAATAGATGATGGGACAATACTAACCCTGTCTCCCAGAAATTATGTTTAAATTCAACTAATCTACAAAAACGAATATGATGATAATTTTGATGATAAGATCAGTGTATCTAAAGTTGGTTAAATTTTGCCAGACAAAATTAGTAGCTGCACAGGACACAATTACTGAGTTTCTTGAAGATTTTGTTTGAAAAAACATTAATGTAGGCAATGAGCACAAATGCAAAATAAAATAAAATTGATATGCATGTACTATCCAAAGGATGTTTTATAAGATAGTGTGTAAGTCACTGTGTAGAACAGGCCTGAGATTTTAGTGTGTGTGGGAAAAACAGCTTTGTAGAAACACTGTTGTGTCCATGACCAAAAAAATGGTGGCAGTAATGTGGCAACTTTGATGTTCACTGAGATCATCTTTTTTTGTTCTTTTTTTTTGTTTTTCCCTCAAAACTGGTTGTTCTGTGATGTTGCCACAGCTCCAAACTTTCACTGAAATTCTTGCAGGCTGCTCATTATAAACAGTACGTGGTGCAGAAATGAATGTTACCACACTCTACAGTCCAGAGTTTTAATATGGTTGGAGGTAATTGCAGAAACCAGCTGAAACATCTGGTTTGGACACATTTCATTTTCGTTTGAAAAGACTAATGCTAAGACATTCAACATTTCCAAAGCCAAAGTGTTGCTTTAGTAAGCCCAGTCCTCAATCGCTACTACTGTGTCTGTCTTCATTTGGTTACACTCGATGAATTTCTCAGACTGTCCACAATGAAACATCCTTGGCTTACAGCCTAGAGGTTCTGGTGTAGGTTATTACTACACTACATATCCATCGTCTGACCTTAGGGACTTTCTTTTCTAGACATGACTTTTCTGTTAACAGGACATACACTAACACACACAACAACATAACTATACACTTGGGAATAAATTGATTTATGAATTATGCTAATTGCATAATTTATGATTTCATAGACAGAGAAACTATGTTATTTTGCATAGAGTATACCGTATATATATATAATACCAACTGTAAACCAAAATTTGTAGATTAATAAATTTTTCAGGCAAGATCAGATTAATGTAAGTCATCATCTTTGCACTACTGAGTCTAGATTAAGCTGTTGTGTTTCAGATATCATAGATATCAGATCTACAATATCCTGTTTTCTCTTCCACGAAAATATCCGACGATGCAGTTAAGCATCGAGATGTGTGACTCGTGTGATGTCTGGTTGGGTTCAGCCATCACAGCACTGGGATAGGGTCATGGAAAGACTGTGGGCTGGGTTAATGGACAAAGATATGAGTCGCTTCACACACAATGTCTGCATTAAAAATTCAAACCAAAACAGGATCTTTCACTTACACTAACCTCAGTACTTTTCCTGCCTAAACCCAACCTCATGCAGGATTTTGGTCTTGAACTCGGGTGTCCAGGTTGTCAGCTCTGCACAGTATAAACCCATGTTCCTTGCAACTCGCTTCGCATTAATAACTGTGATTACATGTGATGTACAACATGATAATTATGTTCGCCACAACAAGATAATCGCAATTGCAGTTTAGTTGTATACAAATGTAATTTTTTGGAGACAGGGTTGGTGGCGTGGTGCTTGCACTGGATTTTCCAAGTGTCTTTGCAAACATAGTGCGCCATTCTGAGTCTATTTGACAAGTGTTGTCACTGGGCTCATACGCCTTTTCGAGAGAGGCATTTGCACATTGTTAGATGCCTCCAAAGAGATACTGACTGTCAACTTTAACAAGTATCAACTGTACATTAGGTGCACAAAGCAGACTTCGCTAACATTCTGCTCAACACCCATGGAAGACATCCCATTCTTTTTCTTTCTAAACCCTGTGAATTTGCTTTAAATAAATTCAAGTTGGTCAGATCTTACCAGTGTTTGACACCTTTGACATATTCTTCTTCTCCTCCCTGTCTTCTATCTAAATCTCTGCTTCTTCTTCGCTGCTCTGTCGTCATGTCTACCATATGTTGCGTATGTTTCTGGGACTGCAGCCAAAGTTGAGTCAGGGAATTACATTGAGATTTGATGGTGCCAAGACACACAGCAATATGTTGCTTTAGACACAGACACTTGTCAGGTCCTCTAGAGGGAAAATTCAAGTATTTGACTACAATGATGTAATGGTATTCCCCACGTAGGGACAACTAAGGTTTAAATAAAGTCAAAATAGTGCATGTTCAAGTGTACATTCTTGACAGTGATTTAGGATCCACATGTGACTGTTTTTTGAAGCTACTGAATGGCAAACTTGGACTGAATACAATTTTTCTGATTTTAAATACCTTTTAAATTTGTTGCCGGTGAATTGAAATGAATAGACACCTGTAATACTAAGACTTTCTGTCTGGGTACTGGATAAAATGTTTACCAAATTTCTCAACACTTGATGCATTTACTGTCTGATCACACTGTTGTGATTTTTTTTTTTTTTTTTTTTTTTACTTCTGCAAGCTTAACAATTTACAAGTCTGTCACTTGAAGAAAACTCTAGATATAATATGTTTGAAAAGGTGGAGAACCTACTATAACTGCAGATTACATTTTCTGTTAACATAACAATTATATGTTTACAATTAACATAAATGACAAGTTGCAAATACAACTTGACATATTACTTCTATAACTTCCAGTTTTCTTTTCTGCAAAAATATCTTAATATTTTGTACAACGTCCAATTGTGAGTCCAATTCCTTATTAAGGTTTTTTATGGTTGGGTTCAGGCACTCCTAACACTAGGTTAATGTCAGGGAAAGATTGTGGGATGGCTTAATTGTAAATAATCACTTTGCACACATGTGTCTTTATTAATATTTAACTTTCTCTAACCCTAACCAAAGTTCTTTTCTTGCCTAAGCCCAATTTTATACTATGTGTATTTGTAAGAGTAAATTTGTAGTAATGAAACAAATTTCTAAGAGATCTGTTAAAGTGGTAAGGCACCGGTTTAATGGTTAAAACAATTGTTTTTTGTACAAATAGTTGTCCAACCATGTCAGAAAGTAAAATAGTTAGTTAGTAGAGAGCTTGAGAGACAACTTTTTATTTCAACTCCACACACTTGGCAAATGGCTGAGTAAAATGGGTGTGAATGTCACATTGGTGATTTTAGGGAACATCAGAAAGTTTTGTTCTGTTTGACTACGGATCAAGCACTTTGCTTGGAGCATGGCTGTGCCTTCACCTGACTACACTAAAATAGTTGGTTTCAGGAGCCTGTGTATGTTTCATTCTATGGCAAATGTCTGGCAAATGACAAATGAAAGAGCAACACAATAAGAGACTAAAGTTTTAATGTCTAAATGAATCCTAACAAGCACATTCCACTGTTTCATTAGATAATTTCAGCACTTAGCCACCCACTTGGCTTTCCCACAGATTTGGCAGATCTGGTGAAATTAGAGCATAAATCACTGCAATCTGTAATTCTTTGTACATGTTTTATGACCAGCAGTGTGTAACCACAATCATAGATCCACATTTCACTACAGTCTTGCCTTTATATTCTTTGGACAGGAGGATGATCTCTCTCATGGCCAAGTTCTAAAAGATTTCATGAACAGCTACAGCTGCGCTGATGATAATGACATAGAAAGCATCTGCTGTTGGTCTGCATCCAAACCAAAGCTGCATAAAAGGGTAGCACCAATGGATCATTTTGTCTTAAAGCAAATATCAGTGCTTCAGTATGGTAAGACATGTATGTGCTGAATTCTCACACATGCTCTCACACACAGGGACATTCAAATCTTACAGATTAGGTTTATAAAGAAACAAAAAAAGTGACTGAGCTTCCATTTGGATCATCGTGCATTGCTGTCATGTTATGCTGCCTTATTGTTAGCTTGATCCCTAATTGAATGCAACTGTACAAAAGCAACAGTGTTAGCTGTAGCAATGCTAGTTTTGTTGTAATAAAGCATCATCAGTATAGTTTTGTCTAGTGCAGAAAGTATACTACCTTTGACGACACAAATTTAAAGTTCAGTTATGTGAGTTACTGATAATATACCACAGATTCCCCCATGATGTACAGCATGCACTGTGGATCCTGCTGACTGCTATATATATTTTCACTGAATACTTCAGCATGTTGGGCTGCTCTCCACATGGGGCACTATGACATATTACTGGACTGATAAGGATAAAGTGGATTCCTAGTTAGGTAATGGTCTTCCACCACCCCCTGAAACAAAAACATCTGTGCCTCTTTGTGGTGGTTTTGCATATAGTATATTTGTGGTTGTTTTGTGTTTTTAAATTGACCTTTATGACTTTCAAAAACAAATGGTGGTACAGTGGTAATCGAAGTGTTCAAAAAGTTAAACTGGTTTGTAACTAGACTATCTAAACCAATTTATTGAGTGGTTATAGGATAGGCTAACAATTTTTAAGCCTGCCTTACAACAATATTTAGCTGCTAATATGAGCACTGCAACAGAATGTACTTGCTGTAAAGTTTGTACAATCCATTATGAGGTTCCTAACTAATGTACTATAAGCGATGGGGACAAAATCCACAGTGTTCCGTCTTTAAAAACCACAAGAAACCTTTTCAAAATGTTGTTACTTCTTAGTTTGTTTCCATTTATTGGAATGTTTACTTTTACTTTTAGTGTTCTCTAACCTGGCATCAGCTTAGCGCTGACCAGTAGCAGCAGAAGGAGTCAGTCAGTTCATTGAGCTGTTAGCTTCAAAGCTCAGTAACAGTCTGCCAAATAAGGCCTGTAGCACAATAATCTATGTACACACACACACACACACGCACACACTTTCATCCCTCTAAATGCATTCAGCTGCCAAAAGTAACCCTCCTGTTGTTCTTACACCATCTTGTACTCAGAGGAAATGAGGAAGGCCAGCACAGCTCTTAATTGCAGGCATCTGATAACACACATGAACACACACCGCCTGCAGATGCACCTACAGCACAATCACTCACAGCCATATACACACAAAAGTTCCAGACGTACTGCAATGAACGGTAGCAAAGCTGCATAATCTTATCAGCAGAAAGCGGACCAATTTATCTAAGTAAGTAAAATGTCTAGCCAGACCACTGGTCAGGCTCCCATCACACCTGCTCTTATCACAGAGGAGTCTGTGCTGTATGTCAGAGACAATTTAACCTATCAGAACCCACAGTGAAAACTATACATGCATATTCAATAATAGTACTTAAATACGTTTATGAAGTCTGATACAATAAACAATGTTTAAACATTAACTTATTGTGTGACAATAAGCATATCATTGAATTCTGTGTAAACAGTGGTGTCTGATGTTCCTCAGTAACAAAGAAGCCTGTTCATGGAAACAAAAACTCAAAGGCACAGCCTCCCTGGATGAATGTCTCATGAGAAATATATTCATTAATTTTATTTTCTTCATTGCAGTTGTCAGCAACATTGATAACCACAGAAAGTTGCTTCCTGATGAAGAAACTGGAGGATTACATCAACCCAATCACTTTGTGGTTGTGCTCGAAATTTACCACGCCGACTGGAGTGACAAGGTTTGTGATTTCTATTTCACATTCAAACCAGCGACCCAATACCAAACTCCACATTGTGTCTGTTGTATATATTCAGGGATTTGGCCAACTCTCTTCATTTCATCAAGTCGTGTGTTATGACTGGCGGACACTCTGAGAAGTAAAGACGCAGACAAATTGAAGCGATTTTCATTTTGTCAGCTTACAGCAAGTCTGTCCAGAATGAGAAATTAGAGCTATTATTACTCAAATAAAATAGCAGTGGGAAACTTCAAAACTGTTCAATTTTTGTTTCTCCCTGCAGATCAGACAGAAGCTGGAGTCCAGCTGGGAAGCAACCCTGCAATTCAGGAAAAGATGGTTTGCCAAATCAATATGAAGGAATTATAAGAGAACCAACTAGTTAGGACTGTTATGATTCAGATTAAAACTGTTAAAGGATATTTATTTATGGTCAACATTTCGCTGATTATTGTGGTCACATTTGGATTTTGAAATTGACCCTCTGAGCTCATAACAGGAAATACATTTGCTAAATCAAATTAGGAGCAGATTCATTTAGGACAGAGGAATAACAAATGTAAACTACCGTGGAGTGTTTACATTAGCTCAAACATTGATCAAACGTTGTGGCTTTCCTTTACCATGTGATGCCCCTTAGCTAAGCCTTGAATCCTCTTGCTACACCAGCTTTTTGTTTTTGCACGGAACATATGCTGTTTGTGAATTTCCCCATGGGGATGAATAAAGTATCTATCTATCTATCTATCTACAGTGATAATGGTGGCAAATTCACCATTTGAAATTCTTAGTTATTTTATAAAAGACGGAATTTGACAATGCAAGCATCACTTTTAGTCTTCAGCCACTGGTTATCCTGGTTAAAACAATGCCTTGGATTGGGCCTAACTCTGGTTACTGTAAGAAGCCAGTTAGTTGGCCATGTTTACATTTACTGACATCTGCTTAAATTAGAGAAAGTGACCACACTGTGAATTCATTCCTTATTGTTTCGCTGCTTGGGTTTGAAAAGGCTTAAGGCTAAACGCACTCCAACGTCTTTCAATGCCGTCTGTCACTCTTGCTACAGCCCCACTTCAGCCCTGCTGTGCCTACTTACATTTGCTGAGCTACGAGTAAACAATTACTGTTCAGCATAAGAGGTTTTGCAAACAGTGAATTGCCTCCTTTGCATTACTCCTGATTTGCAGAGTTATCACCAGAGATCTCAAAGCTTGTTTTCTTGCTCTCAGAGGCCATTTGTTGCTACTCGTTCATTTACAGTAGAAAAACAGCTTCCACAGACGTGAGCATTGCCTGAGTTTGATAATGACAGGGCCTGTATTTGGTTATTATCAAAGTGTCTGTTTTATTGTTATTTCACTTTTCATCATTTGAGTAATTTTATATCAATGTGTGGATTTTGTTATTCTCTGCTTACACCCAACATGACATTTGTTTACCTTGAAAGTATTGTGTATAATCACGGGAACAAGATCAAATAAGTTAAGAAAATATCTTTTTTATATAACATTTGTAAAATGATGGGAAACTGTCGGTAGCAAATGACAATAAAAGACACATGTCTGTTATGTTAAACAAACAGAAACCTTGACAACTGAACAACTTGACGTGTTTGATGCAGAAAAGGGGATACAGTGCAATTTTTCCACTGTTGACACATCACAGCATGAATGAGTCTTTTCTGGGATTGTCATTTGTTAGATAAAGCACCTCTGCATGACTTCTTAGGATGTAGGGCATGCCTGTAAATAGGTTCTGAGAGGAAACTAAGTGGGTGATCCTGTTGTTTCAGCCTTCTTAACAACACACAAGCAGAGACACCTCCACTGCAGCCTGTCCCCAACCTGATTGACAGTCTGCAAACATCATCAGTCAAACAGTCATTGACTGTCTGAGCCATCCAATCAGCCAGCTGCCCTATAACATACTGTGTTAGCCAATCAGCAGGTCAGATGTTCAGCCAGTCAGCCACCCAGAAAGCAAGTCACAAATCAGGGATTCCACCAGTCAGTCAGTCAACACCTTTTGGCTCCTACTATCTGGAAGAATTTCCTGTGACTGTCTTCTCCTCCCATGACACCTGGACACACACACACATCCCATGCAGACACTTGCAGGAAGACACACACATGCACAAGTGAGCCAAATGGCTACTGCTCCTGTCACTCTTTGTTACACCTTGTTTTCAAACAAGTAGCAGTGCTTCCCCTGAAGTCTCACATCTATTCCACAGATGTTTTCTCTTTCAAGTAATCAGACGCACACGGTCTACCTGCAGAGCTCTGCAGTTTCTCCAGCTCTCGTGTAGACCGTTATGTAAAACCACAGGGTTGGATGGGTCTGGCTGTTTTAGCTCATGATCCTTTCCAGCGTGACTTACTGTGAGTGAACAAGACAGATTTCACTGTTGCCTCACATGAGCTATTGCAGGATGAACATGTCTGTTGCAGGATTCAAACCGCTGACCTCTAGCCAGTACCTCATCACCACAGTGTTTACTTTTCAACTAGTTTTCATCCTTTGTTGGTAAATGTACAACTGTGTGAGGTTTCTTGCTCAGATGTGAAAGTTTATGCTGAGCTATGGTCAGAATGGATGTGGGAATATGAGTTAACTATTTATGTATCTTTCTGCTCGAGAACATGTTTCACTATAGAAAGTGGTTGAATAAAAAGAAGTAACAAACTTAAGACTTACGATGTTCATGGGATAACCATGATCTGGATGACTGAGAATGTCCACAGACAAAAACTAATGATGCTCAGAAATCTTAGTTATAAGCTTTTAGATGTTAAACATTTTCTAATACTACTATGATCCAAGTGCAGTTGTACAGTGGACAAATTTTTTAGAGCAATGCCTCTCCTCTGTTTAATAGAAAAATGCTGGTCAGATAGCAGGTTAGCACATCTATGCTCAGGGTTTTTTTTAGTCTGGCTGCTTATAGTATGACCTCGTACATATGTGTAATATGCTAATTAATAGACTGTTCCCTCCTTGTTAAATGATGCTAAATACTGCAATTTGTAGAAAGTAATAGACATTATATGGCAATGTTTGACTCTAAAACACAAGTTGTGGAGTTAGCTCTTTTTGCAAAAGATTGACTGTTGGAGTTCTCTGAGTTTGTCAGAAAAGCTTAGTATTGTATAGTATCTGTATTTTGCTAAGACTCAGTGAAAACATTCCTACGACAGTTTGATTGATACTCTGAGAGATATCTGTTTATGCAAATTAAGTCCTCATACACAGTATGTTGCTCCAATGATCACAAGATGGTAGGGGGGTCTATATAAGTACATACAGTATTCCAAGCCCCCCAAAAAAACTATCATGCATCATGCACGCACATATAATCTCATCTTCAGCAACATTCACAATAACTCATTTGCAGGTGTATCCACATGTCCTCATTCCCATGGTGAATAGTCGAGTGAAAACAACCAAGAAGCAAATGGCTATGGCTTATAAAACTTCAGTCACTTTTTCACCACCTTGTCTAGACAGAAAAGTTTATTATTTTCTGACAGTTTTTCCAGAGTCTGAAATCTGTGTAAACCATTGTGAGCTGTTCTGATGTTAGGTTTAAATATGCCCCTACCTCTTTTGCATCCATAAAACAAATATTTCAAAATAACTTTAGTCTATGATCATAAATCTATAACGGTAGTACAAGAGCGTTCTTAAAGGATTCTAGTTATGCTTTTCTTTTCATGTTTTTTGAGCTTATTCAAACTTTAGTGTTTAGTGCAACATGTTTTAATAATGTTTAATGTGTCTGATAATGTGAATAATATGTGTTCATACTTGTTCTATGTTGTCTCTCTCCTCTGTACAAACAAACAAACTGCACTGTTTAAACTGTCCAGAATTATAAGTAATTTTAGGTTCAGTTTGTAGTACAGGCAACATTATGTCATTGTCACAGCTCTCTTTTCTTAGCTATTTTAATGTTTATTGGTTTTCTCAAGCCTGGACTACATACATCATGGTAAACTGTAGCAACAGGAGCCAAGCATATGGCACCAATAATATTAAAGGAAACACAGGGGAGATCAGACAAAAGACAAGGAAGCCATTCAGATCTTCTATTACAATCAGTCCTGCATATTATCGATGTTGTACAAAAAAGATATGGAAACAGACAGTGGTTCTGAATATGAGTAATGATCCAGTAGTTTTCCATCGAAACGCAATCCTCGTGTTTAAACGTAGTTTAGATGCATTATGAGACTGTGACACTAATTTTGCAAAATTGCATTTGGCAAAAAGCAGTGCACAAAATCACTGAGGATCAAATGTTAAAATTCACATTCATGCTAAATTGAGTTTTTAAAAGCAGGGTTTATGACCATCAAACCTCTTTTTTTAACTGAATGTGTACAAATCAAGAGAAACAGCTTCCAGCACTTTGTGCTGAAATAAAACACCAAAGGCTCTTTGCCAAATATACAGCAGTAAACAGTTGGAGAAATGTGCCAGCACGTGTCTGCTCTGCAGGGAGGGCTGAAGGTAAATTATGATGCTGTGATAATTGGTGATTAGCTCCCACCGCTCACTGGTTTTCTTGCTTGCTCTTGTTTATGCCCATCATGCTTAGACGCTTGTGTTGTACATTAAAGTGAAATATGTAATTTTTCAGAATTGAGATGGCTTAAATACTGGATCACACTGACCCACTCAAATCAGTAGCAGGGTTCTTTGACAGCTGTATGTGTGTTCGCTTAAAGACTGTGGACAGACTAAATCTAAGCCAATATGCTTCTGCCAGAAACTTAAGAAGAAAGAACACATCTGATCACACCACACCTACTCCCAGATCTCTGCACTGGATAGTTAGTTTCTGAATAGATTTTTTACTCATGTATAAAGCCCTAAATCAGGAGTTCCCAACCCTGGTCCTCAAGGACCCATGTCCTGTTTGTTTTGCAATGATCTCTGTCCTACGTAGTGCTGATTACCTGGATAAGATGTGTTTAGTCAATCAAAAGCTGGAAGATACCATCTCAGATGAGGGTGGAGACGAGGAAGACAGTTTCAGAAGTTTCAAAGCTTCTAACTGTCTGAACACACTTGATCCAGGTAATCAGCAGTGGGTAGGGCAGGGATAGTTGGAAAACAAGCAGGGCAAAGGTCCTTGAGGACCACAGTTTGCGACCACCGCCCTAAACGATAGAAAAAAGAGGAGAGAGAGAAGCACCATTATGCAAGATGCATTTATTTTTTGTGTAATGAGTGAATTGGCTTTCATCAGCCCTGTAGGACTCGGTAACAGCATGGTTCATGATATCAAGTTCTCCCATCTCCTTGGATAACTGCAGTCATGTAGCTGTACACTGACCTGCTGAAGTCCTCAGCTCCATTTAATCAGCGTAAACATAGGGAGCAACTTTCTGTTCAAGTCGTGTTTCAATATGACAAGGCCATGCTCATATTGCCTCCTACTTGTGTTACACAAAGTCAGTGCTACATCTGCTACTGTGCTTAGTTTCTAGGTTCCAAAAGGTATATTTACTGGAGGAGTGTTTGATGTCTGAGTATGAGTCTGCGTTAAAACACTTTTTCCTCTTCCTCTCTCCAGTGTCTGTGTTCCCTTTTCTATCTCAGTCTTTTCTTTTTTTTTTTATTGGCCAGTCTGAGATATGGCTTTTTCTTTGTAACTCTGCTAGAAGGCCAACATCCTGGAGCTGCCTCCCACTCCTCTTTCTATTGGAGTCATTTTGAGCTGTTCTGTGAAGGGAGCAGTACACAGCTTTGTAAGAGATCTTCAGTTTCTTGGCAGTTTCTTACATGAAATGGCTTCACTTCACTTCACTTCTCAGAACAAGAAAAAGACTGTCAAGTTTAAGAAAAAAAGATAATTTTGAGTCAGTAATAAAACCCACAAGTGCTGATGCTCCAGAGACTCTAATAAAAATAAAAATGCTCTTATTGCCCATAAATCTAAAACAACTACTTTTCTGCATTCAATAGGAAACTTAAGTTGTCTTTTACATATACATAAGGTAGGTTTGTTACTGCCATTGTTTTGAAAAATCCACTAAAAGCAGCCTGCAGTCAAACATAACAGCTGCTTGAGTCGTGTAATACGCCACAGTGTATTGCAGTTTTTCCTTACATGACTTAATCACACAGCTAATTTTTGAATTTAATGATGGCTACATTCACTTTTTCCGCTGCTGTGCACAGTTACTCACTCTAGTAGCAGTGAAGAGACAGAAGTGAAAGCTCCCACACGCCCACAGGTGTTTCTAGTTACTGTGGCTGCTCAGGTTGATGATGGGTGGGGCTACGTTGGGAATTACATGAGGTCACCAAGCTTCATGATCTAATAGGAATGCTAGAGGCCTAAATTGTCTAACCTTAACAGGTGTAATAAAACTACCAAGAGAGTGATGTAGATGTCAATCAGGCTCAATGTGTCCACACCCATTTAGTTAAATTAGGCAACAAACTGAAAACACCTGTGTGGGGGCATCACTTTAACTTCAAGATAATTGGGAGGCAAATGTGTGGACTGATGCCATCATGTTCTCATACACTAAGGTAGAATAAAATAAGGATTTTAGCAAGTTGGCTATATATAGAGAGAGAGGATTATAGAGATAGCATCAGGAAATTGCCTTGTACGGTCTTTAGCAGTATTTCTTTAATGACATACTTTATTGATTCCCTTGGGGATGTTGTTGTTGGAAGGCTTCCAGTCAGTACATGTCGGCGCTACTACGATAACAGTGAGATTCGAAACCCAGGCCCCAGAAGAGCTTGTTACTATAGATCTGACATAAAATATAACATTAGAAATACTGCTATTTGCTAACTATGGTAAAATCATTTTCTCCAATTTTAGATGGTCCTTCTGGATTGCCACAATGTGTGGTTTTATGAAATTCTTAACCAATTAAATAAACTCAAAAATGCAGTGGTCAAACTAATAAACAAAAATAAGGCTCTTTTCTTATTCCCAGACATTTTTTTATATCTGTTAATACCTCAGGGCAATACATTGTGTCTTTTGTTCATTTAGGGCTATTTTGCTTCAACTGTATATATGGATCCTACGTTACAACACTGCAACAGACCACAGAGCATTTACAGTCAAATAGATTTACATGTGGGAGCTTCCCGCTGAAGCCACAGTCTTGTTCCGTTGGCTGCTGATCAGCTTCGCTGGACAGTTTGGAGGTAAGAACATTTCTCAATGGGTGTTTTACTATGGAAAAAAAGGAAAAAGGGTGATAGATATCCCCCATTCTGTCTGCTCAACCCTATTGTAGAAACTCTTCAGAGCAACAATTCCCGTTGGCAGGGGAGCTACTATAATTCTCTGTCAATTGAATACTCCTGAAAGGAAACTGTAACTTTTATGTTTAAGGTTTTAAGATTTAAAGAACTTTATTAATCCCACTGGGAACTGCTTCAAGTCATGTAGCCTGTTTTGCTGAGGCTCTTTCATCACAGGTCATAATAGAAAATGCTTATAAATTCAGATGGGAAAGGTAAATGCTTCAACATTACTTATGTACAAATTCTCCTACTGTATATAGATCTACATATGTACTTTGAGTAAAGTTCTGTAATAGTGAACATTAGAACTACTAATACAGGTTGTGGCACAAAAACAACATGTTTAGGTTTAGTAAAAAGATTTTGTTATGCATTAAAATAAGTACTTCACGACACTACAGGAATTGCCATATATGAAATATGTTTCACACTGGATGTTGGTCTCCTGTGGGAAAGACCTGGGTTTTATGATGCCATCCAGCCTCCCAACTCAGACTTTCTCTCTCTATAACTCAGAGCCGGCCCAAGGTATAAGCGAACTAAGCGCCTGCTTAGGGCCCCTGTCACCACTAGGGGGCCCCAAGAGCAAATGGCTTTCTAAAATATTATTTCATTAATTTTTCCTAATTATTTTTCATGTGTGAGTGTTGATTGACATATTTTCAAAGGTATATTATAGTACAAAACACAGTGTGATGTAAACAGAGCACTGCTGGTGTAGTGGTTTACTGCCTCGGAGCTCTGCTGGTAACGTGTGTAACCAGGCTGCAATGCGCAGTGAGCATCCACAGAGCAGGTTGAAGACAAAACAGTGACGCAAAAAGGGACAAATCCTTCAGGGGCAGAGAAAAAGAGGAAAAAGGAGGAAGAAGAGAAAAACTGCATGATAAAGCTAAGTTTCCTCAAGTTAGGAAAGTTAGGTTGAGTGTAACCTATAATAACAAGTTAGCAGCTAGTTAATAACTAGTAGCTTAGATAGTTTTACTATTCAAGCTATGGTTTTTGTGTTTGTTTGTGTAATACTGAGCTTTAACTTTGATTGCTTGCACGATTTATTTTCTGAACAGGGTGAACGTCTCCTGCTCTGACTACAGATGGGACTCCTGCGCCAGGACTGAGCCACCTGTGAGCGCTTTGGGTCGGGGGAGGGGCCCACGGCAGCACCCGCTGCTCGTTGAGAAGATCAAGAATGATAAGTGCTTTCACGTCTTTGTCTCCATGAGTCTCCAACAACACCAGAAAAAGTTGCTTGATTTGTTTCTAGTCGCTTTTTTTAAAGAAAAAGTAGCTAGAGGGGTCTGACAAGTCAGTCATTGCCCGTGTCATCAGCTCAGATGATGAACCTGGTATTTGGTTTTTAAACCGTGTTTGTTACCTTGTTTCATTTACGTCATTATTTAAGTATTCGTTTGATATTTTTATTTAACACTGTCTGTTTTGTAGATTTTCATTTATTTTCATATAGAGAACATATTAATGAGGTACTGTTTATTTAAGTTCTTTAA
>JAUMHL010000009.1:18656328-18680066 GCA_032362345.1 Sandelia bainsii | reverse complement strand
AAAGGATAAGTGATCATTAGAAAATCTTTTTTTAATTATGGTAACACAGCTGAAGACATGTATCTTTTCATGAACAACATGGTGATTGTTGTCCAAACTTTTGACTGGTAGTATATATATATATATATATATATATATATATATATATATATATAGTCAATGAATTCGTCTCAGCTAAACCCAGAAAAGGAATCTGATTGTTTGCACACCTCCATCCATCCAAGAAATGATCATGCCTAGCCACCAACTAAAAGTCAGTCAAATCATGTGAATTAGTTAAAAAGACATATTCCGCAACTGATCGTAAGGTCCAAGGCTTGTTCTTCAACAGGACTGAATGTCCGCCCTGCTGAAGTATCCTTGAGCACAGTCTTCAGTAAATTAAACCCTAGACAGCGGTAGAAGCTGTCAGAGCATGTGGGTCCTGACCTGACCCAGAGTTTGAAAAACACTGTCTCTCTGCAGCTTCTTACATTTTCTCACAGTTATCCATGAGAAACACCCTTAGAAGTATCACTCTGCCAGACCTCTACATACAGTATGTTGGCCAGACAGCAACATACACACTTAGTCCAGGTTGTGGAAGCAGTAGCACCACACCCTGCAAGACAATCAGCTTCTCAATGAATTTACCAGATTTATTTTTATGTAGTTTTTTTGTGCAGAAATGTATCTTTTATTTTTTTACTTTTAGAGTGTTTTTTTTTATTCTTATATTTACAAGGGGTATGAGACAGGCAGCGTAATATTATCCAACATTATCGTTTTTTTCAAGTCAAAATCTGGGATCTTACAGAAAATACAGACGCATAAATTTTAAGTTCTGTGGTGGGGAATGTGTTTGTGCACGATGAGGAGGTGTGCACAACATTAAGGAGGTGGAGGTTCCATGGTGACCTCTTGCTGTCTCCCAAGGGTAGGATGACAGCAACAGAAAACAGGAGGCGACTTAGGGAGGTCACGTCAGGGGTTAAAGTCAGGCAGGTTGTATGCTGGTCCAGGTAGATGACCGCCCACCCTGAGCCTGGTTCTGCTGGAGGTTTCTTCTGTTAAAGGGAGTTTTTCCTCTCCACTGTTGCCTAGTGCTTGCTCAAGTGGGACTGTTGGGTTTTCTACATAATTCTGTATATGCCTATGTTCTGTAAGGTCTTAAACCTTACACTGTAAAGTACGTTGAGATGACTTCTGTTGTGATTTGGCCCTTACTTGTAGGCATTTGCCAGATTATATCTTTCCTTTCCAGCCTATTCACCAATTTATTCTACCTACCTGATTATGACCTCTGTCTGTACCTATTTCTGCCAGAAGTGTTACTGAGTTCAAGCTTCTGTGTCGGAGACGCCACTTCGCCTGGTCTGGCCTGGCTGTGGAGTTGGCTGCTAAAATTGGGTTAAGGGAAGAGCCAGGATGATAAACAATTGTGAGAAAGAGAGACTGAGACAGAGACTGACGTTGAGCAGAGGTGACAACCACCCACACAAACACAAAGAGTTGCAGACACACTTGGAGACTGGCTCTAGAAAGCTTGGTGTCAGTAGTCTGCTGGTCTGACTCTCACTGGATGTTCTTCAACAGACTTTGACCACCACCTCTGTTTTTGTCTGTGAAGTTTAAGATCAGTACCTCGTTAGTAATCTCTGCCATTTCCGCCAAGGACCAGACTAAACGTTAATCACTACAGCGCTTAAGGACTAAACAAACATAAAAGATGCTCATACTTATAATGAGAAATCGGAATTCGTCAGAACTTTACAGTAACAGTCGAAAACAAAATTTCTGATTAATATCCCACCCACCTATTGTGGGAAACGATTAATGGCTCAAACTGTATGGCAACCAGCCAAAAATAGCACTATGAAGATTAGAATTATTTAAAAGAAGTGTACAAATCAGTGCGGCAGTTGGGCAAGCACTAGAGTTGTGGTTACTGTAATTTGGCCCTTTGGACAGCAAGATGATTGTAACCTCAGGGCAGGTCTCATGAACAATATTGCTGAATCACCACAGAGTAAAATTATGCTGCAATAGGCGTTTACAATGATGTGGTGATCTACAAGAGAGGGGAGAGATTATTTGTAGCACCATTTACCATGAATCCATGGGATGTACATGCATATTACTTAGATTACCAAATTTTTTTTTTCTAAGGGTCCTGATATATATTTTTTTATTAATTCTGTTTTATGTGTGTAATATTGTGATCAGCTTGTTGATTCCTATTTTTACATACAAACTGATCTGTGGCTAAAAACCGCATACCTAAAAGTATAGATAGCAGTAAGTGAAAAAGGTTTTTGTAATTTCCAATTCAAAATTTACAGTATTATTATTTGCACTTTTACAATGGTGTCCAGACAAACCTAGAGCAACCAGAGCCATTGGAACAGTCAAGTTTTTTTTTAGCTTGGCTTTTGATTTGAATATTTTACAGACATTATTTATTCTGTGTATTAATTTTTGTGGTATTTATGTTTTAAAATGTTGTGTTTCATCTCATGTATTTTATTTGTCACGGTCCTGTCTAGTTTCACATTTTATTACATTTGATTTTCTTTTAGATGTGTACCTTAGTCTCAGATAGTTTCTTTTCTATTAACATTCATTCTGGGGCTTATCTGTCAGGTTCTGATTGTACGAAATCTGACACTGGTCAATCAATTATTATAAATATATAGCATTAGTATGATGATCCAAATCACAATGAAAACCTAGTAACACCTGAGTAATACATGTACTGTACAACAGATGATACTGAGCTGTCCAATTGTTGTATGTGTCAGTTTGTGATGAACATACAATTTAAGTAAATGGAAAAACCAGAACATCTTTTGCTATAAAAGACAGGTCAGTCAGCAGCAGCACAAAATGCTGTAAAATTATACATTAGTTCTTTATTTGCTCCTTTGTAGAAACAAGAATACTGCACCATGAGACAACTGGTCCTTTGACCTCTTTAGAAGCTTCTCCCTTACAACACATATAACTCCAAACCCCCTGCCTGACCGCAGTCTTCAGACTGATTTGGTTGGCTCTCTTTATGGGACACTGGAGACATATTATTGTTTGGCTTATTTATTTAAGCTTTAAGTAGTCGTTGTTAGGCAGTTAGAGATGCTTAAGGGCAGTTTGACAGATTGCTTTGCCTGACACAGTTGCATACTCGACCAGATTTTACACTAGATGAAAAGAAACCATGGAAGATGCGTAGACAGACATTAAAGGGCTTCTTAACAGGATGAAACCGTTTCCCATCAGACATACTATGCTAACACATAATTTTCCACCCTTGTTAGTGTTGATTTAAATCTCTGACCTTTCAGGCTAGTAAAATTCAAGTAAGTTATACAGTCTAAATACAATATATTTTAGTGTTGTGGGAAACTGTGACAGGTCCTCTAATAATTTTAATAATTTTACAATATGCTGAAGGCTGAAGTGAAGTAAAATGTGGGCAATGCTAATACTGCCAATCATGCAGTATTAACATTTTCACAGAACATTTCTACAAAAGATTAACCTCAGGAATATCAAGTCATTTCTGGTGGATAGTACTGGTTATCTGATTAATGGAGCAGCTTTTTGAAAGAAAAAAAATATATAAATAACAATAACTGCTCCCCTACATCTGTAAGCATGGTGACATTTGAGGCAAATTACCTTCCACCTCGTCATGGTCAAATCGATTATCCTCAACATCTTAGTAACACAGACCATGTTTACAAAATCAAAGTCAAAATATCTGGCTAAGCCTCCATCATAGAACATAGCACAGATAAAGAAAGCAAAGAGAGTTGAAAGTCTGAATGTGAGGTGAAGTAAAAAGGTGATGGGAAAACAAGGAGAAAGAGACTAAATGAAATTATGTGACCGAAGGAGGATGGTGGTGAGTGTTCAGTAGATGTGGAGCACTAAGAAACACAGACTCAACTGTGCAGGAGTATTTTGAGAAAGTAGCCTTGTAATGAATCCCATGTTTATATCAGTGAAACTAAATCATGATCTTAGCCAGAGGGAAGACAAAATACTAATGGGAAAGGAAAGCCTGAATGTTTTTAATGCTTGGTTATTTTTTAATTCAACTTAAAGGTAAAATTCAAAATACATTTTTGGTAAGCTGTCAGTACAGATGTTTGCTTCAACTTTTGTTGTTATTTGGAGTTATAAATACGAAAAAGAAGAAATGCCATAACAGTGCTACCCACATTAGTGTCACCCATGAGATGAATTTATAGAAGGAGAAGCAGCTGAACGCTGGATTCTGCTCAACTAGGTAAACAACAATGTACACAAATTCTTGGGACCACTGTTACTTCTGATGCACTCCATGTTTAACACCAGTTCAGGGAAAGCCAGTGCACCACAGATGACCTCGAGTTATATATCCTTCACAGACAGGCTCAGTTTTGTATCATGGGGCAAAGAAAACTTTGCTTTGGGGACTCGACTCTTCTCATTTTCTCCTTATTATGCTGTCAGATTGTACTTTCTTTATGCAGAGCTGCCTCAACTTGCCTGAAGGAAAACAATATTAGTGTACATTGGTTCCATAATAGCTCTGCTGCGCTCCCAAATATGACCTAGTTTTTCATGTCGTATCACTGTGTTGATCTGAGGAGTTGCCTATATTGAGTTAGCAAGATTGACGGGTTGGTGTGTTTTGGGGTGGGGGGTACGCTGCCTTCTGTGTTACCACACACTGTCAGACCTCGCTTACATATCCCATAAAGGGTGGAAAAAGAGATAGGCAAAGAACGATGGAGGGGACTGGAGGGTCAGTATGAGCCAACATAAGAAGAGAAAGGACTCGATAGAAGAATTAAAATGGAAAAAAGGAAAAATTGGAAGCAGCAGATCAGCAGAGGCCTCAGGGCAGAAATGGGGGGTGGTGTGGAACAAAAATGAGGATGCAAGAAAAGACAAATGGAGGGGAAGAAGTTTAGCGGGAGAAATGGAGTAGTGGGCAATACAAGGGGTGACAGCTATTGGAAGAAATACAGGGAGACGAGATGTATATGTATATACATCTATAAAGATGAAAGAAGTTTGGGCATCCTTGGATGCAGTGTGGTTTGATTACAGTCAGGGATTGCATGTCACATCCCTCTTTCTCCACATAATTCCTGTCTGAATCGTCTCTGTGACCTGTTTATAAAATGACATCATGCACAAAAAAGAGAAAGAGAAGGTATTTGAAGTCTGTAAGAGGATGTATCTGTTGAGAACTGTCCTTAACAGATGAATTGTGGCTGTGCAAGAAGTAGTAGTATTATGTTATTAAACAGTCACAAAACGGTCGAGTAACATTAGTCTTCCCTTCAACAAGATTAACCTAAAACAAGAAAACAATGTGAGGAAGCAATCAATGTGATCATCAGAAAACATTTACATGAGAAAAAAACAATAACAGAAAATAGTAGGTAGAGAGGATAGTGGAGCAGTACACAGTGCAGCTTTAAAAGCAGGAGGAGCAAAATTGCACAAAGGAGACAAATGGGTCTGGAGAAACAGGTGGGAAATAGAGCAAAGTGGAAATGGAGATGGTAAGAGACAGGTAGGGAGTGGAAGACAGAACAGGAAATGGAAACCATGTGCAGTTACATGAAATCTGTGTCAACTCTTCAGGGCTATAGAAATCATGGGGATTGCTGAGTAGAAGATATACACAGTAAGTCCCACGGTATGCCTTTTGATAGAAATATGTGCACTCATCATTAATGGACAGTCAGTTAACATAGTTAACATGTACTCTTCAAAATGTACTGCCTGTTAGGTATAAATAGCTGTCATCTTTAAAGTCTCAATGTTGTTTAAGACAGAAGCATCCATCTATGCTTCACATAAAAAAGCAGGCTCAGGGCCAACACATCTGCATTGTATTTGTTTACTTTAAAATAATGTTAAAGTTATTTCAATACCACGGTTCACATTATGTCAAGAAAGGTGTCATGTTAAAACAAAACACCTCATTAAAATAACACAAAGTCATTATCCTGTTCAGGTTGTTTTAACACAGTACGTGTTGAAAACTGTTTTAATATAACAATGCCACCTGATCTAACAAGACTGATAAGCACTCCGGCCCTATATTTGCACTGGCCTCCAGTCGTCTAGTGGAGCGGTGTAGTGAACAACTCAGTGTGTCTGTCTCTGGCATTAGAACAAGGGCAGAGCACCATGGTAGATCAGCTGGAGACTGTTGTTGCATATCATACACTTTCTATCTCTCCCCATGTTTCCTGTCTGCTTCTTCTCTGATAACTATCACATATTATGTCAAAGGACCTTTGCATAAAGCTGAGCATTTCTCAGTTTTCCCCTGCAGTGCCTTTTAAATCTCTGTGGCTCAGCCAGCATCACCGGCCTGCAACCTTAAGTCCCATTAACAGTGAATAGCAGCTAATCGCAGTCCCAGGTTATAAGTCTGTATGTGTTTTGTTGAACCATCTCATCTCCCTTCTGTCCCCTACTTGGAGCTAGAGCTGGTGTTTTCTCTGTAGTGTTACATATACTCTGTCCTGGCATTTTGTTCACCATTGCACACAATTTTCTTCTACAAAAAGTTACTACATATTAGCCCATTAGCTTAGCCCAGCTGCTAATGGGACAATGTATTCACACAGTTTATTCAAAACATATATTGCTACCATGAACTCCTGTGTCGTAACGGTGTGCAACCACTTGTTTTATTTTCTTTTTCATGCTGACAGAAAAGACTATTTCAGTTGCTTCCTCTAAGCTACAATTCAGCCCAGTCACCAGACAGCCAGTAGTAAACATGACAGATAGATGCTGAGAAAGAAAAGATACATTAGCCACAAGTGACCTCATTAACCTCTTGTGCCTCTGATGTCCTAATACAGTCTGACCTGCCTCAAACACAGGGTTAACTACCAGCGCTTTGTGAGATGAAAAGTTTGGGGAAACACAGTGTGATAATGTAAACCCTTGAACCTGTGCCTTTACAGTAAATGTAAATATGACTCATGGCTGATTGAGTGTATCCAGATTTTCTTAATCCTTCACTTTCTGAGCAGTAGTTGAATCTTTCATCAAAATGGCCAATCTGCGTCCATATTTACAGTAACAGATCCAAGGAGGAAGACTTCAGAAATCTCAGATCTAAACACCCCATCATGGACTCATGATCACCCGTGTATACTTGTTTGTGAACCAGAAAATGACAAACTAAATATTTGTTTTAAATAACTGCACTGAATAATTAAGCAGTTCGGCAGACTCATTCTCATGGTGCTGCAAATGCTGACTGTCTCCAAATCTGGTTGGTATTTCACACTTGTTTACAATGCACACATGAACATGATAGAATTTCACAGAGACGCATATGATACACTGTTTGTACAGTACGTTTTCACTGTATATTGTGGGTTCACCCAATCATTATGATGATAAAAACACTGAACAATATTACTTTTATCTGACTGGAGGCATCCAGATATTATGGCAATGCCTTATAGTTGAACTTGTACTACATGTGGCTTCTACTCATCATCACCAAAAGCTTTCCACTAGCCACCCTCTTGAACTTTGTCAGCACACAATTAACAGATGGTTATTATTCTGACAAAATAATACTAATAATGTGGTGCACGTGTGTTTATGTTCGTGTGTGTACAGAGTTCATTCCTTCAAATTCAGGGAATCACAAACCCCCAGTTAGAAAATGTTGAGAGCACATCAAGTTTTGCTTCTGTGAAATCTGCATTTGAGTTTCTCCTGCTCCCGGGTCGGAGATTAGTGCTAAAAATGGATCTGGATCATTAAATGTAGCTGGATCATCTCAGAAAGGTCATTTCCCAACACTAGTACACAGAGGAACGCCACAGTTTTCTCTGAATTGGATGTGCTGAAGCCAAATCTCCATTTACTGTCTTTGTGGGAATGACTGAGCCTTATGCTGAAATAAATGATGCGTAAAACCCCAAAAGTCAAAAATTAAAACATGTTAAGATCTTTACAGTGTAATGTGTGTCTCTCATTTTAGCCTCAAGCAAGCCTACTAACAGTGCACCCTTCAATTCAAATTCTTACAAAGAAGGTGGCACTGAAGTCAATCTGAAACACAGTAAGCTTTAAACAGATCCTTACCAGTAGAAAAAAAACTTTTTCAAAGGAGAAAAGTATTTATTGTTAGCTCGTTCACATGTTGTGAACTGCAAATAAACTTTAAAAAATGAAAGAGTGCTCTTTCAACACATGCTGAAAGTACATCTCTTAGCAGTATGATGCATCAGATCAGGTCGCTGGGGTCATAGGGAATCACCCAATTGTGCCTTTTTTTGAAAACTAAAAACTAGCAGTAATATCTTTATGCTTTATATTTTCTTTTAATTTCATTTACATGTATGTACTTGTATGAACTGTGTGTGCATGTATTTACTTGCTTGTTACTGTCTTACTGTTTTTAGTGCATGTGACAAAACCATGATATAGGCACATAAGAGAACTATGTTGAAGCACAGAAGCCCTTAAAAAATAACCAAAACATTGAAAGTTTCCAGAAGCACAGGAGGTTTTTAACACTTGGAAACTACTGAGTCTTCCTAGAGCTAATTACCGTGTGCCAACAGAAATAATACAGTCGCTTCTCTGCCAGACACACACAGAGACAAACACTCACACATCATCTTACACAGTCAATCACAGACACAACACGAGGTCCAATTTTGTTCCTTTTGCAGTCGAGTCACTGCAGCTGTTCCTGCCACACTGCTTCTGATAACCACCCTGGGAGCAAAACTCAAGCACACACACACACAGAAGCATCACACTATCTCGGTCTGCGAGACATGAGATTGGGAGCAGTCACTTTTCCACTAGGCCGGTCACACAATGTGTTAACGTCTTTCACTGCCAGCCACACACACACACACACACACACACACACACACACACACACACACACACATTTGCTGTAAAAGGAGAAGCAGACAACTGTCTGTTGTTGATGTTGTTGGTGTTTCCCTTCATGTCAGAAATGTTCTTAATCATCATCATAATTATGTTAATCACCATTCCCAAACCTAACATGAATCATCATGATACATTGGATAAGGACTGAATATGGGACTCAAAAGTGTTCCTGGCCAATGCACTATATCACGGCAAGGTTATTAGCAATATCAGGAGAATAAATAACTGCTCAGTGTTAATATAATATAATATAATATAATATGTGATTCCCCAAAATGGGATGCCTTTATGACTGTACAGGGGTACTGCAAGATGAGAGAAAAATCAATATTTAAATTAATCTAAATGAGTGTATTACAATCTGTGTTAAATATGTTGTCATGGCAGAGGACAGACTGGTGACGAAGGTTTTCAGCAGTCAAAAAATGCAACTACTGGAGCAGTGATGGAAGAATTTATCAGTGTAAACTATTGTTGTTAGAGCTCAACATCACAATTTAAAAATATTCTGTGAGCACAAGTGTCCAAGCTGTGTGTCTAACTCTCGCTTTCTATCCATATTCTTTACCCCCTGTCCTCCATTTTTACTCTGTGGACAATCCTAGTAGTCTTGAGATCTCTCTCATGCTTCATTCCAGATGTTTTGGATAGGGATCTCTGTCATCCAGGAGTCCAAACTTCTTCCTTCTCATTCTCCGTCTGTGTGTTTGTTTCCATCTTCAGCTGTGCGAATGGTGTTACTGGGTTTGTGTAGTCTGTCCTCTTTCATGATGGTAGAGAATATCATGTGGCTCAGGTGTGTTTGGCAGCACCTGGAAGTCCATGACATATCCCCATTCATATATGTTGCCAATCCATCATTTTATCATTCTGATTGTCTATAATCTACTATGTTGCTCAGTTTTGCACACTCTATTTGATGAGTTTGCACATCTAATTGATGTCTCTCCATCCTGGAAGAGGGATTCCTCCTTAGTTGCCCTTCTTGAGATTTTGTCCATTTTTTCCATTAAAACATTATTTTAGAGGGAGTTTAATATGCAGTATATCTGCAAACACTGATTTAGGATGCAGAGGTGGAGAGGGTGAGGTAGAGGATCAGTGGCAGAGAGAGGAGGAGGAGAAGAGAGTGCAGGTCTATCTGCTGCTCTGGTGTGACTGATAGCATTTAACGTTACCATGACAGTGCTTGCAAGCACTAGTTGGGCTCAAGCTTTAGTGTCCAAATAGGGCAAATGTGCAGAGGGCCGGATCACACAGGCCAAAACAGAAACAGACGTTCCGCACGAATATTCATTTGTGAACGAATGTTTGTTCTAAACAAGCAATTTGAAAAAGAATGTACAGGCTGCAACACTGTTGTCTGAGAGGCCAGTATTTAAACTTAAAAAGTTTTTTTAATCTCTGACAATATATCATGGTGATTTTATTATTTTGTAAATATTATACATGATCGGTGTGTAGAGTAGGTTTTCTTTGAAAGTAATTGTATTTTTCCCAGAATAATCGTTCCCCAGAGGCCACCCACCCACAATTAAGCTCAGTGACTCAGTGAACTACGTTGACATTCGCTGTGTAAAATGGGGAAAACGTATGTTTCCACCTGCAACACACATCCTGCATGCTACACGATAATGACTACAGCCTGACTCTACAGATCCCTCCTTTAACATTCATGTCTGCAATTTTCTGTGTGATTGCTTCCACTCCTCTAAAGATGAAAATGGTTTTCATACGCCCTAATGTCATCTCATTTCAAGAGAGAAAGTGGGTGTTTTTTTGTGTACATACACAGATGTGTGTATGTACAAGTGCATTTGTATCTATTAATTTGTGCGTGCGTGTGTGTGCATGCAACAGGTGGCCTTCAGTTTTCAGGACCTGCAGCTCATACAGGGTCAAGTGTCTTTCAAGGTTAACCTTCCAATTTTTCACTTTCCTGTCATATGCACTTAACATTGAAGGTTAGTTTTTTAGTTGGAAATTCTGAAATGTATTAAATGTTTTGTAATAAAAAAAAAAATATTGGTGTTGAAAGGTATTGTTTGTCTTTGGGGGCACTGGTTCTACTGATTTCTCATTGTTTTCTGACAATGCCAGGTACACTACCATTCAAAAGTTTATATTGTAATTTATAAATGTCCCTGTTTTTAATAAAAAATATAAACCAAATTTGTTTGTATTGAAAATATATTTGAAAAAATAGGATATATAGTCAGAATAAAGTTAGAAATAATTATTTTTTTAATTAATAGTTTGAACTTGGGTTTAATCAAAAAATGACCTAGTTGGCTTGCAGTGGTGGATTCCTTAAGACATATCAGTTGTGTGATTATGTAGCATATACAATAATTGAAGCATTTACAGGAGCAGTTGGAACCAAAACTTATTGATTTTGTATTATTTTGACACATTTATGCATATTACAGCAAAAGTATTCGCAATTTAAACACACTGAAAAAAGATAGGTGAGAGCTGAGAAGTGGATTATGCTAGAAATAGGCTTGCTGTGAAACTGCATTACTGCATCTGACAAGGATTTAAGTAACAAGTCTTAAAAGTAATTGCCCAGAATATTTATTAACTGGAACTGAAGTTAATGTTTCTGGCCAAGCAATCCCTTAGCCCTTACTGTACATCACCACTCTTTAATTTGTCATTTAACACTTTTACACACTTTTGTACAAATTAAACAACAAAAATTAATTAGTGGACTGTTGTTGGTAGGTCCAATTTTTCCTTTGATCACAGCCAGGCTAGGTGTTCCCCTTTGTTCCTAGTTGTTATGCTGAGCTAACTGTCTGCACATATTTATGAGAAGGTATATTTCCGGAAATGTTGGACTATTCCTTTAAGCTAATCACAGCCACTATTTTAATGAAGAACAAAAATACCAACTTTTTTCAACCATCTGGTTTTTGATACTATAGTTTTGATGTTGTTATGTAAAACTCTGGCCATGTTTGAGACAGTGAAGGATAAGGGGGGAGTTCCTGTCACTAAAAGCGAGATTATTAGTTCCTATTACAAATTTGAAGAGATTTCCTCTCTCAGTCACACAGCTGATTACATGATGACTTTAAAGTTTAAAGGGTAATTAGAGAAAAATAGCAGAGGAGAGTGATGAAACTGATGTTGACAGGGTAAGAAAGGATGATGTTTGACTAACAACCATGGTGGCAGTGGTTGAGATCTTGGAGATGAACATGAACAGCAACTTCTAAAGATATATAAATTAGGTTCATTGAGCCACTAGCTATCTATTTCTGCTTAAATCCCACTTTGTGTGTATGTGTGTGTTCTTTTGGTTCATTTGTGTAGCTGGTCAGAGGTGGTGGGTGGCTGATCTGGCAGCCAACTCTTGCCTTTACACACTCCAGCCCTGACACACACATTCATGCACACACACATTCATGCACACACACATTCAAGGCCACCCCCTACATTGTGACTGCTCTATATCCCAGTACCAGCTCATGTCCCTGGCATCGTTGGCAGTGGCAGCTTTACCATGAACAAGCAGGAGAATATCAACAGGGAAATCTCCCACCAATAGGATGACTGCTGTCCAATGCACACACAGTACGCATACACAGTGCTGGCCAACACTGGTTGTGCTGTTCCCAGTGTTTTTGAACTGTGAAATTGAGCCCAGATGCTCAATAAAGCAGTGGGAACAAGGAGATAGTGTGTGTGTGTGTGTGTGTCAGAGATTTCCTCCCCAGGATTATTCATGCCAGACTTGAAACAACTGTATCAGCCAGTCATGTTTTCATTGAATTAATGTTTACTCCAAATCCATGTTAAATCAAAACTCAAAAAACATTTACATGATTGCTGTGCGTTACAGCTCAGACACAATATGACAGATTTGTCAGGGATGGTCGGTCCTGTCCGTTAGCAGACTGAAAATCCACCTTTTCCACTCACAATCACATGCACTCACATTATTTCCAATCTAGTAGTACACCCTTACTTTTCCCTCTGATCTAGACCGGAGAAGGGTCAAAGACACACAAAGGGATAGTTTCCATTGGAAAATTAGCTCACGAGACTGGAGTGTGTACGTAAAGACACTCCAACATCTTGTGAGTTTCCGCCTCTGCTAATCACCAGTTGGAACAAAGTTACAATGGTTGCCTATCTCTGTCTGTGTGTGTGTCTGTGTGTGAGTGTTATCCACTTCTGTCTGTAATGTAATTTTAGAAGGAGTCAGAATGGTTTCCCTCACTCACTCACCTACACATACACACTCTTTGTTTTTGTCATGGGGGTGATTTAAGGGCATCACTACTTAGATACTAAAAGTCATTTTAAGTCCTGGCACATTTTGGTTCCAAATCTATTTTTAAATTATCATTCAATTTCACAGTAGAGGCTATGTCTAAAATATGATAAATTAAAAAATGAGGTTAGAGTGTCCATAAACTAAATAAAACTGAATGTACAAAAGATCATGAAGATTGATCCAGAATTGTGTGCATGGACTTTTCTGGTGACTTTGCCTCTCTGAGATCTGAAAGGAACATTCCAATCTGACGCCACCGCACACCAATTAAAAGCCGTCATACACAATACTTTACACTGGTGGGTATTTGCTGATCTGTCTGGGCTTCTTATCCCCATCTTCTTAATGACCCAAAGTGTAGACTCTTGTAATCACTTGTGTTCCACTAGAGGAGACAGAGAGATCATCCAGTCTTATCTAGCTGCATGACCACTGCTCACTGAGATAAAGCTGAAAATGAAAATGTGTAATGGAGCAGTGTTCCTTTTTCAACATCAACAATAACAGTATATTTCTCCACAATATTAGATCTAAATAACCTTTAGTGGTGGCAATGCACTGAAAGCTTGATCTGATGTTAGAATAAAATAAGATAAATATGGCCTTAAAATGAGGGTTACAAGGTGACAATTTTAATTCTTTCAAGAATTCAAGTGCCCAGCCTCTGTATACCCATAATGAAACTGTGACCCAACTACAGCTTTTATCAGCAAGTGAGGTAATCGTGAATCATTAAATGATCCTCAGGGATGCACAGTATATGTGTCTTGGTGCAAAAACATGAGCATCAGAAGCGTCACACAAAGAAATAAAAAAAAATGACAAGTTGTGGTTTCACCGGGAGTTACATGCAGTGATATCTTATCAGCACGGAAATAATACAATTATAGCATTTGTATTATTATTTTACAGTACATATTTGTTTTTGTTATATTTTTCGCAACATGCTGCTCTCTCCCAACCTAAAAGAACCTTTGTGCTAAAGCCAAGTTCCTGGACTCCCACAAAGCTAAGTTTCGTGTCACACTTAAATCATGTGGGACTCAGAATATATGGGTGAGACGTGATGTGCAGGCCAAGACCACTGGACAGGGGTGGGAGAAATCCACAACTGACTGGTCACCATCTGTGTAATGGACTTACACATCACTGCTCCCTGGTGGAGCATCCATCCACATTGTAGAGTCAAAAGACATTCAGCTGGTTAAGTTCAGTTACACATGCCAAAATCCTAAAAAAAAAGGGGTGATTTGTTTGAAAAAAATAAGCTTTTTATAATGTGGATAAGTTCTGATCATGCATCTAAATGCGTGCATCTAAATATACTGTGTATATATATACATATATATGTATATATATATTGTGCATGTACAGTAAATGTGTTTATTTCTTTATTAGAGAAACACAGTACACAGATACTTGCTTGTGTAGATTTCATTCTAAAGGGGAAGTGAGATAAAATAAAAAATAACATTATAACCAACATGACTTCACCACGGGGTGGGAGCCTGCCCTCAGTTTCACTGCCAACCAGGGCTCAGGTCCCATTCAAGACAAGGGCCAAGCGTAAATGAGTAATCATCGCCGTGGAAACGTGCTGACAAATAAGCTGATGTAGAGGGAGCGACTGTTATTATACTGAGGTCCAAACGATTAGCTGTGTCTGTGTGACAGTTCCTTGTTCTCAATCAATTGTCCACACAATCATCTTCACCCATAATGTGACTTAATGTGGGTAAAGCAAGAATCAGTTGTCAACCTGCTGGTCAGTGAATCACGAACGTTTCAGGTGCAACACATTCCTCACAAAACCATCCTGTCCATGGCCAAGTAAACTTTTTGTTTTGTAACTCTGCCTCTGCAGATTTGGGTAATACACTGTGTGTTGTGATACAGTTGGGTTGGTTATATACACATTCTTATATTTCACATGTTTCTATTTAGTTCTGTAAAGAAAAGGCTTTCTGTCTCCCATGGTACCAAAGCTCTTAATGCTGTGTGCAGGCATCTGATGCCAACGACACCAGCGTTAGGCAACAGCAAGAGTGACTGCACACATGTTTGGCTGAGATCCGTTTAGAGTTAAACACTGCTAAATGATCTGGGACAGACAAAGCTGTATGGCTATCTTATAGAGTGGAGTCATCTTGCTGGAGTGCTTCAGCAGCTGCCATAAATGGTTTTAAAATCAGTGAATTGTGGGACAGTAATTGCGTGGCTTGAAACACACAAAGCTGTGCCAGTGTCATTTCAGTATAATAATCATTAAATAAATAACTAAAAAGATGGAGACGCACATTAATTGCATTTGGTGAGTCCCATAGTGATGTCACAGATCTTCAAAGGCTTGCCAAACTGTCAGTCTGTATTTTGTTATTCAGTGTATAATAAAAATTAACATATTCAATACCCACTTAAAGCCATCATAATTGTGTTTGGCAAATAAATGCTACACTCCTATAACAATTTGGGCTCTTGTGGTGGTGCAAGGAAGTATCATCTTAGAAAAATGAATGTATTCAATAAATTTCAATCTGCTATTTAGACTGTGTGAAATCTTACTGGAGAAAATATATACACTGTAAATTCTAATTAGTTAACCCTAATTAAAAATATCGTGCAAATAAATTGCCTTAAAAACTGAAAAGTTAGCAGCAACCAGAATGACCAACCAACATAAATCAAATCTCTACAACAAGAGTTGACAGCCATTAGCAGGTCTGTGAGGCTGTGTTTTGAGCTAAATGCAAAGCATGCTCACAATGACAATGTTAATAATAGGTATAATGTTTATGTCATGTTTCCCATCTTAGTTTTTTATATTAGCATGATGATGTTAATATTATTAATTCATGAATGCATCTATTCAATTCCATGGTGATGCATCAATTACTTGTTGAGACATCTCACTCAAAACCACATACAGTATGTCAACCTCATGGTGGAAAAACTGGAAGAACTGACAGAGGATTGCCAAGATTCATCATCTGAAACCCATGCCCTTAAAAATCATATTGTAGTTGTTCACTGATGGATAAAAAGCCACTATATACTCGAGTGTGAATATGTAGTCACATATTTATTACTGAAATCTCTCCTATATTACCTCTTTTCCACCAAGCCAGTTCCAGGGCTGGTTCAGAGCCAGTACTTAATTTCAAACCAGTTCTCTGCTTTAGACAGCCAAAGAATCAGCTCTCGGCCAGGAAAACTGGTTCCAGAGTGGCACCAACTCTTTGCTGGTCTAGAACCAAGAACCACTTGCATCACGGTCTGGTGTGGGATTGTTGTGACCCACAAAAACTACAGTGTTGTTGTAAAGATTATAATCAGTGTATCAGTGACCATACAGCTGTACTGTGATTGATAAAACCTATTTAATGCTAGTTAGTTGGCTAAAAGCTGAAGAATCAAAATGTGTCAAACGTAAAAGTGGTCCACGTGATCATAATGAGCCTCATGTTTGGATGCCAGTGGGTTGGCTGAGAAGTCATCCTTCACACTGGTGTGTCCCCATCAACAATATCATTCATTTTTTGTTTTTTTAGAGTTGCCCTTACCTACATGTACCCCAAATTCTATCTCTTATGCCACACCTGTCATGTTAATGTATGTATATGTATGTATAAGTATGACTAGAGCTGCCAAATAATAACTGCAAAGCTGCAAAGGTTGTTAATATATTTTGCGTATATTATAGTGTTTCTATTCATAACGCTACCCTGGCAACAGGAAAGTTAAATTGACCGATGAAGGTTTGAATCCACCCTCTGAAATCACACAAGCGCCTTTGGGGTAACCTCCCACAGACACACACGTCAGCAGTCGTCATCAGCCCTGGGTGACTGTGTCACCTCATGAGTCAGTGTGACCGGGAACACCCATACAGTAGATAGAAGGAAGCCCTGGGAGTCTGTATCAGTGTGAGTCTGTGTGAGGGTGCTTGTGTGAGTCGATAGGGGGATTTAGGGTTTGCCCAAACAGTTGTGAAATCTGATCTTTAGGGAGATGATTGAAGAAAAGTTTCTTTTACTACATGCGCCTGTTTTTTACTAACTCTGTCTTTTCTATTTCCTTTGTCCTTTGATCAGAGGGTAATGTGCTCATATGACTAACACACTATAAGGTTTTGTGATTGTATGTTTTCAGGCTTCAGATTCTGTTTGAATATCTGGCTGAATACCAGAATGTATGTTCACTTACTTGCTCTCCGATTTTATCACTTTCATGTGACTTTATCTGGTCTGATATCTTATCTACATGTTGTATTACTGTGTTGTGCTGACTGCTTGTGCAATCACATCCTTATTTTTCAAGCCTTTTGGTGGCTCACTGCCATGTTTTCCTACTGACTAAGAGATACCATTCCATTAGCACTGCCCTCATGGAGAGTAAAATGATTATTTGATTGTTCTATGTTATTCTACAATGTGGAATCTAATGTAACTGAATTGATTGCAACTGATGTTAAGTCGACTATGTTACATGAGAAGTGGTAGCATGCAAGATGTTCACACTGCACTGTGCTCATATATAATGATGCAGCAAACACCATATTACTAGCAACATTTTTTTTGGCACTCTGGCTTAGTTTTAGTCACACTCACTTTTACTGTGGTCTCAATCCACAATGCGTCTGTTCACAATCTTCAATTAGAAATGTGAAGGGGTTTGTCTGTCGCGTATTTCAATACACTGTCACCACTTTAATACTGTCAGTACTTTGGTATCCACTGTCCCCACACAACTCATTCATTAAACCGTAGCAGCCATCTGAATCATCAGTCATCTTTTGCTCCATGTGCATTCTTTAAATACGAGGTGTCAGCTGCATATGAAGAGTCTGATCATGTGTCCATGCACCATATGCACAAAGCAACACCCCTGTTTTGGCTTGTAGCTTCCTGAAACACACTTTTGGAATTTGAATTTATCATATCTAATTATTTTATTTTATTGTACTTTTTTTTCACAAGACGCTTTACTTTCCACACATCCATACACACAAAGCAGCAGAGAAGAACATGGCCACTGTTGTGTTGTAAGAAAAAAAAAAGAAAAAAAAAAAAAGGACAAACAAAGTGTATCTCGTGTTGTTTTTGGCGTTGATGCTGTTATGCATATTATCACAGCATCATAGCTGAGAGCAAATGTTACTGGCTATGTTACTGGCTTGGACTGCTCTCTCGTCATTACCATATCACTCCATCAGCGCCATCAGCAAATCTTAATAGATCAGACATCCATGGGCAGAGAATACATTTGGCTTTTTTACAGTGTGCAGCTAGTAGGTTTCTCTTTCTGGGAAGATGCACTTGTTTGGTATCATTTAATGCAGCATACAGTGCTGGAAAACTGGGACTTTGGGTTTTGGCTGCACAAAGTAAACACTGTTTATAAAGAAAATGTAGATGAATTATGTCCTTGTATGCCAGACTGTGTGATATCCTACAGCCAAACAATGCATGCATGAGATAGTAGCACTTGCTTGGTAACCAGGATTTACATAAAATAGTTGCACCCACAAACCAATAGATTTGCTTGCTTTGGCTACTTGCTTGTTGAGGAAGGAAATCTGGGACATCTGGGAGAGAGAGAGAAGGTTCACTGCTTCTGAACAAGTCAATCTTAGGAGAAACTAACAATCCCTGAGTAATGGCAGTGTTGCACTGTGGCAAACTGTTACTTCTGTCAGCAATTTAGGAAAAACAAATACACATAATCCTCACACAATAAAGATTACACACAAATTTAAAACAATAAAGAAGAAAACACATTTTGGATGCATTACATTTTAATGGTACATATGCAGTGTGTACTATAGTATACCACCAGAATATACCATTATTTTAGTCTTTTGCATCATGTAAGTTTTCTCACACCACTCCTTTTCTGGGTTCCCTACACTGCCTCCCTGTTGATGTTTACATCAAGTTCAAAACTCCAGTGTTGGTCTATAGGGCAATAATAAAAGGTGCTCCAGAGGCAGGGTGCTCATCTGCCGATTACTCCTGTTGCTCATTTCATTCGTCTATTTAGTCATTTGTTAAAAGGAGACACAATCCCAGCAATATCTAGCACTTTCTGCTATGTGGTTTGAATGAACTGTTAACAAATGTAAGTAATGTATCAAAGAAAGATGAGGCATGTTTTTTCAGAAGTACTTGACCACCTTCAAACTGAATAGGTATGATGAAGCACTGCACAACACTGTGATTTTGGAAAGAACAATTAAGTTCTGCATTTAATTTTTTATTATTTAAAGCAAGCCATGTGCCCTACATTTCAGTATATCAGTATATTATGAGTTAAAACCAGCTTGACAGTTATTCTGATGTGTTGCAGGATAGGCAACTCTGGATGATCCCTGTGCCTGGTACATGCCTCAGGACACCAAGCTGGCAACATCCTCTATTTGATAATGCAGCATCCCTAAACAAACCTGACTTAAACCCAGTGCATGGAAATCAATACATAAGAAACATGTGCTTCAGTACAGCAGATGGCGGGCTACAGTGGACAGAGAGGGGACCATCTGAGAGGAAGTCAGAATTCATTAGTTAGTTAAAAACCTCAACATCCTGTCTGTCTGATAAGCATGACAAAATACTGTGGCAATTGGTAATTCTTAGCAGAAATGTAGGTTAGGGTCCATGACAGTGCCCTGTACATTGTAGAGATATGTTTCCCTCAAAATATTTTTAGATTCTGTGCCAAAGGGGCATATCGAATGCTCAAAAAATAACAGCATTGTTGTTGTTAGCTATTGTACAGTGTTTTATTTTGCCTAACTTTATCGCTTCAAAGGTTGCTGATAATGTAAAAGGGTCCAGTTTTCCTGTTTCAGTGAAGGACCTCTTTAAATATGATTTATGGCCTCATCTTTTTCATGTGTCATGAAAGAGACCAAATAACCAAAAGTCATTTTCATCTTAAGATATGTTACTGAATATAATTCCTGACCATCATCTTCAAATAAAGTTTACAGTAAGTGCTCACAAAGATAGTGCTAATGTTGAGAGGTACTGTATAGGAGTCGGGGGAAATACTATAAGTATAATGTATGGATTTTACAGGATGAAAGACAGTGTGAAAGTTTACCACAACATTTAGTTAGTTAGTTTGTTTGTTGAATTGCTAATAAATGGAATACAGAGATAAACTCTAACTCTTTGTGTCATAATTGAGTCATTTTGTCAGATTTTTCAACTCTATGCAGAGAAACAAAAGATATTTTATGCAGTAGGACTAGCACTGACAAGGACCATAAACTTCATGTGTAAAGAACATAGGGTTTGATCAGTCATAGGCCCTAGATTCAGCATGGGCATATTCCACTTCTGAAAAGCAATTCTGATGTTCATTTAAAACTATTTGTGTTCATTGCTTCTGTGACACTATTTCTGATACTGGCCATCCTGTTCAAGACAGCGATAGATGGTTGTTGGGCTGAGGCTGGTTGTTTAGCAGCACAGCTCTGCTTTACTGGCATCCTCCCACTGTAAATCATCAGTCATTAACAGCCTTCTTCAATTTTAATAGATCCAGTAGGTCTCTTCTGAAATAAAGCTATACTCAGTTAAGTAAATGGAAGATACTTCCTTAATTTCTACCATCTTCCCATTTTTCTCTTATCCTCCCCTTTCTCTGAAAGCATTCTCCTCCATTTCTTTGTGTTCTTAGTTTCTCTTTGTGTGTTTTTGTTCTACACACATCTGTTTTTCTCTTTTCCCCATTTTGTGTATTAGACTCACTCTCCATTGCTTCTATTTGTTCATTAGATAAAGCTTTTTTATTTATTGTGGGTGTTACCAACAAGCAAATCCTCACATCTGGACTTCTGCAGGACCTCTGTGGCCAAACACAGCAATAAAAGCACACAAATAAAATCGTATTTAATTCATGCAGACTCACATTAGAACCCTTCCGACACATGTTCATTTATTGCAAAGATAATGATCAATAGCATTCCCGACCTTTTCATCTCTTTAAGCTCTCACTGTAGTGTGGAGGAAACAAATAGCAGTATACAGGACACAAGACAATGTGATCGGTGTTCCTATGTTGTGCTGACTCAGGTTTGTTAGTGTTTATACAGGATGATACACTCACTGCCTAAAGAAAAGGTTGGGAGATCATCAAATAAGTAGGATTTATTATCTGGGAATCATAATTAATTTAATAGGACCTCATGTTAAGATATATTAGTGTGGGCCAAAGTGGTGTACCAACAAATGCAGTAATGACACTGGTCGCTTTTTACTAGATGCTTATATGTTGGAAAGCCTTAACCACTGGATCAACACATTCAGTAAATTATATACAGGTTAGCTTGTAAGTGTTTACCAACTGTTTAGCAATTGGTTTTTGTTTTGCTGTAGTTTTAAGGCATCAAATATGAATTAAAAGAAGATGTTGCAGTCACAGCCATCTATGTTTTAATCTTAATAAGCCAAAATTTTAATCCATGGGCTTGTATCAAGCTATTTCAAGCCATGAGTCTGTTTTGATTTTGTTAAGTCAAAAGTCAACAGATTTATGATCCAAGATCCAAGTCCACACCTCTGCTGCGGCATATTGGGTAAGAGCACTCTCCCAACAACAAAGACAATGCAAAACTCAACACAGCAACAACCTTTATCCTGTTTTTCCCATCAACTTTCTTGTCATCTTTCCATGTGTTCAGGTTGAGAAAGGGGAGAATTTCCTGAAATAGAATCCCCAAAGTAATCTGTGTTCCCCACAATGGTCTTTCCTTTCTGTCATGAGGTGTAAATCACAGTCTTAAATCACAGTGTATTGAAGTCTGATTTTTTTCTCCTAAACCACCCTAGGATAAATATGGAGCAACTAGGCTAAGATCAACTTAAAATAAGCAAAAGAAATAAAGTAGATCTTGGATCAAAACACTTGGCCTGCCTACAGGGAGCAACTGGGGGACCAGTGTCTTGCGCAAAGACAAGGACATGTGGATAGAAAAAAACTGAATGAACCACCAACCCCCAGTAAGTGAACAACACTGCAATATGAGCCATCTGTTTTTTGGTTTATAATTTAATAAATGTTTTAAACTATTTGTAGAGATAAAAATAAAACAACTTGAAAACCAAAAATAACTTTTTAGTGAGTGCAAATAGATGGTCAAGCTGCTCCCACAACAGCTCAATAGGGTTGGGATCTGGTGACTGTGCTGGTGACTCCATTATAGACAGAATGCTAGCTGACTACCTTTTCCCTAAATAGTTTTTGCATAGCTTGCATCTGTGCTTTTGGTTATTGTTGTAAAACAAAATTTGCTCCAGTCAAACACCATCCATAGAGTATGGCATGTCATTGCAAAGTTGAATGATAGCCTTCTATCTTCGAGATGCCTTCACCCTGTACAAATCTCCCAGGTAACCACCACCAAAGCATCACATTGCCTCCACCATGTTTGACAAATGCATCAAGCATCTCTTCTATCTTTGCCTTAGATTCATCTCATTAACTATTTTTTTTGCAGTCTTCCTCTGTTCCATATCTATGCTCCTTTACACAGCCTCTGGCAAGGGTTATCACATAGAACACCCTTTATTTCTTAATTGAGAAAAGCTTTACAAGAAAAACAATAATTCTGATCATCAAATGTTTACTTTGAGTCTGTAGTGGAATGCACAATTGCTGATACTCCAGATATTATGCTAGTTTAAAGGTGGCCACAGATCATTTATCAAGACCTTTCAACTGTGCCAAGATACTTACAAATGGGTTTTCTAATTATCAGTCAGCCTTTTAAATTGATAAACTTGCATTAGCATACACAATGTGCCATGTGAACGGAGATTAATTTTGTTTATAATGAGCCTCTGTATGTCTATGTAGATATTCTATTTAAAAAATGCTGTTAGTCATTTTGTGATGATTGTTGGCTAGGACTCAATAATGCCCGCAACACAATTAAATTTGTTTATTGTACAAAACGATTGTGCGAACAGGACGATGAGCCTATTAGCTCCCACATTAGACCGTAGACTTTGCCACGTCCCACAAGACAACACCGGATGTTTTGAAAAGAACAGGAAGTTTGAGTCTTACATCGCTACGTACGTGCGCACGTACTCTGAAAGAAATCTGATGATAGACTGAAACATGTAATCCAGGGTTTTTCAATTATTGCATTTTTGAAGTATATCTGATCCCAGTTATCAGATTTTTGTGATCATGTAAACTCGCCCATTGTCTACTCTGCATTTGTGATCAATTTGATATTATTACTTTAATGGACAAAAAATATAATTTTCTTTCAAAAACATGGAAATTATTAGTAATAGCATGTTAGAGTTAATATCTTTTTCTATTGTATTTTTTATGTTTATACTAAGATCTTTTCCTTCTTGTGGGAATTCACTTGCTTATATTTCTCATCTTATTTTTACAGTATAGTAGAGTAATGTGAGGGTCTAGTCCTGTCACTGTCATATCCTTGTTTTGTTGTCTTTGTTTCTCTGTTCCTCCCTCACCTTAACCACGCCCCTCTCTC
>JAUMHL010000009.1:18637542-18656228 GCA_032362345.1 Sandelia bainsii | reverse complement strand
TGCCGCCTCTCCAGTTCCTGTCCAGAGGCGGGGTTTATATAGGGACAAGACTGCTGCCGCCTCGCCAGCCCCTGCTCACCGACAGGTCGACGTTGAGGCTATCGTCGCCGCCTCTCCAGTTCCTGTTCCAAGGCGGGGTCACGTCGAGGACGTCGTCGCCACCTCTCCGGTTCCTGTTCCAAGGCGGGGCCACGTCGAGGATGTGGTCGCCGCCAGTCCAGTTCCTGTTCTCCTGCTGGGCCGTGCCAAAGGCGACGTGATGGCTGCCACTCCAGCTCCAGTTCCTGCCCCGCGGCGGGGCCTCGTCGAGGTCGCCGTCGCCACTCCAGTTCCTGCCCCGCGGCGGGGCCTCGTCGAGGTCGCCGTCGCCACTCCAGTTCCTGCCCCGCGGCGGGGCCTCGTCGAGGTCGCTACTCCAGTTCCAGTTTTGGCCACCCGGCGGAACTGCGAAGCTGCTGCCTGGGCCCCGTCCGCTCCCTCTCCGTCCTGGGTCTCGTCTCTCTTCTCCTCTCCAGTCCCAGTCCGTCCTTGAGAGAGGCTCAGCCATCGCCGCCGGCCTTCTGCCCGTCCTCCGGAGACGCCCTCGGGCCGTCCGCTCGACACCTCAGTGGGGCATACTTTGGACTCTCTCCCTGGTTTGCATGTGGGTCCACCATTCAGTACCACCTATCTGACAAGTCCGTGCTTGAGGGGTCGCAGCTTCAAGCGCTCAAAAAAAAAAAAAAAAAGTTGCTTGCAAATATCGTCAGTTTTTTAGCTCGTTTTCTAAAGTGTAGTTACTTATTTGGGCTTTACTCTCTGTATGAACCCTCATGATTCTCTCCACAATAAAGTGAAACGCGATAGTTTCTCCTTTTCCAGCCAGGATCCATCCACAGCTCCGCTTCTTGGTTACTGTCCCGCGCCCAAGCCGACACGCCCCCCCGGAGTGACTCTCCTTCACCAAGCCATCTTATAGCATCTCTTTATCTCTTTTCTTTCACTCTGTATCCGTCTTCATTTTCAATATTTTCTTGATATTTTGCACTCAGCACTGCCTTAACAAATATGTTGTTGCCACAGTTACTGTATATTTTTCACAGTCCCAGGAAAACACAACAGCACGTCACTTCTAAGAAAGAGGAAATCATGGAAGTCCTGGGCTGTTAGTGTTGCTAAACGCTATATTAACAATTGTATGTTTTTATTTTAGTTTATTTCATTTTGGTGAGGAAATGCTTTCAAAAGTAGTAGTTTTGTTATGTTAATCTTCTGTGCCACAACTTTTTTTTTTTCCATGAGCAGAAACATTAATGTTTACGTCAAGCTGTCTCCTGTATGATTTTCCCAGATGAGTTCACCTGCTTTCTGCTCCTTGACATCTACTGGACAAGGCTGACATCTGGCAAATGTAACAGATGTCAAGTGTTTGAGTGCTGTAGTTGTGTGAAGGCATTGGTGTAGAGTGTGTCAGACAGAGCATAAACAAGAGCAGCAGGGTTTGGAGCAATATATTGACACTTACTTCACGGAGTACTGGGTATGAAATAAGGATTGTGACTGTGAGGGTGGGTCCACTGTTGTAAAACTGTATAAAAGCATTGCATTTGGAGACCCTACTTAGAGAACACTGTACTTAAAGAGTAGTTTCCCATCATTAGCAGTGGAATGTAAGTAAGTACTGATAAAGTACTGTACCAGCACATGTACAGATATGAGGTACTTGTACTTTACTTGAGTATTTCAGTTTTATTACTTCAGACTTTTACTCCACTATATTTGCAAATATTGCACATTTAAATACTTTTATTTACCAGCTGTAGGCACTAGTTACAAATAAAGATGTGAACAACTTACTACTTATTAAAATAAACCATTAACACATTTACGAATTTAAGTTCTCACATTAACATCCACTAGTTCAAAGTTCATTAGAGCAGTGGATGCAATGTAACTAAAATAGGTTGACAATGCATTCACTAGAAGTGTTGAGTTCCCACAGATTCATTTTTTACAATTACAAAAGGCTACAGGCTGGAATAACATGAAATGCTGTAGCCCTTCATTCTCACTGTCGCCTCACTTCTATAACGTCTCAGGCGCTGTTTAAGCCTAGTTTGGTCATTAGAAGAAAGCCTCCTCACATGCTGTCGGGTATTACTGTCTGCTGATTTTTGAGTAGTTTACATAACCTTGTGTCACATTCCTCCTACTGATTACAGCATTACGTAGCAGCACTTCAGCTCATTGTTTTTGTACGGTGAAGGCTAACGTTTTAAGTCTTGATGTGCACATGTGCAAGTATGTATGCTTATGAAGGTGTTGGTACTCCCGGCATATTTTATGTTATACTGTATGTGGGTACTGTCATGGTACAGCATATAAAAGAATATAAAACAATGTTTCATACAACGTCACAAATGCAAACATCTGAGATGTGTTTAGGTGCGATTTCACTGGCAGTAATAAAGAACACTTTAATTTCTCTTTCTTCAATGTAGTGTTGTGGTGACTGTAGCAGTGTGACTCGCAGCTTTGTCGCTCAGTCTACCAGGCTGAAATATCTCCAATAACTATTTGATGGATTGCCATGAAAATTTGTATAGGCATCCACGGTCCCCAGAGGATGAATCCTACTGACCTGAGTGATCCCCTGACTTTTCCTTTTGCACCACCATACGGTTTACATTTGAGGTTCTGAATGGACTATCTCCATAACTATGGGATGGCTTACTGTGACATTTGCTACAAATAGTCATAGTCCATACCAACTTTTAACTTAATAACATCGATATGTATTAATACTCTGCCATATGACCAAATACTGCACCTGTAAAACAAACTGGCTCTAGGTAGGATGCTACAATTCTAAACTAAGACAGTAAATATGGTAAAGATTTTTAACATTGATATGTTGGCATTTTTATGTTCATGTTTGCATGCTGATGTTACATTAGCATGTAATGCAAAGCAGCACTGTACCTAAGTACATCCTCATATAGGGTAACTAGAATGGCTGCAGACTCTTGAGAGAATTTCAGAGGCGTAACAATTGCATACAAAGTCAATTGAAATATGCAAAGTGGTTGCAATTACATGCAAAATTGCCTCCCAACCTGAACTGACGTGAAGATGTGTCAAGCTGAAAATTCTTTAAATCAATGATAAACACAAGCTGCAAAAATGATGCAACATAATAGAAGCAATGAAGATAATGCATCAGATTATACCTCATCTAATTAACAGGATTGTCAAGGATAATACAGTATTTATCATCACATAAGAAGCAGTCAAAGATTGTGTAAATAGGGTGGGTGAGAAAACATGTAGCCTGTAGCCCCACCCTTGTTTTCCCAGGGGTTTCTCCTCAGAACACTATTGAGAGATGACAGACTAATGACAGAATAATGGTTGCAAGGAGGACAGTGAAAAGTGAGCTTGTGTAGTGTTAAGAGAAGGTTGACGTGAGGTTTTGTATATAATGGCTTTTGCTTCAGAATATATGCTGTAAGGCTGGTGAGCTCATGGAAAACCTTGATCTTTTACAAAGAGTGTGCAGGTCCCAGCTGCTTTCCTGGCTTCCCTTTAATGGCTGAATCACAGGATGGCAACAAACTACCGAGATGCTTTTAGGAGCAGCAGTAGCCAAATGATTAGTAGAAGAGACATTTACGTGGCGTGTAGCTGAGTTTCAATTCCCGGAAAGGCTGGAAAGTTCATGTCTTGGATGTGACTGAGCGAGAGGTCCTTTCTTCTTCCTTGACAGAATCTGTTGAAGTGGCACTTTTGTTATTAAATATGAACCAGAGAAATCAAAGGGTTTCTGTATGTGAATAACTGGACACAACTCAATTTTATCTCTGCCAAAAAATAATGAATTGCCTGTCTTGTCTCCACTTGGGAAGGCCTTTTGTTTATTAGGTCAAGAAGGCAAATCCAAAGTATTTATTAGGTCTTCTCCAGATGAACATGTCTCATGTTTTAGAATGTAGACAAAGTGTTTACAGGTTTCTTATCATATATCATCAGAGCTTTGCAGTATGTTTTAATAGTTTTGAAGACAAATTGAAGGGAGTGTTTGCTGCTCAGCACAGTTTTGGAGCCTTGACCCACTGACCCAGAGGAGAGGATATGAGAACTTTTCATAACTACTGCAATACAGTAATCAACCAACTGCACACTTTTCATATGTGTTTGTCTGCGTCTTCTCATAGTCATTCCAGACACTGCTCCACTTCCCCTTCCTCACCACTATAATCTCCACTACTCACGTGCTTCACATCAGCTCATCAGCCACGCAGTGTACACTGACCATCATCCCTTTTCTGTAAACATCCATGTTTATAGAAACCCTGTCTGCCTTGGGTCTACCTGTTTTTGCCCTTGACTCTGACTTTTGCTCAACTCCTTCTGCACTGATCTCATTGGACTTTGCTGGAGCTTGTCTTTGCGTTCACCTCGGCCTGATTCTGTCTGATCACCTGGTAACAATCTGTGCCTTGAACTTTGACTGAACTTTACCTGATTACCTGCACTAACTGGTCAGTGAATTTACTGCTGTACCTGCTTCTTCATTGCCTCACTATCAGAATAAGCTGAACTGTTGACTGAACCTTTCTGACATTTTATCTTTGTCTTGCACTCGTGCATTTGAGTCCTGGTTTGTTAAGTATTGTTAAAGTATTACACCTGTTATAAGTAGCACTAAGAAGGTTTTTGTTCCACCTTTCTGCCATCTTGTTAGTTTGTTGGTATGATATCTCAAAGACTTACTGACAGACTTCAGTCAAGTCATCCCTCAAGAGAGTTTTAAAATATTATTTAGTTACAATAGTTCAACATGTTATTTTGAGAGTTTGAGAGGAACTTGTAGGTGGATAGTGTCACCTTAAGAAAGTTGGCAACAGAGGTGTTTTACATTTTATTTATTTCCTCATTAGAAAGTACATGCGTATACACTACATGTCCTTTATGTACATGTTCATGTCAGTATGAACTCTACTTGTGAGGTCTGGAGGTTCTAAGTAGAACAATAACAACACTTGAAGACTTCTCTCAGTCACCACAGTGTAATAAACTGTTTTGAGGGTTAATGGTGGGATGAGGGCAGAGTTAGGGTCTGTATATGTGTCTATGTCTGTGTGTGAGTTTCCTCAACCTCAAAGACTTTCTGTGGCCCCTGAGGCCCTCATAGACACCATGCAGGCATATCCTTTGAGAGGACACATACTGTCAACATTAATGACAGGAGCCCAAACTTATCAGCTACAGGCCCTGGGAAGATACTCTTTCCTCAAAGGTCCTTCAACCACTGAACACCCGTGTTTTACAGTAGCTTATAGCAATCTACATCTGCTGGAGTGATTTGCTAGATGTGACTCCTGCTGCTGCTAGAACACATAAAAACCTTTCAAACATTCATTGGTTGACATTTTCAGGTCGCACAGACACACCTTCTAAATACTTGGCAAATAAGAAATAACACAGCTGATTTTATAAGAGAAGTGTGAAATACTTCAAGTCCAGAACAAAACAATATTTTAGTCAGACAACTGACTGAAGAAAATGCTGACCATGTATTTATGTTCTAAGTGAAGGACAGATCCTCGTAGACAGCATTGTTTTGTCTCTAGATGCTCATGCTCACTCATTATTTTTCTATACAAGAATCTCTGTGAAGTACACACTAAACGGCATGTTATTTGTCTGGCCGCCTGGATGGATGATCGCATGGCTGGCTGCTTGGCAGACATCTACCCACCTCTGACCTATTCTCACTCTGTCTTATTCTGTCATTCTGGGTTATGCTTTCTGTCTTATGGTAGATTTATTCAGCAGAATGATTCTGAGAAAAGCAGACTGTATCTTACTTAAAAGAATTTCAAGAGTAAGAGATTCAATGGTGAAATGATGAGAGGCAACTAACTTTTTACAACCATAATGTTCCGGTGAAGCAACAACAATGAGTACACACCAAAGACAAAGATGATAATGGACACCTATGGCCTTGGATTTCTTTTAGGCTACTGAAGACAAAGCAAAATAGACATCTCCAGTTAATTCAGTAAGAAGAAACTGCAATTCTTGATACTGAGGTTCAGCTCCAACAGACTTATGTAGGGTTTTGAATTCAACTATTATATGTTTTTTTCACTTTATTTTTCCCCTTAGTAACAAAACAAAGCTTTTTTTCTTGACCCTGAAGTATAACAGATTTATTTCCAAGGTCAAAGTGTCAGACTGATGTTCTCATTAGGCTGCCAGGATGGAGAAATCAAAAGGATGAGTCATGAGAGACTCATTAAAAATGTTTAGTCTGAAGTGTGGGAAGACATGACTGGGTCAAACAGTCTACTCAAATTACAGTCATGTGATAAAAAGACACACCTTGAAAGACGGTTACCCGCAGTTTGATCAGTAGTGAACATTTGCATAGTGTAGTCTGTACTCACATACGGACTGTGTGTGCGGTACGGCAGCTGCACTTCCTCAGAAAGGAAAGCGCTCCACAGGGTCATCAGGTCAGCAGAGAGAACAATTGGCTGTACCCTCCCCACCCTGGAAAAAATCTACACCTCCCGATGCTGCAAAAAAGCCATAGACATTTCAAAGCACTCATCACGTTTCTCACGTATATCATAGAGATGAGATGAGAGGAAATGGCAACACTAAAAGGATGGCACCCACCTGTCACCTTTTTTGTCTGGAATTAACTTGTGGAGTCTAAGATACTGTTTGCCAACATCACAGACACCTGTACCTCCCACAAGGACAGCAGACCTTTGAGCATCTACTTGTAGTGTAATCTTACAAAACACTTCCCAGGCTTGAAGGGGGAGCTGGAAGATGAACACTTGGTGGTCACAAGTTGACCCCAGAGAGAGTCCCAGCTGGTCTCAACCAGGAGAGGGCACTTACATGTGGATCAGCTGCTGTCATGCTAATAACAGTATGATTAATGTTATTAGCTATAACATTGTGCTGCTGGTATCACTGAAGGATCATCCTCCAGCACTTCATTTTTACCTTTAGGGAGTTTTCACAGTTTCCATGTAGTTTTGTCCCAAAATAAAGCTGTGAGGCTCTGGTACTAAGCCCAAAGAGTCTGTTATTCTAAGCACTGCTTTCCCATGTCCTGATGAAGGCCAACTGGTATTGTTTGTTCATGGTGACATGGCAAAATAAACCTCTCTACCTTTGGTGTTTTTGCTTGAATACTCACAAACATTAAAAACTGCACAAACTTCAACGTGAAGTCCATGGTAAAGCATATATACAATGATGACAGTGTATATTTTACGCCAGTGTGTACATCTGTGTGTACGAAAAACTCACTTAACACTTTTTTTCAGTAAATGGGCCATGGTATGATGCAATATTCTCTTGGTACCACAGTCAGTTTTTGGATACTTCAACACTGAGACCAGTACAGCACGCTACACATGAATGCGGTGTGTCCCAAAGGTACTTGTATCGCTAAACAGTAAATGTTTCTATTTTTTCCTTTTTGATAGCTGTGTTCTTTACAGAATGATTGTTGAGATCACAAAACATTTTCCATGTACAACAAATCCAAAAGAAGCTGACAGTGAAACACTGAAAAACACATTTTTATTCATAAGTAGCTGTGTACTACAAATCTACAGTAAGTATGGACAATTCCAGTGTTGTGTCTAGGTAAATAAAAGTACAAATCAACAACAGAAATACATACAGTAGTTTCTGAGATGAAAGAACATTCATTCCGTTATTGTAATGTGCATGCAACAAAACTAAGGCCTTTATGTTTGTATGCACTTTACCTCATTGTAGCCATATGTCACCTTTCTAAAGCATGAATTTATTTACTGCATAACAATTTACTCTTCATCTACTGTGCTTTGTAACACTCCATGATTCCCCTACAATGTCTCTAACTAACTGCTTTATGTTTCTTATGGGTGAAATTGACTTCTACATTAATTGACTGAGAGGCATTGATTATATAAAACTCATACCTATATTATGGCCACCTGTTTTGTTAAGACGACAACATGTGCCATACAGTACATCATCAATGATGCGGCTGATGTACGACTGTTCAAACATATAAAACATACTATATATACACATACATTTGTACACACTCACAGAGCCTCCATCTGGGTTCTTACAGTCACACTTCTCAACATCCACAGCACCACATAAACAGCCCTTTACTTTGATCATCAACCCCAGTGTTTACCTGCAGTGCCTCAAATGGCATCTGCTCTGTGCCCTTATCACAGGCAAACGGAGTGAAACCATACAGTAGGTTGACCTCACGCTAAGATGTGACCCATATTCCCACTTTGGTTTACATCCAAACTTCCTGTCTTCTCAGCAGCGAAGGCAACTCAGAGACCTCGGAATGATGGGGTGTGTGTGGACAACCATGAGAAAATTAGACTTAGCATTTGAACCTGTGTGCCTGCCAGGGAGCTTATGGCTAACTTATGGTTAGAGAAAGAGGAAAAAACAGAAATAAAAAAGTTTACATAGAGGGGTGACTTATGAGTTATGACACATGGATTATCCACAGTTAAAGATAAAGAACAAGACAGAAAGAGAGGTAGGGCAGACCATATGTATAGATGACATAATGGTTTGATTCCAGTCTCTAGTGAATTTAAACAGTGTTTGGTTTCTCTACACACTGGAGTGATTTCTCCTCTTTGCAGGGATTAAACCCTGTGGATTTACAGTATGTGCAGGAGAGAGACACAGTACTGACCCTGGGAAAGCTCATCATGCTGTGAAGGCTATTGTGCACTCCAGGCTCTGCATATGTTCTTCACATGTGTCTGGTAACGACTAATATCTTGTAGTCTCTGTGATGGAAAGTACAGTATTTGCCTTTGTGCATGTATGCACATATACAATACATACAGTACATGTTGCATAACACGTGTTTTTGTTGTAAATATACAATAAACACTGTTTTACAAATTGTAGAATATTATAAAGTAATCTATCATATAGAGAATCTGCAAAAGTGAGGATATGAGTTGATACTTTAAGCACAGGGGTAATTAAGCATAAGATTAAAATCATGCTCAAAATCATGTAAGGACAGTTGCATCATCTCTCATTAAAGTATGAAAAAATTTGCAATACACTTTCTATCATTTTCCACATGGTGTCAGATTCATAACGTGTGCCGTCCATAATTTAGCAATAAAAAAGCAATTAAAAACATCTTTAAAAGCATTGTCATAAAAGAATAAGAAAATATAAGAAAAAAATATAATAATAGAAATAATAACTGTGGCTTTGTTTAACAATTCATATCAGTAGAGATACCTTAAGGTTAAGATAGGCAACCACAGTGCCCTAGGAGTACTGTCCCCCCCATTGTACCCTCGAGATCCAAAGTAAGCTTGTAGAGGTTGAAAAGGTGATTTGGTACATAGTGTGTCATAGAGATTTTCATACAAGAGACTGGAGCTCACATCCCATTAAAGGCCTGAATTAACTTTTTTGTGTAGAGTTTAACCATATGTTTTAGTTTCCTCACCTTAACCCTTAAAGTGTTGTTTAATTTCAGTTTTGTTCCAACAGCAAATAAACTGCTAGGCATGAAGTGTTTAAATGTGGTGTTTGTGTTTGGATAATTGCAATTGGCACAGAGGCAGAGAATTAAGTGTCTTTGAAGTTCTACTTGTCTAACCTGGTACATCTCACAATGTGGTTCCCATCAGGACCAAACGTGTCTCTGCAGAGGCAGAGAACAAGAGCAGTGGAAACAGTGGCAGTAACAAAAATTACAGCAGTGCAGTGTCAATAATAATAATAATAACTGATACTTTATTAATCACCTTGTGGAAATTCTTTGTGGACAGGCAACTGCATTTTAAGCACCAAGTGTTCAGGGTCTAGTGTCTTGTCCAGGGACACTTCCACATGTGACCAGGAATCGGGGGAACTGGGGCTCGAACCACCAACCCTGGGGTTCATAGATGACTGCCATGCCAACTGATGACATGGTCAGTCAAATGATTTGCTTCTGTGAAGTCAATGAACACACTGGCTAAATATCAATATCCCAGGTAAGGCAAGGGAAGACAGGAAAAGAGCCATATGTTTTCCAAAATGTTCAAAATTGTCCACACACAACTTAAAATTCATTTAAACCTGAAATACAGAATCTGCTGATCTACAGTGTGTGCATTTGTAATTACTGCATGGAACCTCACTGGTTCATGTGTCATCAGCTCAGTTCTAAACACACCATGCTATTAAGTGGGTGTTTAGATAAGTTGTGAGCATCACCAACCTGATTTGAACCCACAGATTCTGTTCTTGTTTTAACATTGTGAAGCATGACTTGGTTATATCATTCAAGAAATATGAAAATTACAACTAAATTTCATACCTCTCCAACCTGCAATGATCCTGCAGAGTTTATGGGAAATTGTCAGTGACAAAGGGGAGCTGTGAAATTTTGTAGCGTATTTGCATAATTTTGCCAGAAAATTCAGGCCCATGACAGGCTTTGTGAGAAACTTAATGTAATTGTTTCTTAGGTAGCTGCTACTGTCGAGACCCAGCTCACTCCCTAATGATTTATTGTCCTCCATCACTTGAGGCCTGACTTCACTAAGTGACTTGTTTGCACGTGTATGAATGAATGTGAGTATGTGGGTTTTGAAGTCTGCAGAGATCTCTTCTGTATCATTCGAGACCCTGGGTGACATGTTGGTGAATTTAAAGTCATCAAGTGCAGAAGGGGAAAGGATGACAAAACACCAGCAGTTGATTTACTGTGCAGTGTGTGTGCATTCTCAGTGCTTGTGTGACAATTTTAAATATCATGAAACCACGAGCATATTGGGCTATATGTTAGACATTGTGTATAATACTTAAACTTCGTGTCTGTCTTGGTTTCAGCAATGACACTGACAGTAGTAGACTACATCTCAAGACATGAGATGTTGAAGAACATGTTCAAGATTCAAGAATCTTGAATCTTGAATCTTGAACATCTGGTGCAATAAAACATACAAACCACTTAATAGAGTCTAGGTTTTGTTTTGGGTTTATAGTAACAAATTCATGCTGCATGGTAAAGATTGCTTCTGTTTTGTAAAAATAGGGATCTATAAGTGATACAATATGGCTATTGTTCAGCAGAAATGTGTACAAACCCCATATTCTCATATAGATCTTCAATTCTTACTGGATAGTAACATTTATGAAAAGTACTACAGCCCACATGTGACACATTTAGAAAGGTTTTAGTTTTTTTGCCAGTGTTCTAGAGAATTTATAGAGCAAAAATTAGGTACGGTGTACACACACTACACACACACATACAGATGAAACCTTGACTGCAGTATTCTGTGCTGTTTCAAAATTAGCTCTGTCACACATGGATCTTTTTAATACGAGGACATGATAATGTTTGTGTGTAACGAATAACTACATTTGCTCAAGGTATATCAACCTTGAAGAATACTTTCAATGAAACACATCTGCTGATTTCAGTCATGATATAAACTGTATTAACGGCCACATAAATTCCACAGCACAGATCAGAAGTGATCAGATCAGTCACAAAACTGGCTGTACAGCCCCTTATGGAGATTGAGAAAAAAAAAACATCTTGATTTTAATAATGCAACATGTGTATGATTTGGGAACCCTGCAGCAGTGGAAAGCCCCAGAATATAGTACATTCAAATGGGTAACCAATGTGAAATAAATGTGCTTCTGCTTTATTTTACTGCCCTTTGACCTTTTTGGCAGCTGTTTTCGCAGATTTGTGTCTATGTCTGCTTGGAATTAATAACTCTTTTCTATTTTGTTGTTAGAAATCATGTCTTGTTTCTCCCTCGCTGCTGAAAGGTAGACTTTTCTCAAAATGCGCAGCATGTCTGTAGCAGCCTCTTCTTGTGACCTTCTGCGGGTGCCATGAGTGCTTTTTCTGGGTCAGTGACAAAAGAGTAACAAAAGAGAAGTGATTCTGACACAATGGAGGTAACACCTCCAGTGACCTAAAGGATTGTGGCACATGAAAGAAGCAACTTTAAGACAGTTTTCAGGGATGGTGCTGAAAATGCAAATGCTCTCATTTTCTACTCCACCACAAACATTTCTGACTCTTGTTAACTCAGACTTCTGTTTTTAGTGCAACTCAGTTCTGCCATATTTGTAACACTAGGCATTTCTTTACTGCAGTATCTATATGATAAGAAGCTCTTTTCCCATATTCTAATTTAAGAAAGCAACAGTGATGATTTTGCAATGATTTTGTTTGAAAAACAACTCCAGAGAGAGACTCTAGAGATTAAAAACTGTAATATGAAACAGTTTAATTTTAACAATCATCCTGGAATCTGTGGATATATTCTGTATCTGTCTGAGTCACTGAACACAACAAAAGACTGAAATAAAGAAACTAAAGATTCTCAGAACAGACAGTGAGCATATATAAACAAATAGAAGTGGAAAGCGTTGCTGTCAAAAAACAATCATGTCATCTCCCTCTCATTTGCTTTTTCTAGAAACAGCTTTAGAAACATGCCTGAAGTGCTGTATTACTACAATGCCCTGTTGTGTCAACAAGCCAAACGTATGGCAGGTTGCAGTTTTCATATGATGGTGAAATGCTGCCAAAAGAATAATGTGTAATTTGTCTTTGTGTAGTTTGTCTACAGTGCACTGTAGATAGACAAACAGAAGACTGGTTACGTGGTAGATCAAATTGATTTTGTTTACAGTAGAAGGACTTTTTGCCAGAGTCATGGTTCACACAGTTACAATGGCCTGACAGGGAATTGTATAGTTGTATAGTTACAATTGTACATATGTTTTATGCTCCACAGATTAATGCACTGAAGATGTATTAAGTGTTTCACTTCAGCTCAGATGAGAAGTGAAACCACACTAGAGGATGGGTTTGAGGTCTCTAACCAACTTTCCTCAGAATGAAGAAGCTACTTGGATGAGTAGGGAAATATTTCAACTTCCAGACAACTTTTCTGCATGTGGTTGACTGCGAGTAGGCTTATAAGCTTAGTCAACCCAGGCAAGATGTGTAACGGATCAAGAACTTATTTGAGAATAAGCACAGGCTACCGAGACAAAACAGATTGTACTGAATGAGTCAGGTCACATCATTTTTCAGATTCATTATTCAGTCTTGCAAGTAACTACTCCTATGAATCGGAATCTCCTGACCCCTGCCCCCTAATGCTGCATCATGGGAAGTGGTGCAATACGGAGTCTAGTTCAGCAGCCATGAAAGAATAATAAGCTTATCATAGGTACTGACTAACCACATTGACTGGATAGATTATGAAGGTCATAGCCACTTTGCAGAAAAGAGATTAATGAGGTAAATTTTTATGTAATTAGTTTGAATTTCCTGGCTTAATCACACTAAATGAAAAGGAAAGTTGCCCATACAGTACAAAAAAGAAAAATGATTGAAGAAGAGGCCTTGAGGCACTGAAGATTGTGCAAAATGTATACTGGCATGTGGTTCAAGTGTTTAAACAATGTGCACATTTGACGACTAACATGCAATTTAGCAGTGAGTAAATATTACTGACCTACTCTATGTATTTCAATTCTTTGGCCTCACTGAACAAAGGTTCTGTGCAATATCATTTCACAATTACATCAATTACATCGTAATCTTGTTTGAAAATTGTGTGTGTGAAAAATTGCAGTTTAGAAATACCAAACAGTAGAATAGTCTTAAAAATCGTGTAAACTGTGATGTGGTTTGATAGGAGACATGGAGAAGGGGCTAATGATCCATGAAATTATGTTCTATCATAAATCAGACCGAGCAAACCCATGAGCATCAGGGGCATCCAAACCTGGACAGTGTAGTGTGGTTTCTTGTTTTAACTATTGGCACCCCGTTTCATCACTTTGGTCTCCATCAGAGAGAAACCTAAAACTGGTTTAGAAGCACCCAGTATGTGCTCCGTTTTCTCTGTGTGTTTATGTTGCTCAACATCTGTTCAAAGTAATAATATTGACCACAAAATTCTGCACCAAAACACTGGGTCAGTGTTAGCATATGGGAGGATTCAAAGGCACATTGTGAGATAAAATCATATAAATGCGTGTTGCAGTTATTTAGATATGTGGCTTTAAAGCTGATTAGCTCAAATGAAAGATTATAGATGGCAGGAGCTGGATTTGAAAGTAAAACACTGCAAAAAAAATGCAATGTCCTGCTAAGCAATAATATATCCATACTGTTCTGTGGCTTCATATTTTACACTGCTGTGCAGAAGAAAGAAACAGCCTAAAGCATTTTGTTTTACTTATGCACTCTAGAATGACATTATACAGATGTAACCACTTTATGTCTTTGTTTTATTATCTGGGTTAAACTTCTCCAGCTTCACATAGGAATTCTTGAGAAAATCCAATTGTGTTCAAGTCTCAGCTGGAAGCACATTAGAGACGTGAGCAACAGGCTGCAGTGATCTCTGTATCAGTGATGGATGCTGGAGAGCCTCCACCATGCCGCCAACGTGTAAGTGAATCGCAACAGATGCAGAATTGGCAGTTTGGCTCTGGACACTGTAACACTCAACAGTAAACTCAGCATTGCTTGTGAGCAGCCCTGATGGACAGGAGTGATGTGCTGTAGTCAGCTCAACGACACAGACACAGAGAAAGTTTAGGGAGAAAAGGGGCTTTCCATTGCCCCAGTTTCCACAATCCAGTGTGTGTGTGTGCATACTTGTATGGCCAACAGTGTGAGGACCAGTTTGAGTTTTATACCATGGAAGTGAGAGACACCACCTTCTTCAAAAGGCTGTTTGAGGGTTAAGACTTAGTTTTACGGTTAAGGATAGAATTAGATTTACAGCTCTGGAAAAATTTAAGAGACCACTGCATGAAAGCTGTGATTGCAAATCAGGGTTATTGCACCAAATATTGATTTCTGACATTAGTAATGTGTTGTCTAAAAATGAATATGAACTTGTTTTGGGGTTTTTTGCATTATTTGAGGTCTGAAAACACTGGACCTTTTCTGGTATTTTGACCATTTTTCATTTTCTGCAAATAAATGCTCTAAATGACAATATTTGTATTTGGAATTTGGGAGATATGTTGTCAGTAGTTTATAGAATAAAACAAAAATGTAAATTTTACTCAAACACATAACTCAACTTTAAATAGCAAAATCAGAGAAACTGATAATTTTGCAGTGGTCTCTTAATTTTTTCCAGAGCTGTATATTATATTTTACTATTTTATATTAGAATTAGGGTATGGGATGAAGTCAGGCATTTAGTTGTGATAGTTGAGGTTAGTGTGAAGAGCTAAGGAATGTATTGTGTAATATTCATAAGAAATATTCATATTCAAAATAAAAATGAGACAAAAGTTAGGGAGAAAAAATACAAAAAGCAAGTGTGTGTGTGTGTCACAGGTGGGCCAAATGCACATCATTCTTGTGAAGTCACTTTGCAACCACAAACTCTCACGTTACTTCCAGCACTGTAGTTGCAGTAAAAGCTGTCAAGCATCAAAGAGCATTCCCATAAGTGAACTAATACAGTGACAGTGACTGATGCAGATGCTGCTGAGGAATACAGACTGTAGGAGACAAAAGAGCCACAGCTGAATTTTTGTGGTGAATATTATGGGTGTTAAATTCCACTATGAATCTAGTTCTCACTTCTCAAAGGCAAAATCCGTGAATCACCAGTAATTTTCATAATCAAATTGTAACAGTAAGATCGGTTTAAAGCAGCCAGCACAAATTTGCATTCACATTAGTAGAAAGATGTTTTCAAGTCTTCAGTCAGACTTAAAGGCAGACCAACCACAGACTGGGATTTTGTTGATCATATAATATGTATGTGACATATTAAAGTAACAGACATATTCTACTTAATTTGTTACACATTTTTAAGGAGGTACTTGATCCAAACTTGATTCAAAAATATGAATTATTTATTAATTAAATAATTGATATGATATGATATGATATGAAAGAATAAGCAGGAGAAGGATTTCACCCTTGTACACATTTAGCATACTGTACGTAAATGTATCAGGTCAGACACAGTATTGGCGAATAGTCAATATTTTCAAACTCGAATCAGTGCCAAAAACTATAATTATATCTGTGGGCTTGGTCATATAATCCTTTTAGGTGGTGATAACATGCTTGGCTTTACTTACCCTTACTATCTATTAACAGTAAGTTTGGGGCTAATACTCAAGAAAATGTTTTTTTCCTCCTGTATGTACAGTAGTGTGTAATTTGTGCAATACTTACCACCACCAGTCTTAGTCAGTCTGGAATATGTGGATGTTAAAATAAGAGATCTGTTTCTTTTAAAACGAACAGCAATACTGATACACTCACACAAGAATCGCATGGGACTTTCACGTCACCAAAAACAAAACTGCTCTGTATGCAGATGCCAATTGTGTGACTCTCATCAGCCTTGACTCTAGCCTGTTTAAACTGATGTCTCTCCTCAAACAAGTATTTTTTTTTATTTCTGGTTATAAATGTATAATTGAATAGAGATTATAAAGATGAACACATGGCCATGTTCAGTGCTTGTCCGTAAAAATACCAGTGAAACTGTCCAACAAATGGAAAACAATAATTTTGAGATTTATATAGAGAAGAAGGGTTAGAAACCTAGAGTGCAATTTCGAACACCACAGTTACCAAAATAAAAGAGAAGAATGTCTCTTCCAGGAGGATTATTATAAAGAATCAAACTTTATATGATAATGCTAAGTAGGAAGGCTGCTGCAAAAGTATGAAGAAAACCCTGTTGACACCATCATCATCATCATCATCACTATCAGTATTAGAAACACTGAAAAGAGTGTTTCATTTAATGTTAGAGTAGTGGAACTGTTTGTTACTTTGTGTAACTGCAGTGTGCTGCACTGAGCTCCAATGAAACTTGAAGCGTCTTTACAAAAGTCAAGTGTCTGTATCTTACACCTCAATTTGGAGTTCCTCTACCACTCTCAGAAATACAACAACATGTTCTTTCCCACTGGCAGTTTTACTATACTACAGTTTAAGATACCTGGGATGTTTTTCCAGGGATGTCTTTCTAAGTAAAAGCGTTGAATATCAGCCACTTCTGGGAATAATGTTGCCCATTGCAGTCCAAAAAGCCATTTTTACATTAGACATACAGTACACAATGTATCTGTGGGACTAAAAAAACAAGAAGGCAAATGATCAGTAATTATAGTTAAACTTTCAATCTTTGTGACAAATGAAGTAAAAATAACATTGTACAGTGTAGTTCAACCATTTACTATAAATCATAAGTATGACCTCAATACCGACTGTTCCAGCTGTCACTGCATGAAGCAGTGTGGAGAGCTGGCCTGCAGCTTACTGCTCTAGGAGCAACACTTGTTCCACATTCATCATGTGAACCGACTTTACATTGCTGTTGATGCCTATAACGTGTTTTTGTGCATCCAAGGAGATAGAGGCTGTAGTGTGTGGAGCTTTTAGGAGTGGGAAATAAATAAGGAGGCACCATTAACTCCATCACCAAACAGGCTCCTTGGAGTTAATTTATTGTCAGCTTTCTCAAGGAATGTCCACAAAGAAGCCATTCACTTAATTTGCTCCTGGTTTCTGTAATTAAGGGTCAAGAAGCCGCGGTGCCCAATATGACAAGAATCACAAGTCATTTTTAGCAGAAAGTGAATCTCTTTCACAGCCTGAGAAAAACTTAAACAGAGTATGACTGGAAGCTTGGGTGATGGTTTACTAACAGTAAGAAGTAAATTAGCAAAAAGGGCTTCTCTTATCAATTGGAAAAATAATGACAACTGAAGGGTTTAGAGCTGAATGATCGAGCTGTTGTTAGAGGAAGTGCTTCTTTACAGTTAGGTTCAACTGGATGCTATTTGACAAACTACACAATCTACAGCCATGCTAGCAGCTATATGAGTTTGTGTTTATGCCAACAAGTGATCTGAATTAACAATCATGTAAATTGTTTCTCTCTACCTTCTCATATAGACAGGACCCTAAAAAAGGCAAAGGTTTTGCTAAAGAAAGCAGCCCCGCTTATTCATCTAAGTGTGCTGTGAATTGTGACAGCATTCATTTGTATAAGATTTTATTAAATTGATAAATAGTTATCTATGTTGGAGTCACATGCTTTTTACAAACAGCCAACCACACCAGCTTCCTCTTTAAGAGCCTTTGCAGCCGGTTAACAACATCAAGCACATCTGCCAGACAATATTTACACATTCTCTACAGGTCATCCTGGGTTAGGGTTAAGCACCAGGATTTAAGTTCAGCTTTACTGTCACTGTACTGTCACAGACCTTTTATTACTACATTAACCCTATGTTGTCTCATCCACCTTGTGAGAGTTTCAGAGGACACTGAATTCAAGCAATCTCTTCATTGGCTGTATAGTAATATCCAGTACTGTGTTTTAAAGCTGCAATCAACACTTTATATAATCAATGCAATGAAGAACCATACATTATGTGGACTGTTTTATTCATAGCTATGAAGCTAATAGTGATTATCAATCAAAATACCTTTTTAAGATAAAGTTAGTTGTGTGTTTGTGATTGTTCTGCTGCCCTCAAGTGGCCAAAAACTGAAAAAATAATTCAAATCAATTCAATTCATCTTTATTTGTATAGCGCCAAATCATAACAAAGATCATCTCAAGGCACTTTACATAGCAAGG
>JAUMHL010000009.1:18603642-18634477 GCA_032362345.1 Sandelia bainsii | reverse complement strand
AAGTGCCTTGAGATGACCTTTGTTATGATTTGGCGCTATACAAATAAAGATGAATTGAATTGAATTGAATTGAATCATTGAAGGCGTGAGCTCAGTGATAGTTTGATTGTAACCAGTCATTGAGTGGCCTTGAGCTGGAGAGATAGTCTCTTTACTCAGAGAACCAAGGTTACATTGCAACCTTTGCGTTCTTCTGTAGCAACCAGGTGTCATTTTCTCATGAAACACACTCGTGCAACAGCGCTGTGCTCTGGTGCAGCACTTCTTAAATCAGAGTCTGTAGCCTATTTATCAATATGTGCCCAGTTATGTTAAGATGCTGCAGAGAATTAATGGACTGAAGGAGATAATTTTCCTCCAGAGTGAAGTGAAATTTTCTATTGTCAGACTACTGTGCTGAAGTCTAGCTTTAACCACATTAATCATCAAAATCCTTATACTAATTTTAAAGATATTGATTGGTTTAAAAACAGCCTAGTTGAGTTGTTTTTTAAGCTTCATTCTGTTGTCTGATATTTTTGTTTGTCTTGTCTATGTGTTAGTGCAGCAACAACAGTTCACTTTGATGGCCTGTTTTCTGTTGTTTCTTGGATTATAAAATATGAAAACTGAAAAGAGGAGTCATTATCTGATTTTATTTTAGGTCTTTAAACAGCGACAGAGAAATGGACATAATGGTGGGCGTCTTACACTAAAACTATTTTTGATAACATAAATTATCAAAAATCTATAAGTATCCAGATTCTCATTCTCTGTCACACTCATAAACACAGATGCACACTCTCTCTCACACAGTCCTTACTGCCTGTGACCAGGCCAGCTGCCTGTGCCCGGGACAAGATAATCTTAGATTTTGACATTTAGACATTTTGACAATTTACTGGAGAGCGCTAAATAAACTCAAAGTCAAAGGTTGTTGTCTGTGGCCAAACCATTTATGTGTAGGGGTGGGGGTATTATTGACCACTCTTTCAAGGACAATTACGAAGAAAAAGAAAAAAAAAGCTTCATGTCACTAAAATATTACTTTTTTTTTCCACAAATATGCCCATTTTGAAAAATGATTCCTCCCGATAATTTATTGGGTTGAAGGGCCCAGTTCTGGGCCCCCCCTCTACTGTGGACAAGTGACCCTTTTGTCCCCCCCTGTCGGTGGCCGTGCCTGTGACCACCCACTTATCTGATCCCTCTGCAGGAAATTAGTAATAATCACTTGGTCAGGCTTGATCATGATGTAAACACAGACCGTGTTTTTAAGCTTCATGCTCATATTTCTGCCTTTTAAAAATATGTTTTCCTCATTCTGTTTAGTAACAAATCATGAATTGGCTTCAACTAAATGTGTCATTAACTATCATTAGTGGCTTATCAACACTAGTGTGAATTTTGAATTGTGAATTATAGCTAAAACTAGTTTAAAAACTTAAAACACAGAACAAATGCATTTAGTTAAATCTAACGGGATTATGTTGGAAAAGAATTGCTTTTTTAAAATGTGACCACAGTTGTTTTTCACACAGTCATTATGCATGAAATCTTGAATTTGGATTTTAAGGTGTGCCAAAAAAGCATGTTTTTACATTGATTTTCTCATTCCTTAGAAGTTCCTCTGCTGCACTAAATATACTAAATGAGCAGTCAGTGGCACCAATGATGTTTCCAAAAGCCTCCAAACACAATGGCATCTGTCTTAAATTGAGCATTTCTGTCTCACCACTACACTGCCTTTGGTGCCTGTGCTGATTAACGTACACCCACAACATCTCTCAAGATGTTGGCTGTAGTGGGCATCTACCAAAGTCAGCACATTGAATTACACTTCTACACTCACTATGCATCCTGATGCATCACAATCAAAGGAAATTGTGTTTTGTTGGACATGATATCATTGTATATGAGATGAGTACAAAGTTCAAACTAAAGGGTTTTAAATGGGAAGTTGCACATTTAACAACAAAAGGAAACAAAGTATTAGATTTACATGACTTTTCCTTGTTAATTAAGACTTTACTGCAAACAGTGCATTTCCTGTATGTACAGAGAGCTGGTTTTGTTCCTATTCAACAGATATGTATGCATCATTCAACAGTGTGTTGACGTGCAATGGGGATAGTCAAAACCTGGACAGACAAAAATCCCTTTCTTAACTGTCAGACAGTGTTAATTCTGACTTAATTTTCATCAGAATGCTGATACATACAAACACATGGATAAGATCAGGGTTATAGATGCAAACTAGTTGCAGATGCTGCTCTTTGCTGATTTGCTGGATTGGTTGGTCAGTCTTAAAAGGAAGGTTTGGTTTGCTTTACTTTACTTTACTTTACTTTACTTGGCAGACGCTTTGCAAGTTGTGAAAGGTTAGAGTCAAATTCTGTCACAGTAGATGATCAATATTCAAATTAATGCTAATGCACAATGTTGCTGTGATTCATTTGCAAGTGTTTTGTGGGCAATGAGATTTTTGAGTATTTGACTTGATTTATTACACTTCCTCCATGGACTGCATCTCTGTTTCAAACTCAAGGAGCGTGTAATTGGCTTAAGTGTCCTGGCTGCTTTCTTAAAGACACTAGGGAAGAGAGCCAGGCACGCATTTTTACACATCAAAGGACACAATAAAGGAAAGATAGAAAAGGTGACACAGAGGAAGAAAAGCCAATGGAATCAACATCATCATAATTTATATGATTATTAATAAGTGGTAAGTGTTTTTGTGGTGTCAATGACTGATATCCCATGTGAAGTTTAGGGCTGATAACACCAACAATGAGAGATGTGGGATCATTTACACAAAATATAATTGTGCAATTGTGCTTCTATCCAAATATCAAAATTGAATACAGTCAGGAGAAACTGTATTTTGCTATTTGTGTTGCAGAAGGATTTCATTATTCCAACACCCAATGCTATGCATTTCTTACCACAAAAAAAGTGCAGAGTGATACATATTTCTGTTTTGTTTCACAAAATGCTCAAAGTGAAAAAGAATGACACTGTCACTAATGATCTCCCTGTAGAGGCAAAATAGCCTCACTGAACTCAGATGGAAGTTTTAGCCAAGTGACGTACACCCATCACAGTGTAAAGTGTTGGAGATGACAGTTCAATATAATTTAATATTTACATTTAACATGAGATTGCACAAATGCAGAATGCAGTAATCAAGTATGTGTTTTCATATGCCAGAACATTTCTAAATACTGTGTATCATTTCTAACTGTTCACTGTTAATGAACAACCTTTGCTATCTGAGATCCCTGCTGTTGATGGCCAATGAATTGTATAAAACCTTGACTGATGCTTTTACTGTAAGTGCATGTCTGTGTGTCCAGTTGCTGGAAAGAAAATGTTAGTTTGTTATGAGCCAAAACTGTTGCAAAACTCTCGTCACAAGATGTTACACAATCACACACGTATGCTTGCATATAAACACAAATACACAGTCATGTTCATGTGTTTTCTTTTTGTGATTAATCAATCACGAATAACGCACTTAGAGTTATCAAGAAGTGTTCCCACAAAAGTCAATCCTTCCACTATCTAACTTGGCTTCCCTATCCTAATGATTATTAGTTTTATTTCTGATTCATATGCCAGAGTCTTTCATGTTACCTCATCATTCAGAAGGTTAGCAGCTGGAAAATAATACTCTGCAAGACAAAACCCAAAGATTTTGCATTTTGTATGTTAATGGCAAGAGCTAAGTATGTGCACTGAATCACAATGACTATAGCTGTTATTGCCTTTGTAGTTGTTTCGTAACTCATGTTAGAGCTCAGGTAGGGGATTTATACCATATGTTGAAGTTTAATCCAACTGTTGCAGTGCTTCCAGAACATAAAGTATTGAGGGAGATCACCGAAACTTTGGCAAAACTCTCTACGTTCAATCCACAGTGTCAGTGTCAGTTCCCCCTCTGTGTGGCCAGAATCCACTGTAATCAAAACAGAGATAAATTTGCCTAATTTTTCGTTAGATTTACAATATTAAATATTCTGCAATAGAAATGTGTCATGAAAATACCTTTTTTAATTTCCAGTAACTACAAAGCAGAGCTTAAAATACACACACTCTGCTATGTAGATTCAGACTACTGCAAGTAATCTAAAGCCAGAATGTGAAATAGCTACAGTTACAGCCTTAACTACAGCTAACGCAAAATTGACTAACACTTAGCCTATCTGTAAATGGAAAATGTACATTTACATTAAACAACATTTTCACATAATTAACTGAGGCTGCAGCTAAACCCAATCATGTTGGATGAAAAGACTACACTTTTGCTAAGGGCTTAACAGATTTAAGTAGCTGCCATCTCAGATTTTTGACTTGAGTTTAGCTGATTTACTGTTGTTAATCTACCGTTAAATCACATATTCAGATGTGTGAAATTGTTCAACATTCATCATGGACGTGGAGACATCACCTGATGATGAGTGATTGTAATAACTTGGCATGTGTCAGGTTAGTCATTTCAGTGTGCTGTTTTCTCTATGTTACTGCCAAACATTAGGGAACCTGTTTTCACACTCACATACACATTAAAGGTCATATCTTTTATACAATTTTGACATTTTTCATTTAGCCACAGTGGGGTATTTTCTAGAGATGTTCTGTTTGATTTGGTGGCTGCCCTCCACTGTTCACCTTGATCATCAAATCAAGCATTAACAGATGGATTGTACACCCTTACTGTGACCTGTGCCAGAGGTACTGTGTCTGTTTTGTATTGCTGCCTGTTCTTCCTCATCACACAGAACTGCTAAAGCTAGCAGGCTAATTAGTACTTGGCCTTTTGGTTTTTCTTGAACAACCCCATGGTGCTGTGTGTCCTGATTGGCCCTGACACGGCAGGCCAGTGGCTAATGGGATCAGCACATTGTTCACATTCTCTCTTCATGTGTTGGATTTCAGTAGAAACCATAAATTTGTGCACAGTCAAATACATTTTTACAGACAATTTACAGACAGACATTTTTACAAATTAATTTTACAGGAATGCTATTATAATCTCTGACCTAAATCTTATTGTCATACTGTTATGTTGTATGATAAGTTTGGTTGATGATAAGGTACTGTAAACTGTTGCAAAAATCTGTAATTTCATATGCTCCATAAAAGACTTAACGGTACTAAAGACAAAGAAGCAGTTAAGTGCTTCGTTGACAGCCAGGACTTGGAGTTGAAATCCCATTTCAACTCCAGTTTCATAACTGGAAAACCAACATGTCAAATATTTCACTATCTCCCATTCCTGACAGTTTTAACAACTTGTGTCTTGTGTTTAGTGGTCTTTTACTCTGACTTCCTTTTTCTCTACTACACAATTATTGCTCCTAAAGTTAAAGTTATCTTAAACATATTTTTCCTGCCCAGCCCTTGTTACTTATTCTGTCTGCTTGCTCTGTGATTTTTTTTATTATAAAAGTACCAGACACATTGGAAATCACATTTTCATCAGACTTCCTTTAATATTTAAACATTTCAGATGTTCTTTGCCTCTTTATTAGTAGTTTGAAAATATTTTTTCCAAGAGATTTTAAATTTTACATTTATTTTAGAATTCTAAACTACTTACTCTGCATTGTGTGGCAATAAAAAATAAAAAAAAAACACTTTCATTTATCAAAAAGACCCCACCAGGAATCTTCAGTAGCTATAAATCTTAAATTAATGGGGCATGATGGTGATGTGAGTCTACAGGACTGTTTACAATTCAATGTGCATTCACTAGAAAAGTCAACACGAGTCAACGACATTTGTTTTGTGTGAGGTACGTACATATTTTTTCCACGTCCTTGGTCCTGGTCTTGTTTAGCTGTCACTGACTTTTACATGTTCTTCAGCCAAATAAGACGGCTGAAAAGGAAAATTAATATTTGTATGAGCAAATGGATAAGGATAATGGATTAGGATTTGTCAGGTAGCTAAAAAACAAGCCTGCATGTCTGTATACTAATACGTACATTCTTCATATCGACTTTATAAGGTGACACTGTTGTGTTATCCCTGCCCCCAAGTGGTCAAAAGAGTCATATCAAGTGTGTTTTAGTCTAGTTAAACTGAGCTAAGGATGACGATCTGCCATGTTACTGTGATATATACAGTAGGTCAGTATATCATGTGGAAAGAGAATAAGAGACAAAAAAAGAGGAAACAAAGCACAAATTCATTACACTGAATTATACTGACAGACAGAAAAGCAGTGATGAAGAAAAGTGTGTGAGAGAGAATAAGTGTCCAGGCTACACTGCAAACCACTTCAGTTCATCTGCTGTCCATTTGTCTCCAATTAACATGCAGCCCCCTCTAGCTCCAGCTTCCTCTTTCTCTACCTCCCTTCTTCAATACCTCTGCTCCCCCCATCGCTCTGCTTCCTACACCATGAATCTCTGACACAGTTACCTCCAGTAGCCTTTCTGATCCCGCTGCCTGTGTGCGTAAGAGAAAAAAAAAAAAGAATACATGCCTGGCTGCACATGTATCTGCGTCCATTTTGAGGAACATATGTGTGTGTGTGTGTGTGTTGTGTGTGCGTATCTAGCCTCCTGCTGCCTTTTTCCATAACAGGCCACCACCAAGGCAAACCCCCCTGTCTGTTATAAGCATACACACTCAGGCTGAACAAAGCCCCCACAGTTTGTCAGTCAGTCCACTGAGCTGCTCAGGGGTTAGGGTTTGTAAATGGTTACATATTCCCTAGCTGCATGGGTATAATGAGCACTTATGGGGATTTCAACATGTTAGATCAAAAGATGCTTTTATCCTGATTCATTTTCACATGAGAAAAATAACTGACTTTTGCCATGCTGTCAAAATGGTAGAATTTTACAGGGCACTGAGTATCTTTATAACACAATGTGTGTTAATATACTGATTTCCTAAATTTGACATCGGTATAGTTTTTCACAAGTTTTGAAAAGTTTGCAGTTTCATAATTGTCAAGTCACGTTTATGCACGTGATCGAATTATGACATCATAATCAGTTAAATGAGCTAAAACATTTGTCCACGAACAATATGGGAATGTGTTTGTTTTACAAAACATGACTCCATAAATGACACATCAGTTAGTTGTTTTAACTGCTGTAACCTTTCATATCAAGATAAAATCACCATGAACACACACACACATATGCATAGCCATGTTTTTAATTAATGTTTTCTTGGTCACCGGTGTTTGAACTTAATCTGATTGGTTGGAGTTCCCCAAGGATGAACTCTTATTGAATCATTTGGAGTCTATATCCTGTCAGACCACCCAATAAAGAATACTTCAAATGACCTCTGACCTCTGCTGCACATCACGCCTCTTCCACATCCAATATTTCACAGAAACAGACAAGGTTGTTAGCATGAAAGAAGAATACAACTGGCTCACGCTGGTAGCCGAATGGTTACATGCCACATAACCGCAACATACTTGGATTGTGTTCCTCAGAGAGTACAAAGTTTTGTGGCAGTCAGTGCAACAGTTATATTTACAGCCATTATACTAGATTATAATAGAGATACTGTTGTTCAGTCTAGACCAAACTGGTGCACCAACAGAGTGACACTGTTGTTTCTATAGGGGTAAGTTTGTCCAGACAGATGTGCAAAAAGTTTATGGTGATATTTGAGTGAAGGAGAGCTGTGAGTGCTCATTGCTATATCAATTTTGCTATGCAGTGACATCATTTGGATTTAACCTGAAATATATTTGAAGTACCTGTGTTTGGTAGCATGACATTACAATATTCACAATCTGACCATGATGGCTTTTTTACCAACACCGGACATGAATCACCTTTCATTGTGATGCTTCATCTCTGTTTCAACATTTAGAAATTGTAGAATTGCCTGTGGACAAAGTTAACTCAGTGTTGAGATTGTATTTTGGATCAAAGAAATCACCAAATGGCATAAAATGCCCCTGGCCGCAAATGTTGAAGGTAGACCATTGTGGTTTACCTTCTCAGAGTTGCTACAGATGTGCAGATGTTATTTGGGGTTAGAGTAGGGACAGAGGCTAACCAACCGACAGTTAACAAATGGTTTCCTAGCTTTTATAGAGGTGGGGAAAGGAAACCAAATGCCACTCAGCTTCCTCTAGCCACCACACACACACATACACACACAGAGGCTCACATATATCCCACTAAAAAGTGATGAGGAGGTGACTTACTGTGGTCATATTTACAAGAACACTCTACTCAGCAGCAGCCTACAGTCTCAGCTTCTAAGGCAGATTTATGAGGGATTATGTTTCAGTTTTGGGTTGTGAATATCCTACTAAGTGTAAATAGTATAATTTTATCAGCTTCTGTCAAAAATGTAAATGTAATTTTGCAGTTGTGTTATCTAAGAAAATATTATGGTTTGACAAGGCGGGCCAGGGCCAATGTTAGAATGTGCTGAATGAATCAAGGAACCCAGAAGTGCACAGGTACCCTGAAACATTTCAGGGATTATACACATTTATTATATCACAACTGCTGAGATGTTTTCAAGTGGCTCAAGGTTTATAGGAGCACCTATGCCTTTAGCACCTGAAACTGTCAAGGCACATGAACCCATATTGCCGCCAATACACACAGTCCTCTTAATTTCACTCTGTCATACTGTTAATATCCTCAATTCAATTCAGTTTTATTTATATAGCTCCAAATCACAAAAGAATCATCTCAAGGCACTTAACAGTTAGATATAGTTAGATAAGAGTATATAATCATACAAAGAGAAAGCCCAACAATCCCCTATGAGCAAGCACTGGGCAACAGTGGAGAGGAAAAACTCCCTTTAATGGAAGAAACCTCCAGCAGAACCAGGCTCAGGGTGGGCGGCCATCTGCCTCGACCGGTTGGGGTGAGTGGACAGTGGAGAGTGAAAGAGAGCAGACAATAATAGCAACAACAAAACATGGACAGGACAATAACAGCAGCTTCCTCATGGAGCCAGACAACAGGACCTGGGTCCCAGCACCATCTCCGATAATGAGGACCTGGAAAAAGGATAGAAGGCAAGGGAGATAGAAAGAGGGAGAGGCACACAGCCTGTATGCTTATGTGCTTGGGAGAGAAAACAAAGAGTTAAAATGATGTAAATAAACAAACTATCCTCCTGACTACCAAGGAAAAAGATATTGCCCTATCACTGTTTCCCAAAGTTTTTTAATTCCAAAAGCCCCATCCCTACAAATTTGGTATCAAAATAAAGTCCTAAATGTCCTCTTTCGAGAAACAAAAGGAGTTACTTCAGCTACTGAAGATGTTCTATCAAACAGTCAAATTGTTCTGTTCTTTGCAGTTGTTTGCTGCGATAGGTGGCATCAGAATTGGGCAATAGAGTGAGCAAACTGATCAAAAAGGCAAAGTCTGTAGTTGGATTAGAACTGGACAGTCTGAAGACTGTGGCAGAGAGGAGGATGGTGGACAAGTTCAGTGCCATCCTGGACAATCTGTCTCATCCACTTTATGATGAACTGAGGCAGATGGGAAGTTCATTCAGCCACAGACTAATTCTACCAAAAAGCAAAACGGAGCACTTCATCTTCGTCTTTTGTGCCCACTGCCATAAGACTATACAACAACATCTGTGCACCATCTGAAGAATAATACACCAAATTTCCACATATAAAACACTCCAACAGCTCTCACTGCAATGCACATATTTTTGTACATAAATATATCTTATCTTATCTTATCTTATCTTATCTTATCTTATCTTAAAAACATATGGTATGTTAGCATAGGTAACTGTTTAGCAACTTTACAATACTTTTTTTTTTATCCATTCACAGTTTTTTTTACATGGATGTAAAATAATTTTACATTCAAAACCATTTAAAAATGGTAAAATGTAAAAAGATGTAAAGATTCTTATAGTGTAAAATTACATATTTTAAGTTTTACAGAACATCTATTTAAAAACACATTTATTGTATTTTATAGGTATATGCTTGAATAATGAAAAATATGGCAAATATTAGTATGTTTTACAGTAAATTTCCATTAAAAACATCTTTACAGTGTACATAAGTATAAAAAGTACTTCTCCAATATAAAATAGTTATACAGTACAGAATCTAAGCGTAATGGGGGTGTCCTAAATGACCAACCAAATGAACTTGTTACAAAACAGGAAACAGCATGAAATCAGGTAGCACTCCAGATCCCACTGGACATCAAACAATGTTCTCAGGGTTCAAACAATTTTCTCCTTCAGTGACCACATCCATTCACTTCTGTTGCTGTCCATTATTCAAGGAAGCTGTTACCCGTGTCCGTGATGATGGGTCAGTCATTCTGTGAAACCAGTAAATCTAAGTGAATCAAGCTGGAATAAATCCTGCTTCTCAGGTGAGTCCAATTCAAGTTGACCGGCTCAGGGTGCGGTCGCAGCAGTGCCTCCATTCACTCGTTTGCTGGGTTTGGTTCACTTGGCTGTAAACGGACACCATTAGTCAGCAGAGTCGTTAAGCCACTTTAGCCTAATTAACTTTCCTTTACACGCAACACACCCAGCTGGAAGGCTGATGTTTGGGTTTTTGCAGAGAGAAAGAGAAAAGGAGTGGGGGGGCTGTAAGCAGAACAAGATGTGGAGAGATTTTCTTTTCATGTTTTTACATTTATATCTTTTCATCTTGCATTTACAGTAGCACAAAGTCTATTATTGTGTAGTGCTGGCATAATAATTAAAGACTGGGAGCCATTTTTTTGGTTTACAGATTACCACAGCTAGTACTGTGGTGTAGATGAGAAAGACCTTGGGAGTGAATGGAAGGATATGGAAATGAGAAGGAAGAGAGAAGAAGAAAGGTCACGTGAGGTGAGATTGAAAAGTTAAAATGAGTTTTGGGAGGAGTGGGAAAGGAAGAGGAAAGGAAGTGAGGCGGTGAAGCAGAACTCTGGTGTTGTTTTCATTCTGTATCCCACGCTAATTTGCAACATTTTCAGTCTTACTGGATGATTTTTCAGCATTTTCATATACCTAAACTGATGAAACATACACCAGCTTTGTTCATTCAACACCAACAACACTGAAATAGGATGTGAAAGTTGAAACAGTAAAATACATCTGTAATCAGGGACCAGAACAATAACACAGACAAACAGATAAATCACAAAACTGTTGTGGGTTCCAAATGACAGAGGAGAGAGGAAGACAAAGAAAGAGAGGAACATTTTGTATATATTTCCATGAGAAATATATACAAAACCAGGCAAAACAACAAGGAAGAGAAATGCTGCAAAGATGTAGTATTCTGTAGGAGATTATAGCCTTACCCCCAAACCCTGCAATAAAACCTTAATCTAAACTGTTTACTTCCACCTTGTCTTAATTCCACTGCTGGATGCATGTTAAATTCCTGCCAGACAAGCCGGGGGAGGCTCTTTGAAACACTATATACACAGAAATGAGAGGGGAAACCCTGTGAATAGCCAGCATATTGCAATAGATTATATGACACTGGTCTTGTATACTCTGATTACAGACCAACAGCCCAAGTGCATCATATCTATGTAAACCAGGCAGATACACAATGAAACCAAAGAAAGAGAATGCACGTACAAATGTCATGAATGAGCACAAGAAACAAAATATCAGTGACAAAGTGAACTGCACAACAGAATAATGTACCCATTATGATTTGATCTAACACAATGCTTTAACCAATGACTGTTCTTTGTCAGACATGTCCAGCCAGCCTGCTGTGCTCAGTGAACCACAAAGACAGCATTGTTACTGTGCGCAGGTTGTTTTCATCTTGCACTTGGAACCGTACTGAGGTAAACATTACGTTCTATTAAGATGCCTGAGCCAACGCAGTTACCTCCTTTTTACTCAAAGAACAAATGGTTCTGTCTAAAACTACTTTCAAATTTCTCAGAATGTCTTCTCATCCCAGTTTGACCCCAGGCTGCTAATATCTGCAAGCAAGTCTTTACACACAAAGCTCATGACTGATCAGTAAACTGATCCCACATCGCAACAGGGTTTGCATCACTTCTAGAAGTGGTTGTAGAATGACCAAACACACTTTGAAACACCAAACTCCACCAACACTTTTCTGATGTTGGGAATGGGTTGAAGGGTGAACTATGAACACCTTCCAAGAAAGACCTTTGCTAGCAGGCGTCATACTTATATTATGTTTCTCCCACTTGTCTATGACAGCCAGCTTTTCACACCACCATCAACTGTGACCATCTGGAACACTTAGCATTTCTGAAGCGGTCAGGGGAGTGACATTATTTTCCAACAGTAGAGTAGCATGGCCTCAGACTTCAGCAGCAGTCACACCACAAAGTTATGTTAATTCATCTCAAAGTCAGGTAGAAAATGTGTTAGCTCATTAGCTTAGCTTGGGTGCTAAGGGAAGAGTAACCTTTTTCCTTTTGGGGAACAGGTTGTACTACGACAAAAGAGTGGCAAATAAAAGTAAACACAGAAAAGTTTCCAGTTTTTCAGTCCAATCTTTTTTAGTGAATGCTTCATATTGATTTTTCTAAGTGAGATGTATCAGACACCATGATTGCCACACGTGCAGATTTAATTGAAAAATGAGCCATGGGACAGTCAAATTGTGCAGTTTCCTCAAAAATGTTTATCAGAAGTTTCTCCATGAATATCAAACAAATTTTATAGAGCTTTTCTGTCACTGCTGTTGTTCTTGTCTACACTGCTGTCAATGACTAATGACGACTGTATGCATATGCACACAGAAGAGAGATGCTAAAAAAACACACTTGAAAAATCGAAACCCCATATGAACAATTCACTTTTTTTGCCTCATTGAGTGAATCTGCTAAAATTTCAGAGCCTAAAATCCCCCTGGACACTGGGTGATGACAAATGCACATCAAACAATAGATGCAATCCCAAGACTGTCAAAATTTAAATTTTGTCTATGAAAAGACACGGCTCCTGTTGAGTAAGCGTTTAACTTCATGCTAAGAATAATGACTACATTTGTCCTTGACAAAAGTGGCTGCAACCACTCTTTCACTCTTTTTTCTCTCTCCCTTATTTTTTCTCAGCTTGTCCTCGGCCAGTTTAATCTTTCCATCTCAACTCCAGTGTCTTCCTATCTATCATTACATCTTCATTTTTCTTTCTCCCCTCTCAGCTCATTCTCTCACTGACTTACCCTTTTCATTTTGTCTCCATTAGCTCTCTCTCTGCTTTCCTTTTTCTCTACTTCTGTTACTTGAAGCCATATGGTCTAATTGTAATCATCTGTGTTTTTGATTATTATAGTGGTAGCTCTGTCAGACTCTGAGAAACTTTACTATAACACATAGAGGTAGCACTCGCAGACATTCACATCACATTTGCATCATACTAGCGATGTCTCTGGACATAAGGCACACATTTGAAACACAAAAAGGAAGCAATTTCAAACACTTACTCCCAATTTATGTTATTGTGGTAAATATTTTCGTGTCATGGTTTTGTGAAGTGACAAACCCTAAACCACAAGATAAGTGTTTCACAGAAATGTAAATGGAGTGATGAATCGTTTGGTAAATGGCCCTCTTCCTTTTTTCGTGTGCCTTGGGAAAACATAATACTGCCAAGCTTTGTACATTGTGCTTCTGCCTTGCTCAATTAGAAAAAAATATGTTTTTGTCTTGCAAAACAAAAGAACTACGTTGATTTCAAATCAAAGAAAGCTGTGGCAAAGAGGGAAGAACAGGAAGGTAGGAACAGAGAGAGAAAGAACAGTGGTCTGTTTTCTTCCTCGAAGGCTCCATTGAAGACAATGGATGGTTCAAAAAGACATTTGTAATCATGTATTATCTCACATTATGTGAAATAATTTTAAAGTCCAAGCAAAGGATCTGAAAACCATTGTGCTGTTAAAGAGTAATGAACCAAAGAGTTTAGAGTTGGAATCAAGCTCCTTACCTGAACCAACAAGACAATTTTCAGTATAGTTTAAAAAACAGGACTCCACTGTAAAATAGCTTAATCCAACACACAGCCTGGCCTTTAGTGACTCTGTGTATTTATTAAATGTACCAGTGTAGTTGACTTAATTGACCTCCAGAACCTCTGGACTTAATTAAGGGCTTCTCTCATGTGAATGCTAGAGAGTTTATGCAGCAGTCTTTTCCAAAAGTATAATGTGCTGTGCTGTTCTACTCAATTCTTCATCCCGTTTGGTTTCTTACACTTAGACACTTAAGCGAGCTACTGTACTTTGCCAGAAAACCATGGGAGCACAGCTGTGGCAGGATGGTTTCCCTAGCTGTATTATTCTTGATGCTGTTTTCCTCGTTTCCCTTTCCTCTCATCAGTTCTTTTTTCTTTTTCTTCTCAGTTTGCTACTATTTTCACCCTGTTTCCCGACTCCTCCTTCCTCCTCTGCGTTTGCTCTATCATGGTTGTATCACCAGCTGTGTCACGGCTGAACCTGAACCTGGGAAGGGAAGTCAGTTTGAGGTTGCAGTGGCAACAACAGGATTTATAAACCCCCACTGGATGAGCTGTCTGTGAATGCATCATTACCAAATGGCTTCTTGCTTACATTCCAACTGTCTGCTGTCTGAATGGGCCAAAGCCATGCCGGGGAAGTACAACCTGCAGACAAAGATACAAACACAAACAAATAAGCACATTCACAAATGCACAATAACTTGCCTAAATGACTTAAAAGTGCAACTACAGCACTTCCATAGTGCAATATCACGAGTTAAGCAAAGCAACGGTGAAGCACCGTTACATACAGTACAGCAGGTTGATTGCAACAAATATTCACCCATACACAATGTATATGATTGTTGTAATTGTAGAACACCCAATTGAACAATTAATCATTCATCTCCATACCCCTTAATAACTGTTCAGAGGTTTGTTTTCTAAATCAAAACATATGCAGTTTACAATAACATCATTTTTATCACCTGAATTTTATAGTTATTTTGGAAACTATGGGTCTTTGATTTCAGATGGAGATAGGACGAAAGTAGAGTTCTCATTTTTAATTAACCACCGCTGACAGATTTTTCTTAACAGCCAATTAACATAACCTTTTTTGAGTAGGTTGAAAACTGTGAAGCTGTGTGCCTAATGTTTCCAACCAACTCATTTCATGAGGACTCCAAGGAGGGTGCTTAAATAAGCATTTGTCAAGTGTATACAAAATGCTAACTCAGACTCATGCAGGAAAAATGCAACAGACTCTGGCTATTGCTAAAGAAAATGCCAACATCCACATCTGTTCATGATCCAAGTATATTTGGATAAATGGTAGCACTAATATTTAGATATTTCGCTTTTATCACAGTGAGCATGAAAATAGCAAAATTCTGAATTTCTATCATTATTTCTTCAAGGCAACCCCATTTAGAAGCCAATGGAAAAACAGCAAACATGAAGAGTTACGCTGTACTGAACTGTTGTGTTAATACTTAACAGTTGATGACGAGTATAAAGTAACTGACTAGTCTAATGTAAACTACGTCTCTGATAAACTACAATCCAATAAAAAGCTGTTAGCTAAGGTTATGCTAAGGTAAATATACTCTATAACGCATCATGATGTCATGAGTCACTTGGACACTTTACCTCCACGGTCACCACTTCATGCATAATGCACCTTATATATGTATGGATGGGTGTATGTATATGTGTATATATATATATATGTGTGTGTTCATGTACATGTCTATATTTATAGATATTTATTTACTTGCATATTTCCACAACCCTCTATCCATAATGCATACTGTGTATACGTGTACATAGAACCTCAGCTACCGTTGTATATAGTGTCTTATTTTATTTTGTATTTCTTGATATACTTTTTTATTCTTCTGCTCTCTGTACTTGAGCTGCGGTAACGCACAAATTTCCCCGTTGTGGAATCAATAAAGTCTTATCTTATCTTAACTGTATAAGCTAATAACTATAAATGTTGACTTTTACAGCTTTAGAGCATTAGAGCAGAGAAAAACACAGTTAAATCAATTTCTTATTCTCTATGCATCCACGCTGGCCACAGGTGGATGGAGACATTATGTTTTCGGGTTGTTTGTGCACAATATCTCTGGAATGTCTTGAGGGAATTTCTTCAAATTTGGCACAAGTGTCCGCTTGACAGCAATGAACTGATTAGATTTTGGTGGTCAAAAGACAATGTGTGAGCTTACGCCTGTCCCATTCTTGTCAAAGCAATATCTCAGAAAGACCTGGAGGGAATATCATTATATCTGGCAAAAATGTCCCCCCTTGGATGAACTGATTAAAATATGAGTCTGGATAGACATTGCATGTGAAGGGCAACTTAACTGGTTAGCACATGAATACAACTGTAAAGCAGTTATTCTAGTTTTCTCTTGAGTCTTGGTTTTGGAAAGGTGAAATAAATTATTCTGTATGTATGTCTGTTCTCTTAGCCCACTTTAGCATGGTGAGAAATGACCACTTCTGTCCCTCCATCAACACTTCAACTCATACACTATTGACACACAGGCTTTTCTCATTTAATCTACCTCCCCGATTCTGTCTCCCCATTTCTCACTCAGCAAATTCCACAGCGCCTATTATCAAACTCTTTTTAACTCTACAGTTGTCTAGTGATTTTAATCCTCTCTCAGTCTGTATGTTTGATAAATTACCAGTCACATTTATAATACAGTGCTATTTTATAAGCCAAGGGGGTTAAATTAATCACTAAAGACTCATTTATCCTAGTTGTAAAGAATTGGTCAATTCCTTCATTGGCAGCACTTATTAGTCTTTCTCAATATACTTCAAAAATAAACAAATGTATCAATGTATGTACTAAAAGTCAACTGCACCTCCTCATACAGTATATGTACATCTAAAATAAAGTACAACCTCAGTTCAGTGCCATTTAGGAGGTTTAGAAATACTACATAATTGTACAGCCATCTAGCACCACCTAGTGATCTTTTATGTCAGGCACATTTATATTGAGAAAAGGTCATGCTTTTATTATCTTGGTTCAGAATATACTGTGTACAAATAAATATATATTAAATATATTATACTCAGGAAGATTTTTTATTGTGAATTAATATAAAACGGAATTAGTCCAGTAGTACAATAATTATTTTACACATTAAAACAACAATTTCCAGGCATGACATGATTTAAAGATCTGACTGCTCCTGCCTTGTTGGCCTGACCTTCAGCTGTGGGCTGGTTAGTTTTGTCCTGACAAATCTTTGATGAAGGTCAAGTACGGAGCCGCTCTGTCATGTATTATGTCTGACATAAGCGCTAGTTAACAGGTTCAAGAGTAGCCCAGATTGGCAAGAAAACACCTTTCTTTCAAAATTTGATTATGGGTTCCATTTTCAGATGGATATAAACCCTGATGTAATATATTTACTTTTGCTATGTCTCTATTTGGGGAAATCAGTAAGGAAAAGTTATTTTTACTGGCACAAGTAGCCAGTTTGTTTGAATAATGTGTATCAGCAGTGTTGCTAATACGCATTATTCAAACAAACTGGCCTGTGGAAGAATAAGAAAACTTACACCTTGTCAGCTCACTTTGCTTTCATCTACTTCCAAATGAAGTCTCACCCAGTGTAGCTAAGGATTTGTTGTCTGCATTGAGTGAATCGCATTCTGCAGGACCCGATTCGATAATCAAAGTAGGAGAAGGGGTTGAGCTACCAGGGAGATGGCAATTACAAGTGTCAAAACTAATCACATGATTAATATTTTGGTCTCAGCTGAGACCAAAATATTAATCATTCCTAACTCATAGGAGGTTTCCATGTCGAAACTAAAAGAGAATAATGTGAGTGAATTATTAAGGCATTCTGGAGGAGATATAAACAGATCTTGAACTTGAATATGTTCTTATTACATTGTGGCTTATTACATTCATAAAATTGTTGGTGACATCTAATTTATGAGCTTTACTTTTATATTTGTTTTCACCCAGCCAAGGGAATTTGGTCTAACATGCAAGCAACAGAATTAAAAATACTCAAGCAGAATATCAACAACCCAGCTGGCATTCAGCCTTTTCTTCTGACCTCAGCTATTTTTATACCCACATAATGGATACAAATTATATCTAAAGACATGCTGTGCCTGAACAAACAACGCTTTCATACTCATATACTGATGTTCAAATTTTTTTTGTTATATGCAGCTACTGTAGCACCACGTTTGGCCATCATAATCCAAAAAAACAAATTCCTGACATTGAGACCTTCCTATTTAAAGTAATTTGTGGTAGAATTTGCCAACAAATACCAAACCAGTAACCTCAGCATTTTAAGTGACTCCAAACCTTCAAGCTGTAAACCACGTTAAATTAGCCTATGTAGTGCAAAAGTACCATATTTTAAGTACATTCGTACGTTTAATATGCAGTATCTTTTTAAAGGAATTTTGTCTCAGTTATCTCTTTTATCTTAAGTCCAAGGAACCCTGATGTAATCTGTTTGGTCTGGCCATGTCTCTGCTGCCATTCATTTTTAAGAAATCAGTTTAGGAAATGATATTTTTACTGGCGCCAGCAGCCAGATTGTTTTAGTAATTCGTTTCAGCTCTTACACACAGAAACACAATGACACACATTTGCAGGCTTGTTGTACGATACTTTGACTGGTACAGTACAAACTGCACAATGTCAGTGTTGCTATACGTGTGTGGACCCTGCTTGGTGCACATCTGTGTTCTATAGGGGGAAAGTATGTTTAAATGTTTCTCACTGTTCATTACACTTTATTAAACCTGCTTAAAGTTTGTCATCTTCTGCATTTGTTGACCCACCTGACCCATATGTCAACTTCTGCAGCACTGGTTTCAACCCTTCGATTTAAAATATGACTCTGCAGTACTACTGTAAATTTCTATTCATAAATTACATTAGTTGAGTGAGCACAATGGCCATCAGTGCAGTGCAGTACTTTTGCAGACTCTGTCAGTGTAATTAGTTGCACAAAAGGTTTGATACATGCATGGGCCTAGGTCATGATCAGTTCTAAAGAGGATCCAGTGGAGGTCACTGTTGTGTGTGGGAGCTCACAGAGACGTCCATGTCATTCTAGGGCACTTTCTTCCACTAGTATAAACTCTTTATGTGTTGACCTCAGACTAACCTTTGTAGAGCCATACAGGGGTGTGTTTTGTGTATGTGTGTGTGAAGAAACGCTCCAATGCGTGCAGGCTTCCCCCTCTGCATAGAGCAACAACATCTCCCACTTGAGGAGGCACTGCAGCAGCTCATCACCTCACATACACATGCATTCAGATTCAGACAGATAGGGGAGAGTGAACTAGGGGTGGGCGGGGTAACAAACGCCCCCACTGATGCTTAAATATTCAATTAGCTCCCAGCAGAGAGAGAGGCAGGCAGGAACCAGCACAGGGACAAGTTGACGACGACAAGACGCAGCTCATTCATTTTTTCCCCCCCTCTATAGCAGCGGGCATGCTTCATGTAGCCACCAGCACTCCCCCCTGAAGTGTGGACAGGCAGTTGTTTCACTTTCGTCAGCCTCCTTCTGAACTTTTCACGGCTGAAGCAACCATGGAGCCGCTACAGACGGACACCGGCGCTCCGGTACGGCATGCAAATACGTACTCTGACGTCGGTGATCATGTGGCTTTTGGCGTAGATCCTCCTTGTGATCGCCAATTTTTTCTTTCCTGTCGCCTGTTGTCTGCTCGGTTATTGGACCGCCGTGAGAGTGTTTGAAACAGAATAGTCGCGTTTGTTCGCTCGGCAGGGGGACTCGGGATTGTACCGCGCTACGTGAGCATCGCGCCAAAACGGTGGGCAGGTAAGAAATGTTTTTCAAACGCCTCGCCGCGACTCTCTCTCTCTCTCCCCCCCCCCCCTCCCTACACACCCCGTCAAGTTAAAACTGCATGTAGTTGTTTGTTTGTGCCTCTCCCCTGGCTTGCTCCGCCGCTGCGTGGCTCTCAAACACCCACACGCCTCTGTATAAATATTTTAACTTGTCTAGCAGCGTGAACTTTGCCTGCCTCTGTCGCTTACACCTGCGTGCTGAGACAATGTGTCCGCCAAGTTGCTAATTGGACGTTTTCGCCCCCCGGTGTTTAAGTTTTGACTTTGATACATTGTGGCTGTGGTGGGGGAAAAAGGCAGAGAGGAGAAACATCGTGTCTACTTTTCCTCCTCCCCGTGTCGACATAACCAGCAAAACATGGCCGTCCTTTGCCGACATGTTGTTACGTCGATGGCGAGAGGGGCACATTTGGGGAGAGTGTTTTTTTTTTTTTGCGCCCCTCTGTCACATCTCGGGTTGGCCGGCGGAGACTACCGTCAAAGGTCCCGCCGCCGCCGGCGTAGGCGCTCGCATTCAGCGCGACTGAGGTTTGAGAGCAACTTTTGGAGTCCGACGTTGTTTATGACTTTGATTTTTGCGACTCCTGTGATGTAGGCGTAACGTTACCACTGGTGATGCCTCCTCCCCTCCGACATCGCGGCTCTTACTGCATGCAGACAGCGCTGTAGCAGAGGATCTCCCGCACTCTCCCGCTGCAGTAGGCCTGCAAGTGTTGTTAAAAAGTCAGGCGTGGTTCGTTTTATTCGGGATATCAACTTTGCTTAAGAAGCCAGTGTCCCAGACTGTAGTCAGCCTGTGTGCCGCACTTCTCTGGAGTCAGCACTCGCAGCCTTTACCAGGAAAACTGTGTCCTCAGTGCACCCAGTAAAATCCTTAGTAGGGATAGTGTTTATTTCATTGTAGTGCATGCTTTATGTTGCCCTGTGCTGCATAAGGCACACTTATGAGGCCACTGGGATGAGGTATGAAACATCAAGGAAGGAAATCCTGCATCCCCTCAAAACTATGTCCAGTGTGTTTTATCTCCGATCCAGTTGTCTAGTTTCTTCCATCATTATGTTACATAACTATAAATCATATGTATTGTAATATGTTGGATAGGTTTATTATTTCAAGTGTTGTAAAGTTTATCGAAACTTAACTGTAAAGTTAGTAAGGTTGAAGTTAAGTTGTTATCACACGTCCCCTCCAGGCCAGACGACATTGTGTTTAGGCCTTACAAAATATGTCTTGTTGCTTTCTGGGAATTTGACAGAATTTAGGCTGCGCGCCCTCGTAGAGCTAAACACTGTCCAGACACAATTGTGCAATCCAGTCAGAAGTTGTGCTGTTACCAACTTATTAAGGTACAAATTAAATACAGTTTGTCAATGATGCAACAAAGTTCAAGTTTTACCCTAATAGTTACATTCACTCAGGGATGCATGAGTTCTGTGTGGTAAGATATGTTTATCTAAAGTTTGAGGAAATAAGAGAGCACTAGTATCAGATTGGTACATGTTACTGCCGTACATCTTAAATTGAGGTAACCTACTGGGAGAGGAAATGTTTGATTGTTGCATCTCTTATAAACAACCACAGCTATGTCTTTGACCTTTTAACGCTTCTCTCGTTTTCCGTCCGTCGTGAACAGCACACGTGTACTACGCTTATGAAAATGTTACTCTTGAGTAAGGCCTTTTGAAGAAGGGAGACACTCGTGGGTCTCACTCTGTCAGTGTGGAAGTTAAGAGTAAAGTAGCGTTTTCTGTCTAACATACTGTAGTGTTGGTTGTGATGAAACGGTCGCTGACACAGATTTACAGCGAAGTATTTCACTTGGTTAACGTGCACTCTCATAATACGGAGATGTCTACGTAGTCAGTCCCTACAGGTAGGCCAGTTAATTGAAAAGCATTTAGTGCATGTTAAGGATATAAGCTGACACCCACTCTTTGTCTGTGTTCACTTACTTCCTGTATGTGTGATGAAATATCTTCATTAGACGATGTTATGTCAGCACTGGAGTGACCTTTTATGTTGCATTCTCTCTGTAAAAGATGTAAGTGGTTTTGATCACAGTGCAGTTAACCCTCCTGTCATACCCGTTACCAGCAATTCCTCTGGGTATAAACTTGGCTTTGCTCACTAAGCCACGCTCTCTTGCTCTTTCCATGTGAAGAGAAATTTGGCTCATGTTCTTCACATGGTTTCCGCTTGTGATCTGCCAAGTCAGTGATCATATTATATAATTTGTAATGACAACCAGCTCATTTTTATTGGTGGCTGAAGAATCAAAGGCTTTTTCTTGATAAAAGTAAACCCGTCTCGTTTCAGATCACACACAGATGCCGTGTTGCTTACTGTATTGTGTAGCTCAGCATTTTCATAGACTGATGGAGGATATACAGTTAAAATATGTTAATATATGTGTAATTACTGAATATGTGCAATAACGCCCCCCCCCCCCTTGTTTTGAATTGTGATTGTTTCTGCTTGCCCAAATAAAACTGGTACCTGTCTGGTACCAAGTCACTGTAGCAGAAATACGTTGTGAATACATTGTATGACAATTTACAGTTCTTATTATTGTGTAGTATGGAATATGTAGAAAAACATTACTGAATTTGTTTTTTTTTACTGTTTGCCAGATGCAATATTAAGTCTGTTTAAGTATTTTTGCTCAAGGGAGCAATATGGAAAATTGTTATTCTCCGTGTTGCTCAAGGGATGAGAGAAACACACTGATGTCACCGTCTTACCTTGTTGTCCTTAACATCAATATAACAGAGCATTTTATTAGGAGAGGTTTCATGTGAAGTGAAAATTAGTTTCTTTATTTTCAGTAAGGTGTTCAGCAGCTATTATTTTCTGCAGAAGTGGCATGTAAATATACAGTAAATGCAGCCTCACTGAATCGCATATTTTTCCAGTCTTGCCCAACCACGCAGTGTTTCTCAATGTACTGTGACCTCTTAGAATGTCACAGCCAAAACATCCAGCTGTGAAGTGATCTGCTCTGTTTGTTCCTAGAGGCTTTTATTCGTTTTCTGTAGTCAGATGGTGGAAAATGGACAAGAATCGGTCTGTCACATTCCTTTAAATTGAAAATCAGAGCATCAACAGGAGGATTTATTTAAAAAAAACATGAAGATGTTTCTGTTTAGCTAAATTTATACAGACAGCATGTACACTAGCTATTCCAAGTCAAAGCAAAAGGTGTGGTTTAGAATCAAATTTAATGATTTATATTTTCTGACAATCAAACTTGATGTGACATCAACGCCTGTTTTTGTTATAAATTGATGTGTGCGATCCTATTGTTGACAGTCATCATACTAGCAGATGTTTCATGTGTCAGTCATGCCAGCAAGAACTGTTGAAACTGTCTGATGTAGTTTCTGACTGCTAACTAGAATTCACCTGGAGCAGACGATTGACAGTAAAAACATTTTAATGAGATTAATTAACTTAATTTACCTATGTTTGTTTTGTGTGTCATGACATGATGTCAAACTAGTATAATTTTGAGGGGTCACTGCTTCAGCACAGGAAGATAAACAGTAGTGTGAATGCTGTACGACCATTAAGCATCACAAAATAATAGAATATTACACACATTACATTAGACGTAAGGGCACCGGAGTCATCGTTGGGATTTTGCCATTTTGTATATATTTATACATATTTTATGTAAACATGGTTCACATTTAATTATAACTACTTGACTGTCCAGAACTAATTGGTAACCAACTAGCTACAAAAAGACGTTTGCAAGCAACTGATGCTAAATTGTTATTTAACCAACAGACTCGTCCCTGTTTTCTTTGTGAACAGCAAAAATAAGTACAGGTGCACAGCCTTGCTTGTGCCAGTTTACTAGCTCATTTTGTAGTTTAACTAACATAAATGTCCACACAGCTTATAACGTGTAAAGGCTCTGGAGATTGATAACATCATTGATCTTGTCTTTGATTTTTAAGGGGACAGTTGGGCGTAGGGAGATTTTAGTGATGGGATTTGTTTTTTTAAATTAATTGTCACAACGGCACTGTATTAGTATTGGGCTTGTGGTTGACTGTATGTGACAGTCAACCTTTTCAAAAGTCAAAAACATAAATTTATTGGGCTTTTTGTGTGTTTGTTTTAAACTCACACTTATTTATTCCATAATATCTGACTTATTTTTAGAGCTGTGCTACCCAACCTACGGTGTTGTTGTTTTTTTTCCGTCAGAAACGTCCAGTGTTTCCTGACTGCACACCACACTTCCAAATCCAATCCAGGAGCTGTGTAATGGCTGTCCATTCTCTTGGTGAAACACTGGAATGAGTCATCACGGTTGGAGGACGGAGGTTGTTGTCATCACAGCCTGTCGTGCTCAGCTAGGCTCTGTGATGACATCACCAACATCTACGCCGTGCTTTGTTCCAGTGTTTTAGGTTAAGGTCCTCTTCTCCATTGTGCCTCCGCCTGCTTCTCAGACGTGTTGTTAGGTGACTAAGGCAACCACAGAGATGAGCTCATCACCTGTAGGTGGGGTTGAGAGAGCATGATGGAGGGATGGAGACAATTGGAGAGGCAGAGCAGAGGAGTTACACAGGGACAAGCAAAGAGGGAGCATGAAATCAACACTGTTTGAGGGAGTACGTGTGATGTCTGAGGCAGATAGAGTGATACAGAGGAAGAGACAATTGAGTGACACTGCATGGAAGTGACAAGAGAGCAAAAGTGAGAAGGACATGGAGACTAAAGCCCCACATGCACTTAAAAGCAATTTTTCATGATAATGTGAATTTTTGGTGTAAAAGGCTGCAACTAGCTAGCTCAGGATCTAGTTGGATTCTTGGAAATCTTCCACTGCAGTTCTAGAGGAAACCAAAGTATCAACATTTCCAGGTAAAGCACACAAAAGGCCACAGCATTCTTGCATATAAAGGTTTTGTGTCCACTAAGGCAATCCCTGTCTCTGGCGACGTACTTGATATGGTTTCGCTATTTGATGCCCTTGGAAATCTTACTGGGAAAATTACAGGTAAATATAGGGATTAGAAGGTTTGGCTCTCGTGTCAGAAATCCAACCGATCTAAAAGTGTCACAGAGCGACAAAGAAAAGAAAGAAGACACTAGAGTCAGAATGCCTAATCAGTGTGAATGGGGAAAAACAAGATATGGCCTTACAGTGTGAAAGTGCAAGATAAATGTGTGTGGGAGAAGGAGCAGGTATACTGTACTTAACTGTTGTAGTGTGTCTGCAGTCAGTCGTTTCACAAGATGTGTATTTATAAAAGACCTCACTGCTTTATTGTATCATTGATTATTATCCAAGTCTGTTTCACATTTTTACAGCCGTGTGCTTCTGCATTTGTGAGCATGGAGCACCAGTCACAGGACTAATTTCTTGTAGACACTGCAGTGTTTTAGAAATTGAAACAATTTCTGCAGTTGGCAAATTTTGTCCTCTTGTGAAATTCTGAAGTTAGCTTTACCCATGCACACAGTTGGTGTGTGCCATGTAGGTCATTCAGGCCAAGTGTAGAGTCGAGTCACTCCCCTTCTACTGAGTCCTCCATATTTGAAGTTCGGGGGAAAAAGCAAAGGGGTAAAATAGAGAGAGGAGGCTTACTAAGAGGCCTTCTGCACTGCACCACGTCAGCCACTGGCAGAGCTCAACCACGCCCCTCCTGCATGACTGAGACCAATGAGGACAGGCTGGAGATGATTCACAAGCCACACCCACTGCAGGGAAGGCAGAGATTGACAGGTGGGAAATCTGTCCGCACAGGAGCACTGAATGCTCGCTGAGACTCAAACAAACAAAATAAAGAACTCCCAAATCTCAAGGCTTTCTCATTTGGACTAAACAAGACAGTTAAGCCCTAGATCCTCCTATCTCAATCATGCATGCGCACATACGTACAGGACATACTGTAGTAATATAAATATTTCTCCTAATTCTCCATTACATCCTATAGAATAATATTGTGGACTCACTGTAGCAATTACAATGTGGTAACTGTTTTCCGTTTGCAGAACCCCCTCCCACCTCTGCCGTCATTGCTGACCTAGTTTACAGGCTGCTGGTTGATGACCCTTGCCTGCTCCTCTTGGGTGCAAGTACTATAGTTAAAAACTCGTTTTACCATGGCCAAGCAAATAAACTATAATAGCTTTTTTGCACTGGCTTTAAAGTCTTGAAAGTTGACATTGTAGAGCCCAAAGTTTTCATGAGAGTTTATTAACAGTGTTATCAGTGTGGCTGGCTGTCTGTGTACAAGGCTGTTGGGGTAAGTGAAAGGCAGGAGCATGGAGCTAGATAAAGGGAGTTCAAAAATAACAGTGAAACCAAGTCAAGAGGGGTCATTGTCTTAGAAGCCACATAAAAATGTTAAATGGGGATAAATGACCCATCTGTTACTTCATTTACTGTAAATAAAACTCTGTCCCTCACTCCATCTGGTTTTCATTCCCTCTCACAGCCCCTGGATCAAGTGAATGCTTGCTGACGTTTTGGCCTGCGTCACTGGGGTTACTTGGTGAGTGTGTAGGGTTTGCAGCAACAAACTGAATTTGAGACAGCCTTAGATAATCCGCATTACATATACATCTATTGCTAATGTTCAGCAAGCATCTGCAAGTCAATGTGGAAGGTCAAGATTTGTTAACATGCAGAATTAGATGGATGGTGTAAACCTGTCACGCAGGAAAAGTAAAGTTGAGCTGGATTTTAAATATTTCTGCTGTCGTGACACTCACTGACCTCTGCAGGGTTTTTCCTCCTGGGGGCGAGCATACATGGTTTCTGTTGCTTACAGTGTTACCATGGTAACACAGCCATCAGCTGTGGAGTGGGTGACACTTGGATATTTTTAAAGTTTGCCCTTTGTGTGCGTGCCTTTGTGTTTGTGTGTATGTCCAGTGAGGAGACAGGCCTGGCAGTGTGTGTGTGTGTGTGAAGCAGAACGAAAGGTAGACTGACTTCTTGATTGAAATGGGTAGCCTGCTTGACAGCACTTACATAACATTATATATAGGTTTTTATACCAAGGTCAAAGAAGTGACAGTTTTCTACTTCCACGTGAAAGTCTGGCACCTTGTCTCAAAAGTTGATGTGTGTGTGATTTTGTCAAAGCACATCTGCAACTTTAGCAGATTGAATTAAATTCTGTAGAGAAACTGTGAGATTGTGCTATATATGGAAATAGCAGCAGCTAAAATGTAATACATGCGAGTGTCAGGTCTTATGCCAATAAGCAACAGGAATTACAGAATCAGTCAGTACAGAAATACCAAAGATGTTTGAGGTCATTTAGAAACCTTCAGAAAAAGTGCGTCATTAGTGCGCCCACCAGAAGATTATTTTGTAAAAAGTTCCACTCGGTACATATCAGGCAGATTTAGTTACCTTTGGACAGAACCAGCCCACTGTTTCCTGTCTTTATGTTAAGCTAAACAAACCACCTGTCAATTTCCTCATTTTACTCTCTGGGGGGCAAAAGGCAAATAATTGTATTTCCTTATCATACAGTTCTTTTAAGGGATCCTTACTTGTCGTTACATTTAACAGAAGTAAACCAAAGCAAATCATTATCCTTTTTTCCCCTCTATATTATTGTATGCATTGGACTCAGAAATCCAGTAAAGATTGGGCTGCAGTGAAAAAACTAATGACAAAACATTTCCGTCATTTATCAATGTTTAGTTATAATCCCAGCCCAGCAAAAGTAGCACTGCTCTGTTGCTATGCAGACCACACTAAGCACTCAGACACAGTGCAGTACTTTGCTCCAGAGCAGCCGCGTGATGAGATTTAAATTAATTCTGTGGCGGTCCGAAATTCTGCCTCTTCCACCCCTGCTGGGACCATGTATTAATGGTGATGGTGCCTCTCCTCACCCACACAAGTCGACACACGCATTGTCCTTCTCACTGCAGTGGCTGACTTGTGGAACGAGCAGTCAGGAGGGAGAACACACTCAAAAACAGACATAGAGAACGAGAATGCTAACAAAGCAGTACGTACACTCCCTCTGTGCTGTATGTTATTGTGACAGAATGTGTGATGAAGCTTCAAAGTTTTAGTTAATGTAACAGCAGAGTTGCTGTCAGCGTCCTGCAGCTTGAGGTAATGCAAGGTTTCAAGTGTGTGAGCCGCAGAGGTTTCCATTCTTTTGTGATGACTGCATGCCTGAAAACTATGGCACTCAGTTTGGCTGTGTTTCTACAGTACATTAATTTCTCCAGCCTTCTTCAACAACCGCAATTAATTGCACCAGAATCTGCCAGTTGTTCAGCTTAATCTCTGTTCTGGCTGTCCAGGAGGGAGCTGTGGCACAGGACATATTGTTTCACATTTTAGGCGTTGCCAGAAACTCAAGTACATCTGATCAGTCTGGCAGCGTTATATAATTTTGTGTAGAAGGACAACTTACTATAATAGAGCTGTAACCTTTTTCTTAACACTGCAACTATTGCAGTTACCATAGAGACCCATAATAAAAATCTGTTTTCCAAAGATAACAACTTTAGCCAGTGATATGCACTGACAAGTTGGCCTGTGAGTAATGAAGTTCAGATAGATGCTTTAGAGCAGGAGATGTATGCAACAGAAGAGCACTTTTCCAAAGTTCCAGTTTTTGAGAGCAGAGTCTGAGCCATATTTTTTCCTGTACTACTTTGATTACATTAATGATACCCAGAAATAGGATCTGAGTGGAGTGTGCTGCTGTGAGTCATCTGCTCACTGTCATTGTCTCCTCACTGCTGTGTAGGTAGATATCCGTCCTATAGCACCGCTGTTTTTGCTGTGTCAGATCATATGTTTGTCTTCATACATTAGACAAGCTCAGTGGTGCTGAGGATTTGTCTTGATTTCGCCTGTGTTCTTTCCAGTATGTATGCCAGTGTGTAGCTTAAACTGATTACTGCCAGGGTTGATAAATGTATTTGCTGCCTGACAGCATTAAAGGTAACTCCTTCAGCAAGATGGCTCCACTAATATAATGCACCAATCAGACAGACAGCCCAACAACAGGCAAGTACAGACAGACGGGCAGGCAAGGGGCTGCCAGGCTGAGTATTCATACAAGTTTAATGAGCATCCAGACAGTAGGGAGTTTGTGGCTCCAGCACTGAGCTCACACTGCACACAGAAGCTAACAGGCTGACTAGGTTAGACACACTAACGAACAGGTGGGAGACTAACTGCTTGACCTGGGTGAAGTCTGCAATAATTAACATTTTCTGTATTCAGAATAAAGTGAAAATGATTATGTGGAAAGCTCAGACAGCAGTCTGAAACATTATTTTGAGCTCTCTCTGTGTGCAATGTTTACAGCAAATCAAACGGCTCAGAGAAAATAATTCTTCTCTCAAGGACACAAATGACTGCCTTTTATCTGTGAGACTGAAATCTATTAGTAAGGTATTATACAAGTTATTTTAAGGACGTTTGAGTGACTGTTGGTTGAATATACACTCAAATATGAATGTGGAAAAGTAGAATTCATGGCGGAGCTACTGCATTGGATTGCATTAGATTATAGGTGTCCCTAATAAAGTGGCCAGTGAGTGTACATTACCATGGTTATTAATCACACTGTGCCAGTTATCTTATCCATGGTGACATTCAATGCTCCCAAGTACCCAGCCAAGGCAGCGGGAGAGCAAACTCTCCCTCCTCTACTGAAAATGATAGACTACAGAGGCAGAGGCTGTTGGTGCCAGTGTATCCTCAGTGTTCAGCAGTCTTTACATTTCAAAGACTTTTCTCTTTGTTTGAGACAGTCTGCGCACACAAGTTTAACCAGACTTCTACAGCTCAAACTGCAGAGCTGTTTGTATTTATATTGTGTAAAGTAATGTTTCTTCTTCTGACTCAGCCTTGGCTCAAAATCTGTATTGTAGTGAACATTTCTTCTGTAAAATTTCTTCTCAATAAACAGTTAATATTCAAACTAGGTTTCTGTAGGTTTCATTAGCAGTGCAGACATTAAGTTGTATAGTGGTGTTTACAGCTTGCTGCAATGGATGTTGCATAAATGGAATTGCTCATCCTTCTTCTCTCTACTTGTGTGGGTTCAGCATACGGGAGAAAGTAAAAGTCCAGATACAGATTTCTGTCTTCTATTTTGTTCTACAACAGTCGCTCAGCAGCAAATCCAAAAAGTGTTCAGTCTGTGTCAGCAGTGAGGCAACAGAAGTTCAGCAGGTCATAGAAAGTGGTACTTCAGATGCAGCTGACAGATGCATCTTCATTTCCTTCTTACTGGATCTTGGCTACATTTATGGATTTTGTACCAAGGGCTAGATGTTGAACGGTGCACTATGACACCATATTTACTCTGTAGTTTTTACACAATATGTGATCTTAAGAGGATTTTATCCATGTGGCACTCAAAGCTAATTGTGTAATAACTTGAGTCTTTTTACGTGCTGTTCATGACTGGGTTTGATTATTCTGGAAAGCGAGCCTGGTCTGTGACCTTCCACGTTGACTTTCAGTGAGCAAAGCTGAAACGTCACACAAACCAACACACCACTCGGCATCCTGCAGGAAAGGATTTTCCAGCTTCAAAGGCACACAGCCAGTCGGGTTATTCCTGCAAGACTCCAATTTTCCTGTCACTAAAAACGTCAAATACAGTCCCACATGTAGTCGGCTCATCTCTGTATATACAGTCTCTATGAGTGACACGGATGTAGCAGCTACTTGACTACGGCTCTATGTCCATGGTTGCTATAGCGACACCATGGTAATGAGTCTGCATTCTAATGATGCCTCAGTGGGCTGTTTGAGGAGTTGAGATATCTCGGGACAATGAGTCGAATAGCGAATTACCACCTTCAAGCCTTGAAGGATATGGTGTCATATGATTAATGTGTGGCAGTTGGAGAGGTCCAAATCAACTACGTGACATTTTAATATGATTACAAAGTACACTCCTAACTAGTTGAGCTGACAGAATAACAAAAAGATTTACATTTTACATACACTACTCACAAAAAGTTAGGGATATTTGGCTTTCGGGTGAAATTTATGGAAAACGTAAAACGTTCAC
>JAUMHL010000009.1:18558971-18599450 GCA_032362345.1 Sandelia bainsii | reverse complement strand
GTGCATTCAAAAGTTTAGGGAAGGTCACATTAAGTTCACCTGTAAAGGTTATAGTGCATTTTAGGTTCATCCTGAAAGCCGAATATCCCTAACTTTTTGTGAGTAGTGTATATTTGGCGAAAGCATCTAGCTTTTCTTTAACAGACGAAACACTAAATCTTTTTTTTGTATTTTTTGGAAATTGGAATATGTGTGGTCTTTTATGACTTTTGTTATCTTACAAATACAGAATTCTGTCATAGGAAATGAATAAATAAATAAGAAAGAACATATGTGAAAATTATTTTTGTATTTGATCTTTCTCATCTGAAAACTGCTTTTTCTCCCCAACAGACACCAACTGACAACCATACTGAGGAGGGATCTATGGAGACGGATCTCTCAACAGAAGTGGAGCCATCCATGGATTTGGATCAAATAGGCAAGGCCTCAAACCCACCCACAGCTCCAGACAAAGCAACAACGGAGCCACCAGACCTTTCCAAGCCTCAGCGAAGGCAGCAGGGTGGCTATGAGTGCAAATACTGCCCCTTCTCCACACAGAACCTCAACACTTTCAAAGAACACGTAGATGCCAACCACCCTAATGTCATCCTCAATCCCTTGTACCTGTGTGCAGTCTGCAACTTCAACACAAAGAAATTTGATACCCTGACAGAACACAACGAGAGATGTCACCCAGGGGAGAGCAACTTTAAATTCAAACGCATCAAAATGAACAACCAGACAATCCTAGAACAGACAATAGAGGGCTGCAGTAATAATGCAGTAATTTATAACACTTCTAGTGCCATTTTTGGCAAAGGGGACGAACTAGGTGCTCTGCCACTCGGCAAACCCACCACAGTCAAGATTGGTAAACCAAAAATAATGTCATCAGACAATAAACGGACAGACTCTCAGTTGGGTAAACTGACCCCTGATGTGACCAAGAAACCAATCGCAGCAGTCAATGTGAATGGGACAGTCATCATCCCCGAGTCAACCCTGCTCAAAGCAGACGGCCTTTCTCACATCATGCCTTCTCTACAGCGGCCTCTCAACTATACCCAGGTAGGACACACAGTGGAGGAAGGATCCAATTACTATTTCTATGTGCTGTTTCTATATGGTTAAAGCAGTAGTTTGATATTGTGAGTCTTACACTTATTCAATGTTGGAACTATTTATGCAAGCTTAGCATAAAGGCTGGAACATAACCTGGATCTGTCCCACAGTTAAAAAACCTCCTAATCTCACAGATTGATGAGCTGTATCCCAGTTTTTACAATTCAGTTTCTGTACAAGTTAACTAACTGAATCTTTCCTAAACATTACAGATAGGCTAACTGTTTAGTCAGCATAAAGACAAGGGATGATCCATCTATTGGCTCTAGCTGCATATTTAGCCCACAGATAATCCAGCGTTATTGTTTTAATCATCTAAATCACAATAAGACGTCTGGCTCTGCATTATCTGCATGGAAAAGTTGTCAGTTTGTCAATTTAACATTTTAATGTTTTGCTGAGAGTGATTTATTTGATTAGTCTGTAATTTTCTATGTATTATCTAGGATGTTTCTTGGAAAGAACAAAATTATTTTGTGCTGTTGAACTGGTGCACTTCAGTGAATTAATTCCAATGAATTAATGGTGTCATTTCTTTGTCACAACATGACATGTCGGCCTAATGTGAAAATGTAACTGGAACTGAAGAATTTACAATATGAATAATTATTGATTAATGTTTACTTGGTCTTAAATTAACTTTTTTTAAAGAAGCTTTCCTATAGCTGGTACCAAATTAGCATAATCCTAAATTATATGGTTTGTTTTTGTGAACACTAGTTAAAACGTGAGATCATTGTTCTTTGTGAGTACAAAAAAGTACAATTCTGTTTGTTTTTTTTGTTGTTTTTTTTATCGTTGTTATTTAGGTGCCGAAGATCGCAGTGCCCCTCAACACAACCAAATACAACCCTTCGCTAGACGACAACTTGACACTCATCTCTTCCTTTAACAAATTCCCCTATCCGACACAGGCTGAGCTCTCCTGGCTCACTGCAGCTTCAAAACATCCAGAGGAGCAAATCAAAGTCTGGTTCACCACACAAAGGCTCAAACAGGGCATTAGTTGGTCACCTGAAGAGGTAGGAATTACAGTAATAATAATATCAATTCTCTTCACTTGAGTATAGTTTAACTTAACCTTTTCATTACTCAAAGGTAAAGATAATAGCATAATTGTATCTAAAACTGTGCAGCTTGCCAGTCATACATTATATATAGACAAGAGGTACAACATACAAGTATAACTACAAGTACTTCACTTTTTCAATAGGTGGAAGAAGCCAGAAAGAAAATGTTTAACGGTACAATCTCTTCTGTGCCTCAAACCTTTACTGTGGTTGCTCCTCAACTCAACTCTAAATCATCCACCAACTCGTCTGCAGCCTCTAAACACCTGCAACCGGCAGCCGCTGTGCTTCAGCCCCTCCCTTGTCAGCTCATGGGACAGACCAGCCTGGTGCTGACTCCTGTTGCTAATGGCTCTACCGTCACCTGTGCACCGCTGGCGCTCACAGTGGCTAACCAGGTGGAAAACTGATCAGAAATATAACTCACTCAGAGACCATAATACAGTCACCATGACTTGCAAAGATTAGTGTTACAACACTGTTTAAAATCACTGACTTATTGACATGTGTTTTTTTACCATGATTAACACAGGTGGCAAAGTCTCTCAAGCGACCTCTCGCCTCTCCTGCGATCTCCACAGAGAGTAAAAGACCGTCCATTATTCAGACTATCTCAGCGCCAATGGCCGCATCCAAGCTAGCGTCACCTAAAGTGCTGAGTTTCACAGTTGACCCCAATAAAACAGCTGAGCAGCTAACAGTACTGAGGTCCAGCTACACACAGTGTCCTTTCCCTGAGGAAGATGAGGTAAGAAAAAATCTGTAAAGTGACATTGTTTTGTGGCGTGTCAGGTCCAGAAGTATTTAGGCACTGACAGTTTTCTGTCTCTACGAATGGTTTGTTTAGATTTTTATTAGCTCCATGTACTTCATATGGACGGTTAAAAAACAAGAGATTCAAAATCCAAGACACTAAGCTAGATGTTTTAATCGCTTTACTTGTAATGGACTGATGTGGGAAAAGCAAGAAATTAAAGCTGATGCTTTGACCCTGTTAGGCCTGACCTAACAGGGTCAAAATAATGACTCAAATTTTTCGAAAGTGGAGTATTTATTCGACCTTATGACAAATATTAAAAAACTGAAATAATCTCCACATATGAGATTTTTTTACGTATCATAATCTGGCGTTTATTTATTATTACCATTTAAAGTAGTTTGGTTCTTTTACTTCAAACAGGAACCTTTTTTAAAGCTGTTTTTATTTCACCTTTTGGTAGATGAAATGCAGATTTTGTCTCAGAGGGGCATTTTGATGTTTAGATATTTGTGGATGCTCATATTTTCTGCCAAAATGATCACTGATAAACATCCATACTTATTATTTGTGTTACATTATGTCATGACAGATTTACAGGCTGATAGAGACCACCGGGCTGTCCAGAGGAGAGATAAAGAAGTGGTTCAGTGAACAGAGGCTTCTTAATCTCAAAGGTATGTGGTGTGATCAGTGCAATACATCTAAAGTGATGAAATACCCTGGCTGTGATTGATACATTTTTTAATGTATATTCTTAACAAGATGGGTTTTTGGGTATCTATTGCTAATCATTAAAAACAATGAACATGGCATATTAAGAAAGCAAATTGTATATAGATACAGCAATATAAATAATCTGCTAGGTCTTGAAAAATTCAGTACAACATTTTGGTCCTTCATTCTCTGTTTCTGTTGAAGGCGTCCCTCCACCTCCAGTGCTGGTGAAAGCAGAGGTGACGCCAGCACCTAAAGATGGTCCCGTCAGGAAAGCGGTTCCCAGCCAGTTTCCTCTGCTGGAGAGGGTGAAGGGAAAGTCATCAGAGCAGCTGAAGGCGCTGGAAGAGAGTTTCCAGAAAAGCAGTTCGCCAACTGAGTCAGAGCTAGGTACAGCCCCACTGACAAACTAATGAACTAAATCAAATAAGTATAAAGTGTTTGGATGTGAAACTTTAAACTGACAAACTAAATGTGAAACTAAATTATTATTATTATTTTTTGGTATTTTTTATGTAGTAGGAAAGATGGTCTCGGGAAAGATGTCAATAGATCAGAGAAAAGATAAATATTAAGGTAGTACATTTGTTTAAACATGTGAAAAGTGTAAGAAATATCCTTAAATGGCATGCTTAGTTACACAAATGGCAACGCGGTAGCACGGTATCAGTATAACTTCAGAAGAAACTAAGCTGATTTACTTAATTAGATTCGACTAGGGCTGGGGCAACACATTGACATTATTGATTACACCAAATTAATGTCAATACATCAATTTGCATGAAATGCATTGATGTGTCACTATGCTAGCTCTCACTCCCATACATGCTGAACATGAACAGAGACCTAATAAAATGCTCTGGCACCTTGTAAAACGGAAATTATCATTACCATAGCAGCACAAAAGATATGCACGAGCATCTCACAACAAAACATTCTGGTGCTCTGACCTCAAAATGGACGAGAGGACGACTATTAAATACAGTATGTCTGATTGTCATTTGGTATCAGTATAGCAGTGCAGTCGTTATATTCTTATGTTATGTTTCAGAAAAGAACTCTATGGAAGACTCCCTAGAGCAGATGCTAAAGAGCTAGCATGGCAACACCACTTGCAAGTGCATTTGGAAGTTGTAATCAGTTTTTTTATGCACACATGGGCCTGTAAAACTAAGACAGTGTTGATTCACAGCAACGTTGTGCTGTGCGACAGTGTAAGGAACCTTTTGCAAATTAATACCACAAGCGCTTTTCTGACAGTTATGATTATTATTTATTGGTAAATTGTTAATTCAAGGATTAATACACTAATCAAAGAATAAGGAATCCAGAAGCTACTTATTAAAAACTTTGCCACTGAAGAAGGATGAATTGGGTGAGATTCAGTTCGTCAAATTAGCAGCTGGTGGTGTTCTTGCCAAGTCCAGTATCCTCATTTTGTAATGTGGATGTTGGAACTACTTTAAAAAATACAGTGTAGTATTTTCTTCTATTTATATGAGTTCACAGCATGTGACTAAATTTCCATTCACCCTAAAGGAGCTGCGAGCCCATCTCTGATGGGTGGCTGCATGACAGGAATAGCAGAAATGTTTTTTAATGAGCTCATTTCTAAGTCCCCTGGAGAGAGACTGAGTTTCCAGGTTTCCAAAATAGCCTCCTGTTTGTGATAACGCAGCTCGTCTGATCCACTGAACTCTGTTCTGCTGCAGACCAGCTGGCCCAGGAGACCAGGCTGTCCAAGACAGAGGTAGACTGCTGGTTTTCAGAGCGCAGGGCGCTGAGAGACAACATGGAGAAGGCTTTGCTCACCATGGCCTCTAAGAACGCAGAGGACAGAGTGGACCGTCCCAGAGCGCTGCTGAACGGAGCGTCTCATCGAGAGCAGGACGGGAAACCTTCACGCTCCTCTCCTCACCCGCCTGTCCTCTCCTCTTCTTCCTCCTCTTCATCTCCCCCTGTACTCTCAGCCTCCTCCCCTCACCCACCAACCCTGTCTTCATCAACATCTCCTCCCATCCTCACTTCTTCGTCGTCGTCTTCTCCCCACCCTCCCATCCTGTCAGCCTCCACCAGCCCAGCTCCCATCACGAGCTGCTCCCTCACTCTGCTCAGAGAGGTAAGAAAAGGTGACAAAAACATGCCAACATCACCTTTGCTTATATGACAAGCTATTAATATATGAAAGGAGTTAGAACTTTAATGCAGGCTGTAATGATATACAGATAAACAATCTTTTAATTAATGTATTAAGAGATTGACTTGTGATTTTACAAAGATTAGTTGATGTGATGGCTCCTTTTTAATACAGTCTGTGAAATTATGTGTAAAATGAAATGCTTCATCTTGTGACGGCATTGAACTTGAGGCGAAGCAGCGTGATTGACAGTACATGATAAAATTGGCTGATACCTGAAAAGCTGATACCTGACGATAAAACGCTACGTGACTACAAGGTCAGATCTGACAAACTAAAGAGAAGATGTTGGAGCAGTGTCTAGAATACATCAGGATCCCATAGGATTAGAAAGCCTTTAAATGGAACATACTGTCCCCTCCGAAAGTATTGCAGCAGTAAGGCTAATTTACTTGTGTTTGCTGTACACTGAAGTTATGGTTTACAGCTTTTCTTTGATGGTATCTACATGCCTATAAACATTAGATAACATAGAACAAATCACCTTTTGTATCTAATAACCTAAATTTTAAGTGAGCAAAAAATTGGAACAGATAGTTTTAAAGTAAATAAAACTTAATATTTGGATTGCATATGCCTTGTTTGCAATAACTGCATCAAGCCTGTGACTCTGTGAAGCCTGTGGCATCACCAAATTGTTGGTTTTTGCTTTGCTTTGGTTGCTTTTGATATACTTTTCCAGGCTTTGCCGGCCTTGCTGGATATCCTGTATACTGTTTATCCATGAGATGTCTCTTGAACAGCAGCAGTACTTGTTTTATGCTGCGTAACACGTTTTGCTGGCACAGGAACTGTCATTTAATGATGACCCATATATTTCAGCTACTGATAGATGATTATTAGCTTAAAAAAGCCCATCAGCCATAGATTATGCCTATAGCAAAAATAGCTCATGTATTTATAGTATCACCCAACTCTACATGTTCATAGTGAACATACAGTAAGTGAATGAGTAGAATTTACAAGTGAATTATTTCAACTGAATTGGTCAAAATGAAATGTAGTCCCTGCGAGAAGGGTCTGTGTTTTAATGTCATGTATCAAACACACTGGACACTTTGGACTGTAGTGGAGTAGAAGTATAAAGTGGAATGAAATGTAAATACAAGTCAAGCACATGTGCCTCAAAGGTGCATGCTATTACAGTATGCAAATACATGTACTTTACACCACTCAGTATGCTAGCATTTGTTAATTACTAGTATCTCTCCTCACAGTGAGCTCTGGTAAAAGGTTTTACAGATACATGACCTTAATAGAAAGCATATAGAAAAGCACAAAGTTTCTTTTACTTAATCCAAATGCTGATCTTTGTATTTTATGCTTTGATGCCCAATAGAGCATTTAGTTTGTTTTAGTAACAATGAAATAAATCTGTTTTTGTAAAATCTTTGTGACACATCTGTGTTGACAGATGTTCTGTCGGAGCCAGTGGCCATCACCTGAGGAGTACAGCCAGCTAGAAGCCCAAACAAGCCTGGGGCGCACTGACATCGTCCGCTGGTTCAAGGACCATCGCTCGGCACTGAAGAACGGTGAAACTCTGGACTGGATGGAAGGTTCTCAAAACCAAAACCTTGTAGAGCAGCAAAAAGGTCAGAAGCAGAACGGCTCTGACAAAAACCAGGGTGTTTCTTTGGAAGTCACGGCAGTGAAAGGTGAATTTAGATTTTTTTTTCTTTCTTTCTTTTTCATTCAAGTATCTTTTTGGAAAGTGTCTTATTATTCCTTGTGTGACTTTGTGCTTTCTCTGCTTTTGTGCACAATTTTTTAACCATTGCAGTGGAGGAGGCTGGTGAGAACACAGCAGCTACAGAGCACTCCAAGCTGCCTGATCAAGACAAAGTCCAGTGGTTGAATGACAGATTAGCCCACAGTGTGGCGGACCTGAGCCGGACCAGACCGGACCAGACCAGTTCTATTACTGCAGACAAAGGGAGGTGGGTGGAGAAACTGAAACTTTTTTTGTATTTATATATTTATTTTCTGGAGTGAGACTGTAGTAACACTGTTATGCACTGACATTTTACACAGATAAAACAAAATTTGATTTTTTTAAGGAATATCTGAGGACTTATTTTAAGATTTTATGTGAAAATAGTCTCAAAATACAGCATCTTTTGGGCATACCAGGTTGCTGATACTGCATTGCTCCATTCTTTGCATGTGTTATTTGTTGCATCATCTAGAGTTTCTTATGGTTTATTATTATTATGTGGTTTATTTGATCCTTATTAGAATCATTTAAAATCAAACACTTTCTATAATTGTTTCCAGTTTCCAGAGTCTGTTTTTTAATGTCTGTGTGTTTTCCTGGCAGGTGGGTAAGGGTAACTGTGGCGGTGGGGGAGGAGAGTGAAGGAGCAGTGGAAAGACAGAGGCTGGCAACAGACTCTGATGTTTTGACCTCACAGGTCACAGGGTAATGGTAAGTTAAATTGGTGAACTATGCCTTTAATTGTAACAGGTTTGAGGCTTAAATTAATTACAGTAAAATCAGATGTCAGGAGAGTTAAACCCTCACACCCCGATATTTCTTGATTACATTGTGATTATAAACAAAGTGTTTCCATAAACTTACTCCACACTTTCTGGAACTGCCTGTTGCTGTTTTCTTTCGCAAGACATGGGCCAAGTTTAAAGCCTTAGTGAGTTTTTGTTCCAGGCTGTTGTAGTAGAAAAACACAATATAACACAATATTATATAATAATAATAATAATATATAAGTTATATTATGTCTTCTAAGGAGGGGCTGCACAGTTTGGTTATTCTTTGTGACTTCTTCTCTAATCGCCAGTTGGAGATGGATTTTTTCCAGTTTCACCATGTGCCTTGGCTTAAATAAATGGATAAATAAATGTTGAACTGTTCCTTTAAGATGCCACAGCTGCGGCCTCTAGCTACCCAGGAAGTTATTAGTGGGTAATTACCTCCGATTGGTCCTTCAAAAACATGGCATGCTGGGATGGCAGGCTGATATTTGGACCGCACCATCATTAGCATCGTACATGTCAAAGCGCACACACACACACACACACACACACACAGAGCTGATGTCGCAGTAGGGCAGAGTGAAGGGTGCGAATTGTGATACAGTTCTACTTGTCTAATTTGCAGTTTAGTCACTAAGGTTTTTCTTCATTGTAACGGTGATGATTTCTAAATTTCTCAGTGACCGTTCCAATAATATCATGAAATGCATTATGGGTAAATATAGAAAGGAGAACAGTGATTGATTGATTTATTTTACTGGTTAGATCTGTAAAGAATTTGTCCGGTTGTTAATTGTTTCTGCCTTATGCTGTTCCAGCTGGACTAAGTCATCGGCTGCTGAGTCACCGACCACCAAGCGACGACTCAAGATGACCAAATGTGATGTAACAGTGAACTAACTCTCTAAGCTGTGGTGTCCTCACAAAGCACCAGGAACTTTGGATTTCCACTGTTAAAGCACTGATGCAAGGTGCAGATGCCGACAATAAGAGGAGTGCCAAAGCTGGACTTGATGCATTGTTCTTACTACTACTACTACTAAATTTTTAAAAACAAAAAAAGAAGCACCCTTGTAAATATTTTTCTGTATTACAAAAAAAGTTTGTACAGTTTTACTGGGAGGGCAAGTTTTGTTACTTTTTTTTTTTTTTAAGTCTGACGGTGCCCTAAAACCTGGAATGTTTTTTTTTTTTTGCTGTTGTTTTAAGATCAAAGTGTATGAGCAAAGTGTCTGTTATTTGCTGAGAATCAGTCCTATTTTTTTGAAAATCTTACTTGCACACTGTTCTTTATGAGTAGTCCTTGATGGCACTTCAATATATCTCTGCTGTAGTGATAGATATTCTCATATTAGGACACTTCATGACAAACTGTAACTTTTCCTTTTCTCCTGCAGCGTCACCACGACTTGCCCACACAGAATTACGCTAATGAACCTGGAAATCACTCAATGGTGCTTGATGGCAGTTAGGAGGAATGACAGGGTTTGGGGGCAATCTGAACATACACACACACACACACACACACACACACACACACACACACACGCACGCTAGAGAATAACCTCACTGCTGAGAGACCAGAGGATGAACACAAACCTCTACATGAGCAGACCAAGACTAAAAGCACTAGGGCAGGTGAATAAATGCACTGTACATCCTAACCTCTAGTAACTTTTCCAGTCAGCTGGTTCTTGCATCAGTACCTGAGGCATCTTCAATAAACAGTACAGAATGTTCTTTTTTTCTGATAAATATTTATTCACATAGAGAAGAGAGTGGATTGTGTGTATGATCACACCATGATGCCTTTTCAGCTCTCTTATCTCTGGACATTTCCTCACTGGGCAGACTGGTGATGGTGATTTCGGCTCATCACATCTTTGTTTTAAAAACTTGAAATATTCTTGACTGATCTTGACAAGGACATTTTGTTGCAAGTGTTTCACGCATGATAAAATATTCAGAGCTCCTTTATTTGAGCCATTTCAGATACCCGTGTTGCTCAGCTGTGATCTGTGAACACGCCTCTTGTATTTTCTCAGTTTTCTGGCTTTAACTAGGTCCTTATATTCAAAGCAGGGTTCAGTTCAGTTATTTCTGTACGGTCAGTACAAAAGCCACAAGAAAAAGAATCACGTGTGCTTTTGCAAAAGCACTTGGAATCTTTGGCAGGTATTTTACTGCTTGCATGTGCTTCAACTCCTTCTCAAAAACAGTTTAAAGGGATTTCTGGGTCACACTGCAGCTCCTTGCAATATTTGTGCAAGTGAAAAACAAAGATAAGTTCAGCTGTCATTTTGAATTGACGATAAGCCTGGTTTGAACAGCAGGTTGTATGGCTGTTTGTTGGCTGAATGTCTGATGCCACTGCTGCTTTAGTTTTCATGTTCAGACAAGTATCTGGGATACTGTACATTTGGTTGACTAGTACAAAATAGCGCTTGTATTTTTATTTTCTACTTTAAGTCTGCTGTAACTCAATAAACACACAATTGACTGTAACCCCAGTCTTCCAGTGTGAATCATGTGAATCAAAATTAGAAACATAAACCTGAATATGGAGGAGAGTCAGTGAAGAGTTAATGTTTTATTACATGGGCTATTTTTGGGGTCATTGTATACCTTTTTAGTTTGTTGCTGTTTGTAGACCAAGATGCACCTCCACAACGTGGAAGCATATATAACAAAAATCTTTCTGCCATCAATCAGCTTGTATATTGATTGTATATACAACACACTCTACTCATCTGAAGCACAGTGTTTTGACTGTCAGATCTCTCTTAAGCTACTGACTTTAATAAAAGCCTGAGGTCCAAGTTGCTGTACCTCAGTTGTTGAGTCATTTTGTATGGACGTACCTCAAGAAGTCCACAATTGCTTTTCTTTTAGCTTTTACTGTGCTGGATTTAATAGCAGCCTCGTGAGGGGTATCAGTTTAAGCCTGAATGACAACTTCCAGTGGCTCATCTCAGATTTCAGGCCTCTTCTGCTTCTCTTGGGGCTGGAATTATGTTTCTCTGGGCGTCTTCTTTTATGCTTGCATGTAGTACATTGCCATTTTCACAGCTGGACTTGCAAACAAACAAAACAAACTGCTTGACAAACAAGTTTGAACAGCATTTAGTTTAAATTTTGTGGGTGTGCCCGTTGGCTCCTATGCAAGTTCCTGCACCCTTTTGTGTAGGTTCAGACATTTAATTGTGCTGTCAGAGTGGCATTCAGCTTTGATGCAGATTATTCTAATGCAATGAACAATTTCAAACTTATCTGAGAGTAAGAGCAAATTTATATTAGTGCATTTGCAAAAAAATGTATGAACTGCAATTAAATTGAAGAATAAAGTATATACATACACTTTACTGTACTGTATGTACTAGCATGTTGCATAAAAAGCTGAAAAAACAAGTCAACAAATTAGCTGACAGTTTTTTCAAATAGAAATGTAAAACTGCTTTTCTTTGAGCTTTGAACCATCATTGGGCCAAATTTTTTCAACATTTATAGAACAAATAACAGTAAAATCAGTTTGCTTTTTTAAATTGGAAACACCTCTAAATTGCTACAGAAAGCATTATTCACTTTCTGCACATTTTCCTGGTCTACACACAATAACCCACTATGACAAAGTGATTTTTTTTTTTTACACTTTCAAATTAATTAAAAATCAAAACCTGACATCTTTAAATTACAGATGTATTCAGACCCTTGGCAGTAGCAGTCTAAATTGTGGTCAGGTGCATTCTGCTTTAAAGGACCAACATCTCAGTAACACTCGATCAATCAGGCCTTTATGGTAGAGTGGTTAGATGGAAGCCAAAGCCCGTTTGGAGTTTGCCAAACAGCATTTGTGGTCTGATGTCAAAATTAAACCCTTGGGCAGAACTCCAAGCGCTGTGTCTGGTGAACACCAGCCACTGCCACATCTTTCTGAAACCATCTGTACAGTGAAGCATGGTGGTGGCAGCATCATGGGCTTCTCAGTAGCAGGGACAGAGAGACTGATAAGAACTGAGAAAACTTGCTCCAGAGTGCTTAATTAAGACTGATTGGGGTGATGGTTACCTTTCAGTATAGCAGTGATCCAAAGCAAACAGCCAAGGAAATGCTAGAGTGACCACAGGACAAGTCTCAGACTGTCCTTGAGTGGGTTGTCCACAGACTGCACCTAAACCTCATAGAACATTTGTGACGAGACAACTGTTCACAGATGCTACCCAGCCAATCTGACAGAAATTTAGAGGATCTGCTAGGAAGACTGGGATAAACTGCCTAAATTCAGGTACTTACCCAAGAAGATTCAGAGCTGAAAAGCAAGTACTGAATTAAGGGGGTGAATACTTAAACTAAAAATGAGAGATTTCAAATTAGATTTTTAAATTAATTTGCAAAAGTTTTGTCATTGTGTTTAGCTTGATGGGCAAAAACTGCAATTTCTTCCATTTAAACATAAATTTACAACAATAGAAAGTTCAAAAAGTGAAGGGGTAGGAATACTTTCTAAAGACTGTATACACGGTCACAGTGATTCTCAGCCAGCCACGCTGGCACTTGATCGGTTGAGTATTGTTTTGGTGTTGCAGTAAGGAAACATGGACACAATGAGATAATCACACACTCAGACTCACTTGTCCTTTTAATAAACAACTGTTATATTTACAAAAAAAGACCAAAATCCCATCTTTACCTTATTTTGGTTAAGATCAGATCTTACGACAGCAAAAAAATCAGGTCTGTGCTACAGAGGCTTAAAAAAAACATTTTACACCTATGTAAATTCAGACCTGGAAACCCATGTTCTTTGAAGAGATGGCTTAAAGCACACTCCCAGTGTGTTGGTAATTACAATGTAATCTGATATGGCATCACACAGAGAAAGGGGATGGGGAGTGAAAGGACAGGAAAACAAGAATCAAAATCAACAGTGTGCTGGTGTGCAGCTGCAACCTCTCTTGTCTTGACAGTGCAATGGCAGGGTGAGTAGAAAAGGCGGAGGAGTGAGGAACTAAAAGGACAAATGAAGGGGGGGGGGGTATATTCGTATTCTCTTCTATCTGCTTCACATGGACACATCCACAGTAGCAGTGCTGGCTTTACCGGGTGAAGTGAGCCTATATCAGAGTCTGAGTCCTGCTGTGTGATGTTTTCTTGGTTAAAATGCATGCTTCATCAAATTCCTTCCTGCTCTATACTTTAAAACTAAATGTGAATAGACTATTAGAGCTAATGTTTTTGTTCCTTCCAACAGCAGAATGTGAAGAAGCAAGAATTTTAACTTCAGTAATCAACTGCACGGCCATTTGTTATTTGGAGCTAAGGAGGGGGTTGTATGCATCTCCTCTCGTCTCCACTCATTCATCCCCCAGACGGAAGCCTTGGCCCCAGTTGTGGCGTCCCGCACCTCCTGCCTGCTCCTGGGCAGCTGGTCTTCTGCTGGGAGGGACTCCAAAACCTGACACTCCTCCCCTCCTGTTAGGGAAAAGACGATACCTGGAGAGAAATGCACAAGGGTGTGAGATTGAAATGCGATCTTTTAAAAAACTGATGACAAACAACACAGTGATTTTGTGACTAGGTGGGATCCTGCACTACACCTTCCTCTTAGTTTCTCTTTTCACTTGTTATGGGTAGTATGTATGAGCAGTATGATGTGATCTGTCTAATATGAGTTTGTTCTGTTATGTGACACTGCTTTGGTGAAGACTAGTCCAGTTTTACTCAAATTGGAAGACTTAAAACACTTATAATTGCATAAATATGAGATAGAAAGATCTACTGAACATTTAGGATAATCAATTTGTCTTTGCCAAACAATTGCACTCAATGTTCAAGCAAGCCTACGTAACTTTAGATGAACAGAAGCAAATGTGGCAATTACAGCAAAATGTACTGTAAGATTAGAATTAAACGTAGGCTAATATTAGCCCCCATAAGCTACTGTATGTGATTTTCGCCTTGGGTATAAATAAAGTATCTATCCATCTGAATGACCACATAAGACTGCAGCAGCAAAAGGTGCAATCCAATGTGAAAGGTGAGTGTTACCGTTGACTGAAAAGAAAAATGTGCCATTTCCTCTTTAAAAAGTTGCATAGTTTCACTTGTGTTTGACCTTGGCATCCCCAGATATTAAGCTGGGGAGTAATGTGTTATAACTAAAAGGAGCCAAGGACAAAACTGCCAATAAAATCCATGTTAGGAAAAGAAAAACTTACAAGAACTCGGGTGTGGAGAGGAAAGAGCGTCCTCCCAGGTCCATTGGGTATTTGAACATAAGGAAGAAGTAGAGGTGACCCACCAGGTTCCCTGTCAGTTCATTCACAAAACTGCACAGTAAAAGCAAATAGAAGATGATTAATTCCTGTTATACAGTGCTGATGTAATATCAATATATCATTAATTTAAAGGCATAATATTTACATTTATAGTATAGTGTGTTAAATAACTAGTAAAAAGCATCTTCAATTTACTAATTAAAACAGTTACTTACGAGCCTCCAATGATGAAATTGAAGCCCAGGATGACCCAAGGTAGATAATATGCCTAGGACAGAGCAACAGAAAATATTAGGAATATTGTTATATGAATAATGGGATTATCTTTATGACGAGCGCATTTAAGTTCCATAAAAGAAATAAACATTATGACCACATGATGGCAGTCTGTGCCATAAAAAGCATGTTATTGAACGTGTACTTTGTCATTTTTGATGTAATGTGTTGGTGATGAAACGTGAGGTACCTTGAATCGTGTTCCGAACCAGAAGGACACGATCGTATCTTTGTTGAACTGAGCCCAGACGTACAACACCGACATGATCAATGGGATCATCAGCAGCTGAAAACAAAAACAACAACATATGAGTCCAGTAAAAACAGCATCAACAAAATAGTTATGTATCGTTATCTCAATCGTTTTTCAAAGTTTATGTTCATTTAATTCCCAACTGAATTCCTGTTGCAAAATTAAATTAACTTTAATTTGCAACTATCTACACTATCTGTGTAGTCAGATGTTTCACACTGTTATTCCAACATTACAGCTCAGAATAACTTAAGGTGATTTTGTGTAGTGTATTGCAGTTTGGTAATTGCAAACAACTGCAATACACTTGAATAATTTTCCAAAAAGATGTTATCCTTTTTATGTTGGGGTATAAATACAGACAGAGAGGAGGATTCTCACCTGCATGTTCATCAGCAGTCCAGTTATCTATGGCTACAGAGTCAAGGATGACAACCTCATGGCTCAAAACAATCACAGCCGGAGCCTTAAGATTACAGCAGCTGGTGACTGGAAGGTTTTCAGATCAAATCCCAAAACCTGCTGACTCTCACCCGCCACTACTGCCTCTTTCCCTCAAGAAAAGCATCTAAATTTGGCAAACCAGATCTCACCTTAACTCCACCACTTTTTCCCCCACCCATTCCCACAGTTGGCAAAAACTGAAATCTTAGTTTGAGAAGAGAATTTTGCCCAAATGTATCTGTGAAAAGTCAGACAAGCTCCTGACAAAAAGACACAGTGTTGAGATGTGGGCTAGGCTGTACTGCTGGTGCTGCATGTGACCTAGATTAGGTTTCTCTGCTCTGCAGGGGTAGACCGCCACTGGGCCACTGGCACAAAGCCACCCCAACATGCCACAGTGCTGCAGAGAGAGAGAGTTGAAAAGACAGAATAAAGAGAACTACAGGGGGAAAGAAAGCAGCCCAGTCTTTTACATAATGATAGAGTGGAAGACTAGGATTTAACTTTACATCTTGAAGAAATTATTTACTGTGGGGGTTGTAGAATCAACCCCCACAGTAAAAAAAATTTCATAATTTATCATTTAAACAGAACATTTAATAGGTTTCAGCATTTTGTGATGCAAGCCTAAGGATACAACAATGCAGATCCAGTTGAAAAGGAGCATGAAGATATAGTCTGCGGGTCTGCCATCGAACGCTCCTGGAAAATAAAACAGAGGGGGGAAAAAATAGCACAGGAAGAACATTTAACATAACCGGATGAGTATAAAACGCTGAGGTCAGTAGACTCACCTGTCTCTAGCCGTGTGGAGTAGTGGTAGAGGAAATACAGGTTGACCAGGTAGAGAAACCCAGTATTAGGGGTTATTGGGAAATACAGGGTGGCTGTGAAGGGTCTCCAGAGCTGAAACAAACAGAAGACACATTCACTAATAGAAATGTAGAATCAAATCAGCATACAGAAGCTGTGCTCGTCTCATGTGGATTGCAGATGATAATTTGTATGCCATCAAAAAGTGGCAATAGATTGTTGATATTCCTCAGTGGAATTTAAAGAGTTTGTTTGATGATAACTGTATTCAGAGCAATACAGCAGTTGAGAGGTGGTGAAATGATAAAGCATCTAAAGTGTTCAAATGGCTGTGAATCAAGGGAAATTTTACCTTTCAAGTACAGACAATTACAATTTACACAATTTATAAGTGTAAAATAAAATTAGAGTGATTACTTAGTTGATTAACTAATTCAAATGAAAGAAAAAAAAGACCATTTCTGTAGCTGATTAATTGTTTCAGCTACTTAATAAAGTAAAAATGTAAAACTACATTCTCTCGCACTAACATTTCCAATCTGATGATATGACACTTTTCTCTGTTTAATATCAGTTAAATTAGAAGATCTTATTGTAATTTGGTGCTATATAAATAAACTATATGGAAACTGAATTGAATTTAAATAAAATTCAGCGTCTTTGGGCTTTAGACTGTTTGTCCAAATTTAAATAGCCCATTAATAATAAAATCGTAATCAATATCTCCTCACTACAAAAGGAGTAATGATTGCTCAAGTAACCAGTAGTGGAACAAGCAGCTGTCAAATAATAGTGAAAACAGCAATACCACTCCATCTCACCTTAGTAAAAGTACATAAGCATTTATAAAAAGTTGTAGTTTAAGAATGAAAAGTTAAAAGTATGTATTATTGGTGGGTGTTATTCATATATGTATACAAAAGTTGACAGTTGGCAGTTGACTAAAAAGCAATTACTCATGTGAAGTACAGGTACCTCAGACACAGGAGTAACTTTACTTAGATACGTCCAATCACGGCACATAACCTAAGTTTGCTTTCTCCTTTTTAGCCCTGAATTGTGTCTTTCAGGATATAAACTGAAAGTCATTCCCACACTACTGGCCTTGTTTAACCCCACTTCTTCCTTGATTTGTGAAGCGGGCAGATTAACGTACTAAATATCTTCAATTCTCATTACATAGCAGGTGAGTACTTTTATAATTTGAACAAGTGTCCATCTTAGATGCATCTAAGCACCTAATAAAAAATAACCACCAAATAATCTTAAAGGCAACATTTTTGGCTGTAGTTAAATTTACACCTTGTGTCAGTGTTGCTAAATTAAGTAGCATTTTGACAGCTTCCCGGAAGTCCTAACCTCCTACGTCTCGGCCTCCCATTGGCTGTCGCACAGCTCAGGCCTGCTCAGTGAGCAGTGCTAGCCACCTGCTAACTAACCTTCCACATCCTAAAAACCTACGTAGTTTATCGGCGGCTCCAGGTGAACAGAACCTAGAAAAACTTACATGAAATCTGTTAAAGACCAGCTCCGGGACCAACATGAGGTGTCTGAAATTAATCAATCCTAGTTTCCCAATAAAGGGAACAGCAATCGAGGCAGCAAACCAGGTCCGGGTGATGAAAGGGATGCTTTTAAACCAGTCCCCGATATCTGACATCTTTCCATAGGATTGTAGCCAACTTATAACCCTGAAACAAAAGCTCCTCTCGGAAAATGAACCACTATCCCCCCAAAAAACGCGACCCTTCACTGTCTTTTAATCCCAGTTTCTCCACTGCTAAATTTACATGACGTGGCTAATCACGGCGAGCTAGCTTTCATATGATACAGTTACTGAGATCAGAGCAGGCGCATCCGGTTTGGATTTTCAAAGTAAAACCAAGTGGACGACTACTACTACTACTACTACTGATGCCAATTATAATAACAATTTAATAACACCAACATATTTTGTAGGGATTATAACCAGCCCAACAATGAAACCAACTACATAGTCCAAATAAAGGAGAAAAAACACCAGACATATAAAAAGTACTAAATAATGTAAATAAACATAACAAATTATACGTCATCAAATAATGTAACATTGCTGGCATAAAAAGTCACTTTGCATTTAACATTAAATGTTAGACAATAACACAGCATCTAGAGTGCCCTGACTGGGTTTATTTTTATTGCACACGTAACAATAATAATTTGTTCGTAACGTGTTACTGATAATAATTTGCACTAACAATAGACAGCAATAGATGTGCTCTACATCAATGAAGACATATCTATTTCACATTTATTTTTCCAAGTTGTTGGCTTGTACATTTCTATTTATTTAGAAGGCTGTATTATATCGCACTTTTAGTTTGAAAGAACGCTAGAACCGGATGTTATTCTATTATCTAACACCGGTATCTTTTGGTTTAGCTTTGCATTATTATAATATTTCCTTTAAAATTTGCGAAAGCTTCCAGTTGACCATCCAGAGGCAGCCAGCAAGTGTAAGAGGCGTGTCAAACGCAACAGTTGACTTGTTGTCCTACACCACACAATCAGAGTGCTGATGGTGTTGTTGGATATCGTTGTTTGTTAGAGTACGGATTTAATAAGGATTACATAATTTTATAAAGTAATAAGAAACGCAATGATTACTGAGAAGAAGTGGTAATAATTCCGAGATGCCTTGTACTTTTCAGATTTTGGGGGTCAATTTTGAAGGAAGAGGTGTGAAATAATTGTTCAACAAATAGAGTATATTTTTTAAAAATATTTTTACTTTATTACAGTTGTTGCCATCACATAGCAGTCACACCACTCCACTCCTCCCTGGTTGTGTTTTTGAAGTTTGGTCTGCCTAAAGACTAAAAGTAAAGATATTTTAGCATTTGTTCTCAAACTACATTATGCTCTTTTTTGCTAGAATGTTGATGTACTGTATCTTTTAGTGCAGCCAAATTCAGTATAGCTGCATCAGTATAGAATTATTATTAATAAAAATGTAGAAATAGTGAGTATTTTATTGGCTGAATTCTGTATTTTTAGCTTAAGTCTTTAAAATAAATTTGACAAGTTCTGGGCAAAAAATAATAAATAAATAGAATAAAATAAAATAAAATAAAAAAGTCAATATCCAGTATTGACAGCGATAAGAAAACAGCACTGAAACGGCATTTAGACCTTCATGTTGGAAAATAAAATGTATGGAAAGCCTCGTTGAGCCTTTGAACTACATCTCCCATAATCCACTCCTTTGTTTACTCTTTACGTCGACTTTGGGCGACAAAGTAACCGTCTTCAAAAAAAAAAATCTCCCGAGATTACTGGTTAAGGATAGATGCTAGTGTAGTATCCGTAAAACCTTTAGACAACTGCTGAATTCTTAAGAACAGTAAATGTTGTTGAGGGGTTTTTTTATCGATTTTTTTTTACAGCTTTTCGTAAACTTAAAGCTCAGTGTATGAAACGTTGAGCTTTCAAATTTCGCGCTGTTTGTTCCGCTTGTAAAGAGGTTAGCCGTTAGCCACCGTTAGGTATGACATAATAGTAAGCGAAAAGAGTTTCTACATGTGTCTTTAACATGGAAGTGACGGACATCGGAAACAAAGAAGAGGGGAAAATCTGGCATCGAAAACCAACACCAGGCAAAGGGTGGGTTTGAAATGGCTAAATGATGCTCGATTAGTCATTAATATGCACCTGATTTAACAGACCTGTGTTGTAAAATGTCTATTGACTTATAAATCTGATCACAAAATAATACTGTAAGGTGATTAGCTAACGTTATGTTCTGTCACACTTGTTGCACCAAGCGTCCATCACAATGCAGTAACCTTAGCTTAAATGCTTGAATGGCAGGTACTTACTATCGATAAGCTCCTTTGCTTTAAAGTTATATTGTACTTTTTAATAATTAATACAATACTTTGGTTTTGGTGTGATTTTTCTCACTCTTACTTTCAGTATAAGTATTACTTTAAATAGAAGGGAACAGTATGAAATGTAGTATAAAGTAGTAGTGTAGATATACATAGTGTGCATAAAACTGGGTCTGTATTAAGTCCTTTGTGTCAGTGTAAGTAAATGGACTTCCATAATTTTTGTCTCCATATACTTTTTGGAAGCAGAGTCCTGGCCAGTGAAATATCACAATAGTCGTTTTCCTGATGTGACTGTCAGTGCTTTCATTTAGTGTTTAGTCTAATTTTGATGGTGAAGGATAAATCTTTATTAAAGCTAAAATAGTCAAATCAAGTCCTAAAAAAACACTTTACTTTTAAATGATGGTGGTATCTCATAGCTGCATGGGTAAGTAAACAAACTGTTGTTGTTGTAGTGTGTGGAGTGATTTGTTGATTGATTGATTAGATGATTGACAGTCCACCTGCAGCTGAGCAGTGTCAGCTGTGTTTTTGATCATAAGAGAAGCTGTTGCAGTAAAACAGCAGCCACTATTCTTTGGGTAGACTCTAACCACTAGAGAGCAGACATGAATCACTGAAAACTATTGATTTCAGTCTCACTACTGTCTGAGTGTGTGCTTTGCCTGTAACGTGTATTGTTTGTCTTCCTCAGTGTGTTAGTGAGTGTCATCCGCACTGCTCAACAGGCCAAGACAGTGCGCTTCCTCCATGTGACCTTTAACACCACAGGAGATTCCTTCCTGGCTGGAGATCACCATGGCAACATCTATGTCTTTGACATCAGCCGAAACAGGTTTTGTTTGTTTGTTTTTAAAGATTATTTTTGGGCCATTTTAGCCTTCACTGGATGGTTTAACTGCAGAGATGCAGATAGGAAACTTGAGAGAGAGAACTGTGAGGCACTGTGTATTCTGTCACCTGTCAATCATGGCTAGCATTAAATTTTTCCCATGCTAACCACTGATAACAACACCACAATATTAAAACCACTGGGAGCATTTAAAGAAGCACTAAACCCTAAATATATATATTTTTGTACTGTACACAAAATTACATCAAGTTTTGTTTGCATATTATATCCACAGAGGTGGTTTTTTTTCAACAAAAGTTATTTTGTGCATAAAAATGAGTTTTTTGGTCAAAATGAACAGTTTTTGTCAGTTTGGATTCTAAAAAAAATTTCAGCCAAAAATTGTGACAATGTCGACCTGATTTCGGACACTATTATTGACACCATTACAATGGCCCAGAGAGGAAGCCAATAGAAAATCTTTGCTAGAAAGTTGGTTTAAAAATGTTCATTAGTTACTAATTTCTCTAGATCACCTTGTTAAATTACAAACAACCACTTTCTACCATTCACTCACATCTTCTACCCTGTCAGTGTCTGACTGTTATGTAACCCCCCACCCTACCCCACCCCAGGAAAAGCTGCTATGGTGCGAACAGAACTGTAGCTCTGATCCTCACATTGCAATTTTTAAAATACGTTGGATATAATGGCCAGGTAGAAACCTAGGGTGTAGTACCCCTTTAATGTGGGGGCTGATCTGTGCTTTCATTAACATGATGTGCTTTGCATAAGTTAGTTATTTGGGAATGATGTTTTTTTTTCTTGGAAGATTTCGTCTGGTGCAGAAGACAGGACAGGCTTGCACTTCTCTTGCTTTTAGCCTCCGTAGGACGACAGAGTTCCTTGTTTCCCTCGCTGACTACACCATCAAGTGCTTTGACAAAGGTAAGAATGGTTACAGCCACATAAATCATTGTTTTGTTCTTTTTATTGTAATTGTTAGGGAGGTGCTCTCTTTTTAGGTTTTTGAAACACAAGTTCATTTAGAATGGACGTTGATATATTTCTTTTGATCTCTCTAAAGCTTTCCTGTTTTGTTCTCATTATGTTCCAAATATTATATTCTTAATTTTACTTTAGAACTTCCATCATCAACAGACAAGTGGCAGTGAGCACTGTGTTTCTTTCAGATACAAAAGGGCAGTTTAATACAGGGCCAAAAGTGTGTGTCATCCCTTTCTATCCATCGTCACCACCACAATTATGCTACAACTACAAATAAACAACTTTCCTTCCTTTTTATTTATAGATACAAAGCAGCTGGTCAGTTGGATGCGAGGTCACGAGGGAGCAGTTTCGTCCATTTCTGTTCACAGTTCAGGCCGATACGCCATCACCACGTCCTCAGACACTGCTCAGCTCTGGGACCTCGACACCTTCCAGAGAAAGAGGAAGCTGAACATTAGACAGTCTGTTGGCATACAGAAGGTACACATGCAGGCCTACCAAGTGAAAACAGCATTTACAAATGGTTGGTAGATAGGTAGATAGATACTTTATTAATCCCAGAGGGAAATGTAGGTGTTGCAGTAGCCATTAAAGAAGAAAATTACAGAACATTACAGAAAATATACAAGATAATAAAGATTAATAAAGGAAAAATACACATCTAAAACACATCTGGAACAGAAACTGGAACATATTGCACTTACACATCTAACAGAGACAGGAACATGCTGCACTTGAACAATCTATAGAAAACCAAAAATACTACTCTGCATGTTGTAGTTGAATGAATTGAGGATCAGTTGTGTAACAGTGGAAAATAAAGTCAGTCCCACATAAGATGGTTAAACTGTTGGAGCAGAGCTCTCTGTCATAACATAGTCATTCTTACGGGATGATGGCTGTTGGGAGGAATGACTTCCTGTACCTTTCCTTCTCACAGCGGAGCTGAAGAAGTCTAGTACTAAAGCTGTTCCGCTGTTTGACCAGCAGCCTGTTGTCCATAATGTTCAGTAGTTTGCGGAGCATCCTGCTCTCCACCACCTGCTCTAAGGGTTCTAGTGGAGTCCCCAGCACAGAGCTTTCCTGATCAGTTCATTCACTTTGTTGGTGTCTCTTCATGAAGTTGTCTAGTCAAAGTGCTGTTTCTTAAATAGGTTTTTGATTATTTTTGTACCGTTAACAATTTATATCTAGTAAATAAATTCTAAGCACTAAAGTTGCTCTTTTTTCTCATTTTTGTCATGGCCATGCCACACTATTGTTTGTGTTGCAGGTGTTTTTTCTGCCTCTCAGTAACACCATCCTCAGCTGTTTCAGTGATGACTCTATCTTTGCTTGGGAGAGCGACACACTGTCATGCAAATACCAGCTCCCTGTCCCTGACTGTGGACCCAAAATCTCCTACAAGGCCTTTGCTGTCACAAGGTCTGTCGCTCACATTACAAACACTAACCAGCTCAATGGTTATTAAGCTCTCCAATGTTAATTTCCACCATAACCTCATTACACTATAGTTCATAAGCACAATAAAAGTTAAAGTAACTATGGCTCAAAACACTTCATTAGACATTGAAATACTTATTGTTATACTTACATTTGTGTTGACAGTGATGGTAGGAGCCTTGTAGCAGGCGGGCGCTCCAACCTGCTGCACCTGTGGTGTCTGGACAGCAAACAGCTGGTCAGGGTGATTCAGATGCCTACACAGGTCCGAACTGTCAGACAGCTGGAATTCCTGCCCGACAGTTTTGATGGAGGAGCCAACCAGGTACACACAGGACCAGGGCACTCTGGAACTTTTTTGTTTTTGTTGGTTTACTTATTCATTTTTTCTCTCTCTCATGTTTCAGTCTTTGTATAGTTTGTATTGCATTTGATGTGATTTGTTTGGAAGGAGACCTAACTGTGTATCTGTGCATGTCTTCGTACCTGCAGTCACTTTTCATATTTATATGTGTGTGTTTACCATGTTAACTCTTGCAGAGTAACCGTTTAACCTTTTTTTTGTCTTTGTGTAGACGCTTGGTGTATTGAGCCAGGACGGCGTTATGCGGTTCATCAACATTCATACCTGCAAGCTGAATTTCCACATTGGTTCCCACGACGACGCCATCACAGCAGTGGCTGTCAGTCCTAATGGAAGACATGTTGTGGCGATCATGGATAATGGCAGCATCAATGTGTACAGTGTCCAGAATCTCACACAGGAATTAAACAAGGTGACAAGCATTTGTCATAACAGTACAATGATGCAAAATATGACGAGAATTATTTGATCTTTATAATAATAAGATATTCTTGTGTATGTGTTTTTATTAATTGTGCATATCTCTCTGTCTCTCTCTCTCTCTGGATGTTGCACAGCTTCCTCCCTCGAAGGTGGCAATAGTCACAGGAGCTGATCAGGACTTATCAAACCTAAAGGTCAAGGTCAGGTCAGAGGTAGTTCAGAGACCAGCAAAGAGTTCAGGCAGATGGACACAAGCACAGGTACTTAGACCTCCTCCTGGGTCAACAGCTGAGGATAAGGAGGTAGGAACAACACACAGCAATGTCCTAACTTGTATTTTTTTGTAATAACTGCATGTTTGTTTATTTTCTTTATTTTGTTTATTAGCAGTGTAAAATTTATTTATTGTAGAGATGTCATGATTGTGTAATTTAATGCTGAGTGCTTAGGCTTTGTGTCTGTCTTTGAACAGAATGAACTACCAGCTGGTCTGAATAAGAAAAGACTGGTCGCTCTACTCAAGGCATTTGGAGAGTATCCTGCAAAGTACAGGTGAAAATCACTTTTTTTGGGAGCAGGATTGATGTGTGTAGCTCATTACTGAAAAACACATTGCATGATACATTTGTGAATTTGTTTTGCAGGATGTTTGTATGGCGATCTTTGTTGTGTCTCCCAGAGAACCATGCAGCATACAGCAGTCTGACTGATAAAGGCCTGCATTCAGCCTACGTCACTCTGCATGATAAATACCCCATTAAAAGTCAGAAGCTACAGAGGGGACTGCAGAGGTACCGACACACACACACATAATTTTTCCAACACAATATTAAGGCTTTTCACTTGTTGGAAACTTAGCAACCTGTTACTCCTTTCTTCTTTTTCCATGAACAGGGTTTTGTCTGCTTTAGCTCACTGGGCAGCCATCTTTGGAGAGGTGGAGTACCTTCCTCTCGTGGCTTTCCCTTTTGTTAAGCTCTTCCAGAACAATCCAATGCTCTGCTTTGAGGTGGTGGCTACTGTCATAGGTACTTGTTGATTTCAATTAGGACATTTCATTTTCTCAGTAAACAGATGTGCGTTGCTCATTACAGCATCCATTTATTAAAACTTTTCCCCTACACTTTTACCTGTTGGTCTTATTTAGGCCCATGTAAGGTCTTGTTGGCCGATCAAGTTGTTACATTCTTGCTGAAGTTTTATTGACTTAGATGCTGTTTTACAGTGAACTGGTGCCAGCATTGGTTTGAGTACTTCCCCAACCCTCCCTTGACCATCCTAAACATGGTGGAGAACGTTCTGGCGCATCATGACAAGGAGCTGTTGCAGCATCTGGTTGATTGTGGCATCACTTCACAGGTAACAGCTCCACACACTGGAATCATTGGGTGGCTGATCATATGTCTCTGTCCTGTTTAAGTTTACACAACTTATTGTGAATCTCTGTGTCTATGAGCTTTATGTGTGGCCCCTGTTGGAGACTTTGTTCTCAGAGGTTTTGACTCGTGATGAGTGGCTCAGACTCTTTGACAACATTTTCTCCAACCACCCGTCATTCCTGATCATGGCCTGCGTGGCCTACATCACCTGCTGCCATGAGCCTCTGCTGCTGTGCTCCCAGAAACAGGACTTTGAGGTAGCTACCCTACCTTCTCTTTTCTTTTCCCCTCCTTTGAACAAAATCCCAGTCAGTTCTTAAACTCTTCGCTCTCATCTCTCATGTTTCCTTCTTTATCAGTACTTTTTTCACCATCGTAACAACCTGGATGTGGGAGCCATGATAAAGGAGGTCTACCGGCTGATGAGCAGCACACCAGTTGACATCCATCCCAGGACTATGCTGTCTGACTTTACACCACTGACCAATGGCCAGTACCCCGTGTTCAACCACTACCCAGAATTCATAGTGGAATATCAGAGCCGAGAGAGAGAGAAGATACGATTGCAGGAAATGGAGTATCTCCGTGAAAGGTGAGATTACAGATAAATCACAGTAAGAGGGGCAGAAATTCATATTTATTTAGCTAAAATTCACAGTAAAATGTAAAGTGAGTAGTGAGATGCATTAGCACCATTCAAACAAAGATGCATTAGATGTAAGTTTACATGTGTTGTCTGAACAGGCAGGAGGTGTCAGCGCTTCATGCTGATTTTGTACGTCGTCGAGCTGAAGAGGAGGCCTACTACACTCAGCAGGTTTTCTCAAAATTGACTTGAAGAGTAGATTTAATTGTAATGTATATTGCTGACTTGATCATACAGTTTGTCTTTGTATCAAATAGAAGCATTACATGGAAATGAAATGAACTGAATCATTTCACTTTGATTTGAACACAGGAGTTGCTACAGAAGGCGGAGGAGCAGCGCAGAAACATCCTGGCACAAGAGGAGGAAAAACTAACACAGCAGAGGGCAAAGTAAAAGCGCAAGACACACACTGTTCCATAGTTAATTTATGAGAGAACAAAATTGTTTACCCCCACTGCTTACATCCTCTGCAGGTTGGCAGCCATGAAGAGAGAGCTGAAGGTGAAGGACTTACAGCTGCTGGATGCAACTAGAAGACGCTTCCTCAAACACCAGCAAGACTTGAGAGCCTCACAGATACAAAGACTCGACCAGGAGATCAGTAGGAAGGTAACAAGTTTGTTCTCTGGTCATAAACAAGATGTCTGTTTGAAGTTAGTGATTTTTTTATGTGAAAGTATGTGAAAATGTACAAACATTGAAAGAAATTATAACCATTAAAACGAGAATTGCAGATGGTTAAATTAATGAATAAAAAAGCACAAGTTCCTTTAGGCCTTGAGCACACAGAAATGATATTTTTCATACATTAAAGCCTCCCAGTCAAACTGCTTTTTTTTAGCTGAAAGCACCATTTTGTCACCATCTGTCTGTACAAATAGTGAAAAACTTTACTGCCACATGTCCACATGACACATTTATCATAACTCTCCACAAGTGGTTGCTTGAACTAACTGAAAAGGCAGAAGTTAATCTCTTTAGAGATCTTCAGCTATAACACCAAGTAAATCAATTTGTTCCCACTAAGTTTACAGTACATTTGATAACTTTGAAGTTCTATCACAGATGGATCTCCAAGAGCGAGAAACGGCTGCAGCTGTCCAGGATCTTGAGGTCAGACAGATGGAGCTGGAGGCTCAGAGGAGGCGACTTGAACAGGTGACACACACCTTGTATTTAAATTCCCTGAAAATTGTGCCTTTTTGTTTTTGCATTTGTTCCTGAATAATGTCGTCTTCTTCGTTGACCTAGACAGCCATTTGCAATTTTACAATAAATCTTATATACATAAGAATTAACACTGATTTTTTCTGAATATTGTATAAATCTAAATGTTTAACAGAAATAACAGGTCAGCCAGTAAACTTTAGTTTCTCATCAAAAATTAGATAAAAGAAACAAATATCCCAATGTTGCATACCTCACAGAGACCATATTATTATTTTATTATTAATTATTGATTATGATGATAATCTGACTCTTGCATCTTTTGTTTTTCCAATGCCATTTCACTCAGCATCTGTTGAAGGAGCAGGAACGCTTTGGACAAGAGGTTGAGGAGGAGGTGGAGATGAGGATGAGGAAGGCAGAAAGACAGGAGGAGAGCTACACAGAGCTGCTGCACAGCACAGAGACAAACATGCAGGTTAGTGAAACTTTTGACATATGCCAGCACATGATCTTGATGCACTTCCTCCTGGCTTTACAAGAAACTGTCAAAAGCCACAAAGTCATCCAAACAGGTATGTGTGATCTTACTCCTCTTGTATCTGTTTCTCTACACGGGCACAGGCCCTGGAGGAGTCCCTGGCGGAGGTGTGCCAGCTGGGCTTGGAGTCAGACTGGCAAAGGGAGGTGGCAGAGCGCCTGCAGCGGGCCGATGCCGAGCAGGAGATGAAGAGGGAGAAACTGGCAGAGCTTCACAGGGAAACCCTTGCAGAAGAGGACAGACTGGCTGACACCATGAGAGATGTGGCAGGAAGAAAGGTGAGACAGCAACAACAAGAGTGTGTTCGTCAACACATTAGTTTACATAATGTGCTGGCTTGTCTGTTACATGTGAAATTACTATGACATATTTAATGGGCTTTTTTGTTTTATTTAAAATCAGTACAACAAACTAGCTCATACAACTCAGATTTGCGTTACTAGGAAAGATGTCTGACTATCTCAATGTCTGAAATACTAATTGTTTCAGAATAAGCATAAAAATATGCTCCTTGGTTGATCAATTAGATAATAATTAAGTAATTAATTTGCAGTGGGATGAAGTGATAAGTGCCAGAGACGAGCTACAGAAGCGACAAAAGTCTTCAGCAGATATAGGTATTACTCCGCACACACTTGCGCGCACACACACACACACACACACAGTTTTGTTATTGCATTTTAGCGGAACTGTTTTTCTGGACACAGATACAGTGTATTATCAGTGTTTCCTTTTTGTCAGGCTTCCAGAAACAGATGAAGGAGACGTCACCAAATTTTACTAGAGGACTTCCTTACAGACCCAGTGCCTCCCCTGCTGTTTATGTTGGAACCAACGGTGCTGGTCCAACAATCAAACCCGGCACTAGCACCACCCCAGGGCAGGCAGGAACCAACATGGTGTGTCTAAACAGCAGTTCACCTACTGAGAGCACATCCACCAACTGTAAGTTCCTATGGTCTTATTTTTAAGGTTATGTTAAAATGTGTATTCTTAATGAAAAGAGAAGATGAAGGCTGCTTCTGTTGAGTTTCAGTTTGTTATAATGACTCTTGTGTGGCCTTATTGCTTATAAAAGATGTGATCTGTCACACATTTGCATGTTGCTCTGGTTCTGTCACAGTAAGTTAATGATCAATAAGAGAGAGACCACAAAGTGAATGTCATGAGATAATACTCGGAAGAGTAACATTTGGAAAACAGATCTTTGCTTTGCTGTTTCTGAAAAGTGCAACTTTTTATTAAGAATGTGCATTAAATTATCATTAGTATTTTAACTTTTTTTCTGTCAATAATGTTCCTGCTTGTCCTACTTTCTCAATATTCTGTCAGTCTCCCTGGACCGAGGACGGGCCCAGCTGGACAGCAGTGAGAGAGAACTGCTGAAGGAAATCAGACAACTGAGACAGAAGCTGGCGACCAGAGCCAGAGAGGGCAGCTCTGCCTCCTCACAGTCTGTCCACACACTGTCCTCTGTCTCCCAGTGACCACAAACCGCTCATAGTGACATTAGAGACATATTCTCACCTCTCAAGCGAGCTAGAACAACAGAAACAATGACTCAGACCGAGAAGAATGGCTAGCACCATTCATACAGGTTTACACTATCTCATGAAAACCAGCACGTTCCATTAAAACAAGTATGCCTCTGTATGTATGTTTGTTTTTTACACTGTTACATTTTGAGTTAAATGGATAATGACTCACACAGTAGTGAGTGGATTTTTATCTCACTCAGTCTTAAATGATTAGTCTTATTTATAACCTGTTTTGGATAAAGTGTTTTTAAAACTCCACATTCAGTTCCATTGTGCTTCTTTTGAAATCTTTTCTTTATTATTGTTAAAGCAACACAACAGTGATTGCAGCAGTAATTCATTTATAATACAGCTCCCTAAACTGTTTGGGCATTTCTCACATTCAAATATTAAAAAAAAAATGGTAATGCACAGGCTCATGTTTGACTGGACATTTGGGAGTTTGTTTCAGGGTGTTATTACACAGGGTGTTTCTGCTTGTGCAGGCAAGTTGGTTCATGAAAAGAAGCAGAAGAGAGACGAGGATCAGGTTGGATTCTACTGTAATTACTGTAAACCACATGAGGACCTGTGTGCTTGTGCTCCTCACTCCTCTATCTGGGTGTGCCTTTAACCATTTGTCTTTGCTTTTGCTCCTTTTAGCATCCAGGTGTTGTTTGACATGAGCTGGAATGACAGCCATCACCATTCCTGTCACTCATTCATTTCTTTCCCTCCACCCTTCTTTTATCTGTGCTCACAATCCACCCCGTCTCAGGCCCTTGAAAGGAAAACTCCAAATTTATTTTTGCACTGGGAACAAACACACACGCACATGGTCCCTCTTAAAACTATAGGAAAGAAGTGTCTTTAAGCTAAATTTTCATATATATTATGGCATGGACTTACATATGAGAGAGTATTTGCTATATTTATACATGGACAAACTTTCCTCTTGTGTATTTTCTGTATTTACATTGTGGATTAGATTCTGAAAAGTCACATAAGCATCTAACAACATGACTTTTGCTGTCAGTAATCACCTGCCACCTCTCATCACTCGTAAATTTATCTCCTCATAAGGGGGTGTGTCTTCAGTTTCCTTCTTACCCCTTTATCTGTCTGAGCCGGGTAGTTGTTTGTAGATGTGGGAGAAATGCAACCAATCTTGGGTTTTGAGGGTCATGCTCACCTGCAGCAGCAGTGTCTTTGTTGTGATAAGTTGGGGGTAGGTACTCGATTTTGAAGCCAAGCTGCTGCCATGAATGCCAGCAGTGTGTCCGTGCTGTGCTACAGGAGGTACAAACCTTTGGGGAAGGTGAGGCGACGGGTTCAAGACCTCCGTGTCCCATCCTCCTCCTACAATGACGTTTTAGCCATTAGACCTGTGTTGGACCTGAGTCACAACGAGAGCACTCGGCTGGCAGTCGACTGCTTGCTCAGCCGGGGGATAGAGGGATATCACGAGATGTTGAGCGTGGAGGGAGAAGTGGACTTTCTGTCAGAGCTGGAAAAGAGTTACATCCTGGAAAATGGAAGAGATGGCCACACAGGTTGTATATGTTTTAACATTTTTGTATAAAACATATCACTGATTCTCTCGATATAAAAGAAATCCATTGCTGCTTGTATTACATGTCTTTATTATCATAACCTTTAAAGCATTTTGTGCTTCGGACAGATGATCCTGGTGCATCTGATGATGAAGAGAAAGACTTTGAGAGTTTGCCTGCTGGTTCGTGGTCTGGCACACGATGCCCCGCAGTGTCCACAGACAGTGAGCCTACTGTCGCAGGTTCTGACCAGAGTAGTTTAACCAAGATTTCAAGAGTAGAAAACATTTATGATAATAACTAAGTGCTATCAAAGCTACTTTAATACTAGTACTGAAGAATCATCTCTGTGGTGTTTTATTAATACAATGCACTTTGTTAGCAAATCAGTATTTCATCTCTTTTTTGTCCCTTCCAGATGTAAAGTGGACTGAGCCGGTCGTTGTTCGGCCCACTGTTGAGATTTATTTTCAGTGTGACAGCAGAGCAGCCGGCCTGAAAGACGTGGTCAGAGAATTCATCAGAAAGGCTAACATGGTAAGTGAGAAGGTGTGTGTTTGTGTGTGTGAGAGAGAGAGAGATAGGAGTGTCATTTGTGCATGACTGTACATGTGAATGAATATGAAAAATGTCAGTACTTAAAGATCAGATACACTGTGAGTGATATCTGTCTCCACCTGTTTTTGGTTTAGTGACTGACATCTTTAGTGACGTGTGTGTGTGTGTGTGTAGGACCTGGCCATAGTGATGGACAGCTTCAGTGATGTAGAGCTGCTGTGTGATCTTCTAGAGGCGAGCAGGAAGAGGAACGTGTCTGTTTATCTGCTGCTGGATCATCTCAACCTTGACCTGTTTGTTAGCATGTGGCAGACTCTCAAACTCAACAGCAAGAACTTCCCAGTGAGTTTGTTCATCTTTCCATCGACCTTTCTGCCTGCATGGCTCATTATTATTAATTATTTTTCTTAGTTTTGACAGTGGATGTGATATGAGCTACTGCTACTGCACTACTGACATTATTGTACATAGGTTTAATTTATTTATGATATTCTAGTGTCTATTCATCTTTATACATTTTTTACTGCATGGCACTGCTACTAAGGTGAGAGAGAAACAGAATTTTGATTCTCCTATATGTTCTGTACAAATGGTGAACTGACAAAGGCCTTTTGATTTTATTTGGAGCTTGACACAATTAGCCATTATTGTCGTCTTCTTTCCCAAGTCACCACACTGTAGACCAAATTGCCAGATAACCACAGTTGCTGCAGCAGTAACACAAAACTGATTTCTGGATTCTAGATGCAAACACTAGACTCATTCGGTACATGGAAAGTACCTTTACCGTATTCAACCCATATTAAGACCAAGCTGAATGCCAAATTAAATTTCTATTACATGCATAAGGGGCAGCATTGTATTTCAGAAAAAGTCCCCTGCTTTTCATCGAGACAACAGTCAGCTTATGAAACGCTACATCAAATGACCAGAGTAGCCTAAACAAATATTCATTATTTTTTTTGTGTGTCAGTTTTACTTTAAATGCAGTGCATGATTTTATTGGACTACTGCAGTCATGTTGTGATGTACACAGTAAACATTTGACTATTAAAATATTCAGCGCTATTGGGGCGGCATGATAGCTCAGTGGGTAGAGCAGTCGTCTCCCAACCCAAGGGTGAGCGGTTCGATTCTCAGTCCCAGCAAGCTACATGTCAAGGTGTCCTTGGACAAGACACCGAAACCCCGTAGTAGCGCTGACACAGGTCTAGCAGCTGTCCAAACAACAATTTCCCCAAGGGGTTCATTATTATCATTATTATTATTATTTTGCATATTTATCATTTTTAAGTCTTTACTTTTCTGCTGCAGTCACATATTATTTTTGCAAACATCTGCACCATGAGTTCCTAACAAATTATATATCTGAATAACTGCTGTATTGTGTGTGTATGTGTATAGAAACTTTCAGTACGCAGTATTGATGGACAGACCTACTGTGCCAAGACGGGCAGAAAGCTGACTGGTCAGATTGCTGAGAGTTTTATCATCACTGACTGGACTGAGTGTCTGACTGGCTCATACAGGTACAGCACACACACACACACACAGATATAGCACATACACACTATATAAAGGCAAACATGCATATACTAAAATGTAAGCACAAGAACACACATTCAGTTCTTAGATGAATGTTAGTGTATATCTAATGTATTACGTACATACATACGTCTTGTTTTACAGTTAGTGTGTGTATATGTTGTTTTTCTGTGGTTGTGTGTAAGACATTTTGGCCAATCTGCTCGTTTCCAAAGGGCTCTTAAAGAGTTAAAACTTGGTTTATTAATAATAGAATTAAGTCTTAAACCTAAAACAGCTGGATTAGAATTAGGTTATGGTTAGGTATTTAGATGTGATGACTGAAGTCAGCATGAGATCACTCAAATTTTTTTCAGAGAGCGTCCTCAAAACAATACAAAGACAAATATTTGTGTGTGTCTCCACAGTTTCTCTTGGTTGTCCTGGCAGGTCCATCGGAGTCTTGCTGTTCTTGTAAAGGGCAGCACAGTCACACCTTTCCATCAGGAATTCCACAGACTCTACTCCAAGTCCAAACCAGTCCCCGGCTTTGTCACTTTCATTACTGCGCCTCGCACTCTACCTCTTTATACCACATCACATACAACCCAGAGTAGTAACTCTGGTATTTGTCAGTCGAAATCAAGCCAGACTAAAACAATGTGCCAACGGGATTGTACTGAAGACGTTCAGTGTTGTCAGACCAAAACACAGAGCCCAGAACTGGAGCACAGCAAAGGTAATAACCAGCTTCCACATGGAGCTGCTATCGATGAACAAAAACATACTAAACATTTGCAACACTACCCAAAACCTATGGTTCAACCAGGAACACAACAGGGTGTGTCTATGGAAAAGCTAAAGATTACAGTTGGTGGTGTCTCCACCCTGAATGATGTACAAACCTATGTGGAACCTCTGGAGAAGAATCAAAACCAGATCCAGAGTCATACAAACCATCTCGGTCAGACTTATGTCTTAAACATCCAGTCTCAGTTTGCCGGTCGTAGCACCACTGCTGAAAAGAATGCAAGAGTTCAAGAGCTAAACACTCTCCACACTGCAAACCCCACGCACCAACCTCACAGGGCTGTGCGTTATCAATCAACCTTGAAGCACTTGAGTCTTGATCAAGTGGGTACTGAAGGACTTTTCCTTCAACAAAAAAATGGAAACAGGTTGACAAAACCTTCATGGGTTGCTGCAGGCCTTAACGCACAAAGAGGCCAATGGAACTACACACCAAACATAAAACCAATGGTTGAACTTCCGTCTGAGAATGCCAAACTGCGGTCTCCTTCTACATCACAGCAAAAACTAGCAAAGACAGGGCTGCAGGTACTTTTTAGCCATTCAGGAGGACACCAATCTGGGCTAGAAACTAAACTGTCTTCCCTGGGAACCAAGGCGCACGTCCAGTCACAGCCAACCACAGATGCTCCTAGTTTAAAGTTTACAACAACAGCTGTGGACACTCATGTTAAACTGCAGCTCCAGACAGACTCCAGATGTTTCTTTCCAGGTACAACAGCCAAGCTGCATCGACAACCCCACACCTCCCAGCAGGTGAAGCCCCCTCCAAGGCTAAACTGGATGCCGCAGAGTCACACTTCAAGACCCAGACCAGTGGCTCGTACCAGCTCCTTCGACACCACCTACGGTACGGGGCAGAAGAAAGTTGGACAGCTAGGCTGGAGGCCATTTCATAGCAACATGACATCATTAGGAAGGAGCAAGAGCCTGACTGAGAGACGCACGATGACTCTCAATCCAAACATAACAACAGTCTGATAGACCACGAGGAATGTGACCCCTGAACAGATTTACTCGCCGTCATAATCTGTCTCACACATGAGACCACATCATACAAGTCAATTAGATGTATTCCTATGTGCACCTAAATGATATTAAAATAACAAGCAAGTGTATAATTTGTAACAAAGTATGAATAAAGACACATGGGAGGTATTTGTAACACACTGAATTTTGTGTTTTGAGTAGCAAAGAAATGCAGAAAAAGGGTTGTGGTTTGTTTAATGTTTTTAAACCTGCGCTGAGAGCTGTGAATGTTCTTGTAAAGTAAGTATATAGTAAAAAAGCAATACATTAATTAAGGGTGATTTCTGTAGCATTTTTAGTTATTAGCTGATGGATTTCTGCTCAGGTTTAGTGGAGATGTGCTGGGATCTATGTGTTGTCACAAAATTTGAATGGGACAGATTATACAGAACAAAGGTCCACTGTCATGAAATCACCTGTGTAATGGCTGTTTGGACTTTTCTCATCCATGTTATACACACAGGTTATGTTCTGTCTGCAGTGAAAATGGTTGTGATTTTAGTCCATATGCTTCTTCTATATAACTGCAATACACAATGATAAAAGCCTAAATTGATTATTTTAATGTGTTATAAATGTGTTAAGGCAAAAGTTACATTTCAAGAATAATTAAAATTTTAAACAACATAAAAAAATAACATCTCACTTTGTTTTCTGTCATGCAGAACAGAATCCTTTCACTTCTCCCTGTTTGTTTAAATTACATGAGTAGTATGATTTTATACTCTTGAGCATTCCTGGCATTTTTAAAATATTCAGCATTAGAAGATAACATTTGACATCAAGCAGTGATGAATAGGGACTTACTGTAATATCACTGTGAGCCTGTAGACGTAATGTGACGGATCTTCAGTTCATTTATTGGCTCTTTGATTGGATGTGTGTTGTGACTAAACCATCTTCAGTAGTCCCCTTCTGTCTGCCATCTTCTCTATAAACAGTATCAGGACTTTATGTCCATCTGTCTTTGGTATCCATCAGCCTGTAAAACTCCAGTCAGTAGAACCTTGTTCCACCAGCGCTCTCTGAAGTTCTGCACACAAACACTGGCCAGACTCTCCCCGTCCTGGTAGTCCTCCTTCATCTTCTCTGGGATCAGGTCCTCTGACATCACCTGGGAGATCCAAGAGAAAGTGAACAGTGTTAAAACTGCCTCTAACCTGGGATAACCATGAACGGTTTTGAAATTCAGGACTTGATACAGCATGTATACACAAACCAGGAGTGTGTCCTCACCTCAGTGAGAGCCTGTAGCGTTGTTTCTTTGGGATCGAGCCGCTGTAGCACCTCAGCTGTTGTCTGTAGGGTATTTTCACTGCGCTGCAGCACAAAGGAGGACTGCTGCTGCCGAAGGATTTTCAACAGAAGTCTGAAGGAGATGGAAGAAACAAGGAGATAACTTCATACACCTTCTAAGAAATGTCTAATTACTGGAAAGATTGTTGATACTTTCTGTGCTGTGTGCATGTAGGCTTAGAGATTACTGTCACATGTTGCACCTAGTCCTGATGAAACAAGTGCAAGCTTTCAGCCAGACTGTGTCCTCATCGAGTTCTGCTGCCTCGTCCTGCTGCTCCTCAGCCTCTCCATCATTCTGCTCCCTGACTGACTCGCACCTCTCAGAGGAACAGAATCCTAGTAAAGGTAAATGCAGCACAACAGATCAGTCCATGAAGGTTAATCATGATCGACAATTCACCTGCATGACTGCATTTAGGAAATAATATGGGTGTTAGATGAGACAGAAATTAAGTCCAGCCCACCTTTGTTCTCCAGCAGCTGTAAACACATCTGGCCCAGGTTGAACCAGTTCCACGGGTTGAAGGGCAGCAGGCTACACAGTTGCTCCAGAGACGACATCTTTGATCCTATGGCTCCAAAATGATGGTAAATGCCGACCTTTAGTCCGTGACACAATTGTGTTATTTCCATGAAAAGATGATGAACAAAAAGAGGAAATTTTGTTTGTATTAATGTGTGTTGTGGCTAACACTGACCTTTAGCAGCAGCAGGCTGGTCATGTGACAGGTGTTAGAGGCTTCTTTGCTCTGGAGAAAGATGTATAAATACACTGATCTGTTACTGTTGTTTTAGTGCATTTAGAAATGCAACTGTCTGCTTATGTGTGTTACTCATCAAATACATATTTGATCAACTTTAAAGTTACTTTACTATTTGACAAATTGAAAATTCTTCAAATGAGGTGTCTTACTGTATTAGTGGGAAACTAACAACCACAATTTAAGGGACAGTTTGCTGCAACATTAAGCTGCAGTGGTGATTCATGTTTGACAGGCAACTTTAAATACTGGTGTTTTTTAGGGCAGCAACAACAAACACTTTAAAAATCAATATACAGATCCAGCTTAATAGCTCCTTAAAACAAATTAAATAACTAACTAGAAGCTGTTTCAAGGAAGATGAAATTCGACTATCACAATGCGATACATCAAGAATTTCATAATGACAGTCGGTTGTTCCAACTCTGCATTGAAAACGTTTCAGGGAAAGCTCACAAAGGAATTACCAGTAAGTCGGCCAGGTCCACCGCCTTGTCTCTCTGTCCCAGTTTGGTGCAGCATCGGGCCATTCCCTCCAGCACATCTCGTCTGATGGTCAAGTTGTTGTCAGCGATCAACTCCAGGCAGCTGCTGTACGCTTCCAAGGCTTTCTTTATGCACCATGAGAACAGAAAGGCTTTTTGATAATATACTCCACAAAGTGGGCAGCAGAAAGTGGTAAAATAAAAGTTAGGAGCCAAGTCAATCCCTGTGTTTTGTTTGCCTTTAGCCTCAAGCAGCTTTACTTGGTACCATTACTTTAAAAGTCATGAAAAACAAACTAATTCATTTTATTGTGTAAAGATACACACTGTAACTTTTGTTGGATGAAAAATTCTAATGTGTTCCTGCGATTAACAGCAGCTGAACACAAACATTCAAATCCTGGCTCAGTTTTGCATAAAACTTCCAGTGAACATGCTGGGTGATACAATTCAAAACTTTTTGGATGAATGAACTCGAGATAATTTCTTCCTTTTCTAAAGGAATTTACACAACGTTTGCAAGTTGAGAATGGATCATAATGACGTTTAAACATGATTGAATGATCTGACCTATTTGTTTACCTCATAGTCCCCCTGTCTCACAGCCAAGTCACCTCTAAACTTAAAAACCTTCTGTTTCTCCAAAGCATCGTTTGTATCAAGAGCAGCGCTGCCACAAAACCACTGCAGAGAGAAAAGATGACAACATTTGTACAACACTACGTGGAATAATTTTAGTCTGGTGGAGACTAACATGAAAACCTGTCACTGAATCCAGAAACAAACGTTCAGTAAACGTCATTTAAACCTGCAAATCTAATTTTAAGGTCATTTACTCAAAGAAACGAAGGTTACGGAGCCCAGTTGGAATATTTTACTGCAGCTGTATCTTTAAGTTAGCTAACGTTAGCTATCACCATTTTATATGTATAGATACATTATTATTTTCATAAAACCTTCATATTAATACCTTCCATTGTCCTGCGGGTCTTTCTCAGCTGTAATAACAAATATTAAGCTGTGAGGTTTATACTGAACAGAGACTCTCACCTCTGGTTCACACAGCTTGGCTTTGTAAGAAGACAGAGAAACACACACTCGGTCTCTCGCCTCCGAAAACACCGAGTCGTCAAAGGTGCTTCCGAATATCTCCATCCTGCCCCCAGAAACACGATTAATTTTCAATTTAGACAATTAGGAAAGTGTGTGTGAAAAACCAGCAAACTGCAGCTCTAATACGGTTTGTTTACACCGTCGTGCAAACCAGTCCTTCAGTTTAAACTGTATGACAAATACAGTGTCCAGTGGCAATGGTTCCGGGTAGAAAGGTTCCGGAGGATGATGAAAATGAGATATTACCGTTTTGGCCCCATATTCAGTTCTCAGTTTTATCGACACAAAGAGTTTAAATGGTTGAAATGCATCTCAGCTTTTATTCCATATATCCCACCAAAATATTACAAAAAAGTCTAAATTGTGTTGTAAAAAACCGCAATCCAGTCTGTCCATTATACAGTACTAGTACTACTATAAAGTACTACTTTCATATTTAGCATTTTCCCTGTATTTATTGTAAATAACATCCAGTAAATGTATGCAATGTAAATGCTACAAGTACAAGGGTTTTATGTCAGCAAACGTGTACAGAATATATGTGGCTACATAAAATATATTTGAGAGGATGTGGACCTGATATACACATGCACACTTTCCATTTCTATAAATGTGAAGACATCCCAAATATTTTTTGATAAATTTATCAATTACCTTTTTTCATAGCAGTCAACAAAAACAATCAGTCTACAGAAGTCTCACAACAGTAAATCATTTTAGTTTAATAATATAATTTCAATGTAATACAAATTAGAAATGATGGATTACTGTAACACAACACCTAATAACACACAGCCAAAGTATTGTGAAGGTAGTGCATACATTGCATAAAGTATAGAGTCAATAAATTATGTCAATGATGAACAAACAGTTGGAGTTGATAAAAGCCATATAGTATTTGTAGGTGAAAGTTGAAATCTTCTGCTTCCATCCATCAACTTTATCTGGAAAATCTGCTGCACTGGACCTGAACCCATCACCTAGAAACTTATTAAAGAAGAGTTTGTCACAACACAGCAATACACAAAACTAACACTTATTCAAACAAAACAAAAGAATGATTTGTCTTACGCTGTACAAAGGAAATTAAACGTCTCATTGTCAGGCTTGATGTACCAGCTATGGTTCCCTTTTGTGTCCATGGCAACACTCACGTCACACATGTCTGTTGTATTCCCTGAAGCCCAGTTAGTGTATTTTAAATCATGATCATTGACCCAGAACCAGAAATCCAGGGTGCAGCTGTAGTGAAGGCCCAGCCACACGAAGGGACTGCTGGAGTTTGCGGCCTCAAACACAGCCGAGGCCTGGGTGTTGCTGTCAGCGATAAAAGCCAGGTGCATGTTTTGGGCTCTGCAGTAGTTCAGGGCATCTTCCCACATCTTGTTCTCCTTTACCAGCATCAAACCTAAACAAATCAAAATAAAAAATTTCAACTGAAACCAAACTTAATGGCTGAACATGGCCAAAGATTTGGGTTAGAGTAAATGTAGATGTTTAAAACTGTGTAATTATCTTTTATTATCTTTTCCGCTGTCCTCTTCAGAAGATAAAATATATATTTTCATGGCACCATATTAATATTCGTATTCATACTAGTAACATCCTGTTTTAAAACATGAGCACTCAAAGTGTCATTAAGCAGTAATAAAGCATTAAAGCTGGTTTTAGATGTAAATCATCCAGGTTTTACATTCACAGTTTATTTATTCTGATCTTGGCAAATGCCATCTCTCTAATGACAAAC
>JAUMHL010000009.1:18537936-18548533 GCA_032362345.1 Sandelia bainsii | reverse complement strand
AATATTTGGTGAAATAACCCTGATTTGCAATCACAGCTTTCATGCAGTGGTCTCTTAATTTTTTCCAGAGCTGTATACTCCTACATCCACAGAAAGAAAAGACTGTGAGAAAAAACAAACGTACTAACCTCACTCACGTTTTAGTCCTTTCTCACCCCACACTTAGTATGATATGATATGATAGTCTCTCCCAGCTCAACCTGTGTTTGTACTCATCTCACTTTCCTCATTGCTCCCTACATGAAAATACACAAATCCAAAACAACGTCATCTCTCTATGTTGTTTTAGTAGTCAAAACACCTCCATCATCATCTTATCATAAGATAAGATGAAAGGTCTTTATTGTCACTGTTGCAGGAACAATGAAAAACTGTTTGGCAACTCTAATTTTAGCAGCATATATATAAAGAAAAAAAAAAAACAAAGAGTCATACTTACAAAGTATAATACAAAGTATAGTACTATAGACAGTTAGCAGCAACATATTGAGACTGTAATGGCCTCTCAACAGAAGAGGTGCATTACCTTGATATTTGCCTCAATACAGGAGGTTCAGTGTCTTACTCTTATTTTCATTTCCTGGTTGAAGTACTGTTATTTGTCAGATAGTTGTAAATGTTATTTGTTTATCGGTGCCATATTACATTGTCACCTTCTCCACTTCACCAAGACTCCAGACTGTGGGGAGAACAGCAACTAATTTGACAGTTTCATTGAAACACTGTTGTTATTAATAACAGTGAAGATAAATAAACTTCTCTGACAGAAAGTGCTTTGCAACGTCTCTCAACAAAACACTGATTTATCATATGACTAATGCAAGCAGCTACCACAATGAAGAGCTCAACCTGTGAGTTGTTAGAGTTTAAAAGAACTCTGCAGTACTTTCTGATTTGCATCTCTGTTTAGTCCAGATTGGTTCGTATCACCTTTATTTAATGGAAAGAAAGCAAAATGCTGCTCACAAGTGCACATCTTTTAATCAAAATTTATTGGGTTTGTCCTCAAACAAGTATAAAATATAAATCTTTTCTAAATCAAGCTAAAAATGAAGCAACTGGGATATTAAATGGACACTGCAAAAGCTGTCTGCTGCTAGCTACAAGTCCTGATGAATGCAGGAGCTTTCTAAAGCAAGGCTGCAGACGTGATCACACATACATACTGACATTAATCAAAGATTATGGCAGGTACTCTCTGTTTTTAACATAGTTCAGATGTACAGGCAGCGTGTAGATGGAAATGTAAGTTCTGTAGAGACAGAATAAAAATTATTTCTTGGGGTTTTAGGTAAGGAATAATAATTTTTGAAAATCATCTTTGCATCTGCACTAACTTCAAGTAAGTTTCCTTCTTAGAATCGCACTCCCGTCATAGCTCAGGTGTACTAGGTAAGGTGTAACAGTTCATGGAGGATTTAGTAATGGACTGAAATCAGCATCAGGGACTAAATGGCACACTAATTAGTGTCTTTAAATTAACACTTGCCCATTTATTAAGGTAAAATATCAGATCAGTGTATTCTTCCTACAGTATCTGTGTCTATGAAACCACGTGTAATGAAAAACCAAAGCTGAAGCAGGAATAAAGAGGAAACTGTTGAGTTTACAGTTAAAAGCAAAGCACACTCCTAAGAAGCAACTTGGGATCAAATTTAAATCAGAAAAATCAGAAGGTGAAAATTTCACTGTAAACAAGGTAAAAAACATTTCCATTCATACATACAGTATTGCAATTCTGACAAGGTGTATTTTTTTTTTCTTTTTTTTACCAAAAAGCTGGCAGATGTATAGTGAAAACATTTAGGAAACATTCAACCAACCATTTTTCTAAATACAGAAACTGAGTGAGGACTACAGCAGAAGTATAGAGAAGCATACAAATATGACATATGAGCATATAATAGGACAGCAGATAAACTACTGTAACCACAATGTCAGCTCTTAGCTCTACTGCACAAGGTTAACTGGGTACGTGATGGGTGTTTGATTAAAATCACAACTCTGAGAAGAGACATAGCATCTCAACAGACTTGGAGAAAATATCTGAAGACAGGTATTCTGCCATGTAACAGCCACGGTGGCTCTATTTCTTCCAAAACATATGTCATTCGCCTGGTATGGAGATAATATCAACTATCAACCAGGTTGAATTTTGAAACAGCATCACAATCACAGAATGGACAGAAAATTATTAATGAGGCACTCCTTCCATGGAATTATGGTTAGACAAATGAATGGTCAGAATCTGTGTGGTAAGATTTTCTGACGTTTAGTTTCTAGTATGGGTTAAAACACTGGTGTCTACATTTCTCATAATGCAAATGACTTTTGTCTTTCACTAGACTCTTTGTACTCATTCAATTTGTCTTGGAGGTTCACAGTTAAAATATTAAAGTCTCAAGACAAATCTGGATGGTCCTATGAAGGCTGAGTTGCACTCCTCAAGACCAGTAAACTGAAACTGAATTGGTGGAATGCCCCTATAAGCAATGCTGCTTATAACCTTTTATTAACAACACAGCTGAAGTGTAGAGTCTTACATTTTGACTTATTGGTAAGTAGAAAATGTTTCACACCTTCAATTAAGCCAGTCTTTTCTAGTGAGTTGTGATTAAAAAAATTTGCAACCAAAGTACCAAAAAGCCACTTGGACAACATTGGCTGAACTCTAAAACAGATTCACAGAAACACTACTCTATTATACATATTGTATAAGTCTGTATTGTTAACAAGCAATCCACTGATGTTTGACAGAAGTGTAATGATACAGTTTTCATAGAAACATGTAAAACCTTTCAAAACAGACTGACAGCACACTGTAAAAGACTGTGGGTTGGATACTGGGGACAGGATTAAGCCTAACCTGTGGACTAAAACAAGCTAATTATGGACAGTGATTTTGTTAATTAATGACAATGACCAAACAATGACCACAACCATAGTAATAACATAGTTCTGACCAAAAGAGTCTTTAGATTTTGCTCAAATGAGGCTAGTTGATTTAAGAAAGCCTCCCCAAGCCAACAGTGACAGAAATTAAATCAATGTCTCTAGAGTCAAAGATGGAAAAGTTTGAACCTTTTTTTTAAATAAATCAGGTCCATGTTGCACTTGACTTGGTAATTAAAAGTAACAAAAGTTGTAACAAGAGTTACAAAACTACACAAGCAATTTCACACACATTAGGCTTCTACTGTACCAAGTATACCAACCCAAAATATTGTATATACAAAATGAGCAGTTGTTCATCTTGGCTATTGCATGCATTACTAGACAAAAGGTATACCTTAACATTTTGAATTTGTCATTTGTCATGGCCAGGCACTTGCCACTCTTCTAACAGCCATCATTGGTTTCACAGATACTCATTAAAATGCTTTTTGTGTAGCTAAATGGACAAGTGCTTGGTGGCAAAAGACAATAAAATTTGATACATCAAGGTATCCATTTAAGAAGTTACAACTGAAGTTTCCACTGTCAACTTCAGAGTATTAGGCAGCTTTTATCAGCAGAAAGCAGAGATCAGTCATGCATCACACTTAATTTGAACAAATCTCCCTAAAGAATCACCCAACATTTTCTGATTTCCAAAGCAGTCACATACTCTCTCATCATCTCATCAAGAGTAGGTGAAATTCTGTTCAAACAAGTATACGACCCATGTAGGCACATAGGTTTATTTGCAAAGCTTCAAAGCTCTCTCCCCTGTCAGTGAAGAACTGTAGTCTAGACAGTTTTCAGCCTACTGTCCTATGACTTTACGCAGTAAAGCGTGAAGAAAACATTTAGAAAGAGGAGCATTATTTGGTAGACTTCCCACTAAGAGGGAATGTGCGGTTTCTTCAGGCATCACAATTCCCTCCACAACAGAAAGATTATCTGTTTTAAGTTTCTGAACAGATTCAGTCTTTTGGAGATGTCCCTATAGCCCTGTCTGTCTGTCTGCCTGTGTTGTAAACAATGTAATCGGACAGAGATCCTACAGGACACTGCTAACATTTACAGAAACACGTCTTGGGAAGTGCACATTAAGAAATATAGGCATTCATCTTACAAAAGTGGACTGGAGGAGGGGGTTAAAGAGGCCGACAGCGGCATGTGGGAGCAGGGGAGAGATGGGAGACAAATCCCATGATTTAAAGCCACAATACAAAACATAACCACAAATATAACATGGATGTTTTCAAAAGGAGAAATTATGAAAATTGGGCTCAAATTGTGCAATTCAATGAATAAAAGTGGTGAGTGATTGTTCTACTAGTTTACTGAGCCCTAAAAACATCCAAATATGAAACAACACGTATTATTAGAAAAGTAGATAAACTTGTAGCATTCCTCCTTTTGAAAACAAGGATAAAAAAGGCAAAATACTGGTTCAGATCATAGTCATACAAAACAGATTTGGTCTCTCAGAGCCATTTCATGGTATAATAAGAGATTAAGGTGCCTAATCAGGATTTAGTCCACTATCATAAGTGGACAAAGTGCAATTTCTAAAAGGTTTAGTTTACGTGCTTCATGTTTTTTTTTCTTTTCAGTGCAGAGTGGAGTCAAATTATTGTTTGAACTGTTAAACATTGTTTCTTACAGGTCAGGACCCAAAATAATTCAAAGGCCTCGTTTTTGACATAAGCAGATGAGGCCAAACCTAAAGGCAAGGTGTTGGTGATTCGGTGGTGATTGCAAGCTTGTCAGGGAGAGATCAGAAGTGGGGAAAAAAATTGTTTTCTATTATTATGCAGATGTCTCACAGTGGCCATTAATTAGATCACAAACCGCGCCTCCGTCTCTGTAGCTCACTGCTCAGGAGACAACACATTCAACTTTGGCACAAACAGCCTCATACTGTCTGAATGTACACAACTCCATTTAAAAAGTTTGTAATAACAGTTTGTAATAAGTTCTATCAAAAGGTGAAAAAATGTTTAAAAACATGATTAGCAATGAATATTCAACATTCTGTGGCATTTTCAGATCTGTAGGTGTTCACTTAAAAATCTATAATACTAGTAATATTAATGAACAATGAGCCGCTATAAAGGGAAGACTTGAGTCGACATCTTGCGTTATTTAAAAGCATCGTGGCATTCAGCATTCATTCAGCTTTAAGGTACTTAGCATTTCCTGTCATTTCCGTGTCATGATTTTCAGTGTTATTATAAGTCCATGTCAGCAACATGTGGGTTCATTGAGGACATACATCTGCAGTGATATCTGGTTGTTTTTAAGTTTTTAAGCACCTATAAGTCTGTTTTTTTTTTCTATGTGTATATTTAGTTTGGGATCTGTGCTCACAACAGCATAATGAACACTCCCGCTCAAGGAGGCTGGCTTCATTTAAGCAAGAGAGGAGAGCAAATTTAACAAGGAGCAAGGTCAACATTAAATCTGTCAGTTCCTCCTAAAATTCCACATTTATATCGGTTAGTATTCATGAATAAGGATGTATGGATGGGTATGGATACAGGGTGTTTTTAGGTAACTCCTTCAGCACTTTTAATCTTTAGTTCAGCTTAAAGCTTGCACTTCATGTTGTTCTTTGTTCACAAATTATTGTCTAACTTTTGTTATATAATTTTTTTAATCAAATTTTGTTGTGCCACTAAAGGTTTGTAGGATTTGTTAAAAACTCCCCTCTTTATCATAATTATTGTCTTAACTGTTACACATTACTTACACTTAAGAAGGAGTATCGAGAGAGTGAGCTAGAGTTATAGTCCATCTTAGTCTCATGTTGATGTAATTTTTAAAACAGTTAATTCATGTTGCAAATGTGCACATATGCAAATCAGTGGCAGAAGAAACTTGGTTTAGATAACTGTCCTCCAACACTGATCATCCCAGTAACATTCTGCAACGTTTCAGTGTGCTTTTCAACAACTAGTCTTCAGAAACGGACAAGGATTTTCTGACACTACGCGACGGTTCCCAAACCTCACTGTCATCTGTATCTTCACCGTCATCCTCCCCATCTTCTTCTTCTGCATCATCATCTTCATCTCCCATCCCTGCGCCCGTCTGCTCCTCGGTGGCCATCGTCTTTTGCTGCGTCTCCCCTCCTCCCTCTTCATCTTCTCCGTCTCCATTCGTCCTCCCTGCAGCCGGCTCCTGGAAGGGATCTGACCCCGTGTCCACACGTCGCTGGACCTCGGAGAACCACTCCCTCACCTTTTCAGGGACAGAGAAACATGTTAACTAATGACGGCAAAGGCTTGTTCTTGTTGTTTGTGTAGTTTTATTTTCTATTTTGTTCAAATTTTACATGAAAACATCACTTGACACAAAGACAAAAGACATAAATTGGTGAACACTGTATATGCATAAGAATGCCCATTAAGATGACAGGCCAGACGTTTATTGTAACATAACAACGAAACATGCCCCAGTTTTCTCAATTCAAATAAGAAATGTTGTCATTACCTGTTCATAGCTCATGTTAGTCTTGGTGACAAGCTCGTCCAGGTCTTGCTCATTGAGGAAGCTGTGCTTCAGGTAGTACTCTTTCAGGATCTCCCTCCCACTCTTGAACTTCTTTGATGGGGGAGATCTGTCGACATCTGCACTTGAGGAGGCAGACCTTCTTGGCTGCTTCCTGGTTCGGTGTCGACCCCAACCACGATTTCGGCTACGTCTTTTTTTACCGCTGCTGCTTGCCATTTTATTGCTTCCTCCGACGTTTGCCCCATCAACGTTGCCACTTTGGTACTGAAAGAACCATTTCAAGTTTCCATTCTTCCAGGAATAGCGAGAGTCCCCAAACCAGCTGACAATGTAGGACCGAGGAAGACCACTCTCTTCTGCCAGCTGGTCGTACTCCTCTGGTGTGGGCCATTGGGTCCGCACAAAGGCACTTTTCAGAATATGGAGCTGTTCTGGAGACTTTTTACTTTTATCTTTTATGTCTTTGTTGCTGCTGCTGGTGGTGGGCAGCTGCTTACTACGACCTCCTGGAGGTGTTTGACTGCCCTTACGAGATGTAGAGGCAGAAGGAGAGGAAGAGTTTGTACCTACTGTTCCTCCTCCTTCTCCTGCTTTTGCTCCATCTGTCTCCACCTTCCCTCCCTCTGAAGAATCCGGCGAGGATGTACTGACAGATGGCATTTTTCGTCTCTCTGTGAACCAGGCATCAATCTCCCTCCGCGTCAGTTTAGTCTCCGTCCTAAGACGGCTCAGTTCTTCATCTGTTGGGGTGCTGTTCTTCTCAAAACTCTCCTCCAGCACCACCAGCTGCTCTGGTGTCTTCTCCTTAAATTTCTGCAGGGTAAAATCTGGGAATGGGTTCCATGTTTTGGGCCGTGTCTCCTTCTCCTTCACAGGAGGAGTGCGTGGTGGATGGGGAGATGTGGGGTTCTCGTCGCTTGAGTCAATTACAATGGTGGTGCTAGCAGTAGTACTACAGCTGACCCCTCCTTTACCCACTCCATCATGAAAAACAATAACATGGCTGTTCTTGGAGTTGCGCTGGTTGTACCGAGTGTCGCTGAACCATTTCTTGATCTCACCTTTTGTCAGGTTGGTGAGTTTCATAAGCCGGGCAATCTCAGCATCAGTGACAAAGTGATTTTTAAGGTAGCTGGCTTTCAGCTCTGCCAGCTGCTCTTTGGACTTCTTAGGTCGCATACTGAATGTGTCCGCGCTGAGGGCAGAGTTCTCCTTAGACAAAGAAGATAGTTATATATTAAACAAGCGTTACTTGACCATTGGCAGAAATGCAAGCAGAAGTGTTTGTGTGAAAGCCAACTTTGAGTAATGTCCCCACCTGTGGTGAAAGAGAGGGTGGTTGGACAGTAGTAGCTCGTTTCAGCTCATTGTTTGTTGGCTGACAGGAAACTCTGCTGGAGCTCTGGGACTGGCTGGGCAGCCCTGCCACTGTCAGGGTGATGGGACTCGTCACTGGGAGGTTTGCCCCTGGGCCAACCTACACAAAGTCACGAAATGACACACAGAATGTCAGGCTGAGAGATATAGCCAGACAGAAATTTATTTGTTGATTAAATTGACTGTAGTCATTAATTATATGGAAAGAGAATAACACAGATAATGTGCAATTGAGATAACAACATAGAAATGTATACAGAATATTTATAGCCCTACTGCAAATCATTAAAAATAAATTAGAAAGACATCACAACTGCTAACAATGAATCCCTTTAACATTTCGGGGAAAAAAATAACTCACATAGTTGTGAAACATCTGTAAAGAATCTATGAGCAAACTTATATCCCATATTCAGGAAAACAGCATTAAAGAAGATTACAGAAAAGGCAACCAAATAACTGACTTAATTACTGCCTTAATGTCTATTTAATTTCGTTCAATGTACTTGACACAAGCAGAAAAGGTTTAACAAGTTAAACTTGTTAAATACGATCAATGTCAATCAAATTATTTCAAGTCAGATCAAGCTGATTAAATGAAAGTCAATTAAATTCAAGCAACACTTAAATAAATAATGTAAATAATGTCAGTCAACTGAAACAGCGATTTCAAATCTAATTATTCTGAAGCAAGTGCAAGTTAATTCAATTCAAACTAAAGTATGTTATAGTCATACCAGTTTTGTGCGGTTTTCTATCCCTCCCTACCTGTGTGAACACCAAGCCAGGCTGGCCCACTATCTGGCAGGTCTGAAGAATGGACTGCAGGCCATTGGCAGCAGCTGACAGTTGGTGAGCAGGTATGACAGTGATGGTCTGAGGCACAGTGTGCACCGTGCCGTTGAACTGCTTCCTCCTGGCCTCTTCCACTTCCTCTGGAGTCCAGCTGACACCATGCTTCAGCCTCTGAGCTGAGAACCAGACCTGGTTGAAGAGGAGTTACATTTGACCACCACGTAAGAAATAAGCAAAAAATAATATCACTTTATTTTGTATATTTAAAAATTCTGAATTAAGATAGAATTAAATCGAAATAGCTTTTACTTAGTTAAATTTACACAAGTATAAGGTCCTACTAGTAGCCTTTTGATATTGTAACAAAGTCTTCAGCAGGCGTAATGTAATCTAATCAAAGCACCAGTCCTCTTTCATGCACCTTGATCTGCTCCTCTGTAAACTGTGTATGTGCTGCCAGGCTGCTGATCTCAGCCATGGAAGGGTAAGGAAACTTCTTGTAAGTGCTGCCCAGCAGATGGTTGGTGTCCATAGCTGCACTGTAGGAGGGGATGCTGCTGAGGGGAATCAGTAGCTGAGGCTGAGCAGCTGCTGCACTCTGCTGGGCCTGGAAGGCAGACAGCACCTGGAATAAAGGAACAGAAGGGATAAGAAAGAGGTCTGGATTGTTAATGCCACTATATGTGCTGTCAAAATGAGTTTTCTAAACTCTTATATAACAAGACTCTGTACCTGTGCCAGGCCAGCAGGTAGAACTGTGGGGTTTAAAATGGATGATTTCCTCTGCTGCTCTGACGGTGAGCTGACCAGCAAGCGTCCTCCTCCAAGTTTCATGGAGTCATGCAGCAGCATCTCCACTGGTGTCATTGGCCCCAGAGGAGCTTCAATTGGCTCCTGCTCTCCTCCGACCTCTCCCTCACCACCTCCTCCAAAACCCTCTGCTGGTTCGTCTGCTGATTTCAGGGACACAGCGATCCTTTTGGGTTCAGATTTGGTCTTCATCCTCATGATGGGGGTCTTGCTGAGTGAGATGGCAGCGACCAACGCAGGGTCCGCTTCTCCTTCCTCTGATGCATCACAATGTTCTTCCTGGGTTGGCTGGTCACTGCCCGGATCCTCAGGAGGGTTTGTAGAGCTGCGCCTTAGTGAGGGACTGTTTTCTACAGCAGAGACACTGGGCTCATCTATAATAAAAATAATATAGCATTCACAATTCCTTTCCATTAACTCAAATTTAAGGTGACGTGTGTACAAGTTGACGTATATTCGGGCTTACAAAGTGCTGATGTGACGAACACATGCAACGACATCTCAGAAACAATCCTACAGTACCTGTTTCTGGTGGTGTAGGGACAACCACTACAGCCTGACCCAGCTCCTCTGCATCTGGCCCCTCCTCTGCTCCCTCCTTCACCTTCCCCTCCTCCTTGTCCACCTTTTCCTCCTTTGCCCCTTCTGTTTTCTCCTCCACCTCTTCCTGCCCCACCACATCAGAGGGCAGCACCATGCAAGGTGTGGTTGATTTCCGGCGGCTCGACATTATCAAACAAAACTCTAGTTTACTTTTTACCCAGGGTAAAGACGATATCTGACACAGGTGTCAAGGCTCACATGTCTTAGGTGGTTGCATTCATATGCTAGGGTCCTTGAAAGATTTGTGTCTGGTGGAGGGAACGAAACAAATATAGGTAGTTACAAAAGAGTAAACTGTATTTGAATATATAAATATTACCTTATATGGCTCATTCATCACTATCAGTTATAGAAAAATGTAAGGAGTTGTTTAGTTCTTCTGTTTCCTATTAGTAGAAACATAATAGCTTTAGGATTTGTGAAAAAAGAATTAGTTTTAACCTTTTAAGACTGCAGTGGTCAGTGATTTTAGTATATACTCATAGCAAATACTATACACTACCAGTCAAAAGTTTGGACACACATAGGAATGACCATGTTTTTCATGAAAAGATACATGTCTTCAGTT
>JAUMHL010000009.1:18495300-18537836 GCA_032362345.1 Sandelia bainsii | reverse complement strand
ATTTGATGTTATGAAATCTGCTTTTCTTTCACAAACATGGTCATTTCTATGTGTGTCCAAACTTTTGACTAGTAGTGTATATACATAAATTGTTTCTGTGTCTTCTAAAAATTACAATATTTCATAATTAAAAAGTCACATACACAAAGTGAATAGAGGGGGGGGGGGTATAAATGTGCACTACATTCAGCATGATGACTAACAGTGTAATTCATCATATTTAATGTGTTAGATTTATAACAATCACCAAATTGGTGATAAATACATGTTTACAGTGTAATGGGTAAACAGGTAAATAGGTAATATGTTGGAAATTTGAGAATGATACGTAATAAATGTACATCATTGATTCTGCTCTTAAAATAATTAGTCAGATGTTAGAGGATTTTTCAGCTGCTCTGACAACTGACCCACCAGTTACTGGTTCCAGCTTCTCAAGTGTAAATATTTGCTCTTTCTTTTGCTGATCTTCAGTTTTATGTCATTATTTTATCAGAGTTAAACATTTTTGAGGTTTGGACCATGGACATACAAAACAAGGCTATTTTAAGAGGTCACATTGGATTCTGGCTATTTTATTAACTAAACAAATAATTACTTAATCTATAATAAAATGTACACATATGAATTCACAAACAGATTTTGATATAAACAAGTATTCTTGCATTATCTGGCCAGGTGGGAAAGACTGAATGACAACTGGGCAAAGAGGCAAGAGCCCCACACTCTGAAGCAAGACCCCAGGATGCTGTGTGTTAATTGATGTGTGTTAATTAGACTGGAAATGCGTCAGAACAATTAAAACACAATATTTCCGACTCGATATTAATACCTTGTCGTGTTGAGGGGTCCCATGTCAAAATGTAGTTATATTCATTATTTCAACCGATTGCTGTGCATAAATAATATTCAGTAACTCTTTGTTAAATCAAATAACCACAAATCAAACATAGGCCTAGGTAATATACCGAAATACGAATAACGTTACTGTACACAATCACCCGAGTGGGATGGTGGTTGAATTGAAAGAGGCCTAGCACCTTATTTGTACCAACATTTTTAAGTAATACCACAGTTTCCCTTGATGACTAAGCCTCACTTACAACTACATCACTCAGCATGACACAGGTGCTACCACAAAGGTGCAAATGTCCACTTGTAAGACGTCAGCGTAAATGTCTTTGTAATAGATTTATGTAGTGTTAATAACACTAACTGTGTGTTGCATGCTATGCTGTCACGATGAGACTATTTGATTCAATAGAGGCGCAATCATCTGGAGGTGTGAGCTAGCTAATTCGTTACTATTAAAGTAACGTTTAAGCCACAAATTAACATAGAAGGGCAAACAAGTCAACTAGCTGAGCAGCGTGTAGTTAGCACGAATGTGAGGTGGTCCTCCTAGCCAGTGTTAGCCGGGCCAGTCATTATTATTGATCACGTCTGGCGGTAAACTTACTGGAACTACTGAAATGTGCACTGTGTTGCTAACGTAACCAGGCTGTCGAGGCGAGGAGTAATTTCCTGGGTCCCGGCAGAGATGCCTTCAGCTTCTGTACGGTGGTATTTGTCGCCTGTGGCTCTCTTTCCTCCCGGCTAACCATTCGGCCCCTGTCTGGCCGGGACTAGACCAGCATTACCGATATTTGGGCTTGCGGGTCTCCCAAAGCCAACGGAGGGAGGGAGGGAGGCAGACAGACAGACGGACCGGTCTAACGGCTACGGCTCCAGTCTGCAGATGCTGGAAACACCGGACATCTCTCTCCTCGTCAGGAACAGGTTATTTCACGTCCACGGCGCGTCTTTGTAAAGTTACAACGTGAAACGCTCAGTAGTTACAATCGTAACACAACGACTGGCACGGTTTGTTTTCTGACCAAAATCTCTGATATTTTTAACGGCAGATTTTTTTTAATGATCAAACGGCGTCATCATTCAATCTGATACGTCCTGACGTCATTCCCCGGCGACTCTCGGTATGGAAACTTAAAATATTAAAGATTTTTGCTGACTGTAATATACATATGAGGCGGATTTATCTATATGCAGTTCAGAAATAGATTCGTTGTTAAACGCGGTTTAATGTGTGCATTAACCTCGTCCCTTTTTCCGAGCCGGCTCTCTGCCAAATTGTCCTTACATGACCTGTCAGGGCAGTCTGAAAAGCTACGTGAGGACAACACTGACATTGCAAAGTTTCCTTCCTATTCACCTGATACTGCCTCTGGTTGCAGCTCAGGATTTTGCGTTGATTATTGTAAGCCACTGTACAAACGCCTTATTATTTTTTTTTAAATACCATCGTTGCTAGTTGAAGTGGTAGTAACTTGACAATACAGGCTATTTGCATCATTTTGCTACCATTACAACAGGACGACGATGAGGTTTTAAGACTCAATACACAGAAGTGTTAACCATTTGGGAATTGCAGCCATCTTCATACACAGTCCCACTTTTGTTCCATTATTTATAAGCCACCTTTTGAGTGTGTGACTTCAAATTCAATGTGGAGGTGTACAGGGGCCAAATGGCAACAAAACTTATCATTGTTCCATTATTTACAAACCTGACTATTGGTTACTTGTGTTTTTAATGTCAACCACACTTCCTGAAAAAACAGGAATAGAAAGTAAACATGACAAATACTCCATACATATTGTAGTAGGCAAATGATCAGGTCACACTATCAGCTACGACGTGGCCCTTCACAAACTTCAGCCTTAGTTTTAGTCAGAATAAGCCTCACAAAAAGGCACAACATATAGAGGTAAATCATTTAATATAAACAGATCAGGTAATAAAATGTTTTAGCTAATGCACAAATAGAAATACCTGTAGATTGCAATGAAAATAGAACCAGTGTTTATATATTTACACAGATGAGGATGAGTTATGATTACTGTATTAAAAATGATCACATTATGGAAAAGTCAATGGAAGTCTTCAATCTCCTGTTCCATCTCCTGAAATAAAAAAAGACCAGAGAGCACAACTGATTAGAAACACTCGAGTACTGTAACAATATTGTATGTCAACATACATTTAATTACTGAATAATTATTTAACAAGCAAAACAAAACAAGTGCGTTTATAGCTGTCTATGATTTAGGTCAGTCTGTTTTTTTGTTTTGTTTTTTAAAGAGTGGTGCTTATGGAATAATTTGTGTTGTGGATGAAACGGTCCAGCTGGCCTGAATGTTTATTTGTATCATTTTTATTTTAGTTTGATATGAAATAAAATTAAATATGTAAGAAAAATAATTATAAAATCTAAATTCAGATCACTTTATTACCAACTGTGCCTGTTGTCCTGCAAATACTCAGTATAATTAAAATGATTAAAGCTACATTTGCTCATCAGTACAATATAATTCTAACCTGTATTAGTGCTGTTTTGTTGTAGTCCTGTCTATGTCTATATATGCTCTGGCAGAGCAAAGCGTAGAGTTTCTCCAGCTTGTAGACCTCGTAGCCATCAGTCTTGGTCACTACTCTCTCCAACAGCTCCTGGACAAATAGAATGATAAGATATGGAGAAGACATTTTTAGCTGGTACACTCAACATGCTCCTCTACAGAAAAAAAACTATATCATCAATTTTTACAGCTTCCATCAGGGTCAAGAAGCAGAAAACCAATATGACAGGGATGTCTATAAGACTATGAAGAATAAGCCAACATACGCAGACAACCACAGTATCCCACACCTTTAATTTGTCTCTGTCGACTACCAGAGGAGGTTCCTCATCCAGGATCTGCAGAGCTTTGTCCACATCGATCACCTGCTGCTGCAGCACAGTGTGCTTTAGAGCCCGAGTCATTCGCCTCACATTTCGCTCTGACAAAGAAAACACATGCACACAAAGAATTATATTGCTATTACTATGGTAATATATAGTACTATATACATATATCTTGCAATCTCTACAAACTCTACACGAGTTATTTTCTTTAGCAACGAATGCAGTGAATTGAAGATCAGCATTTTTCTTGATATTTTCTCTACACTTTAAATTCAAGCGTGAGACAGTCCTAATATCCAACCTGTGTTCATGTCCTCGTCTCCTCTGACAGCTGCAGAGGTACCTGTGGTTGAGGTTTCAGTTGCTTCCACCTCCATTGGCTCAGCATGGCTGTTCAGTTCTGCCTCGTCTGTAGTGACTGCCCCGTTTCTGTTGTCTGCCACACTTACAGCTTGACATTTCTCGGTCTCAGTTTCTGTCAGCTTTTGGTTGTTAGTTTCACTGCTTTCCAATGTGTTGGACTGTCCCTGGGTATCTCCCTCTGTTTCTGTGTGGCTGTCCTTAGTGTTCACTGAAATGGTTTCACCTCCTCCCTCTATGACCACTTTGTTTTCTTTTAAGTGTTCTGACTGATCTATGATATTTTGTTTCGTTCTGCCCTGTTCCTGGTTACAGTTTTCTACTCTTTCACTTTCACACTGTACAACTTTATCTTCAGTAGCTTGGCTCCTCTCCTCTCTACCCCCCTCGTCCTCCTGGCTGTCCTGCTTCTTGGCAGCAGGCCCAATGTTACCTTCCTGAGCAGTTGCAGGCAATGATTTTATATTAACCACCATCTGATCCTCCTTTTCTTCAGTTCCCTCATCATTCTCTGCTCCTTCTTCCTTCTCGACCTCCTCTTCATCATCTCCATCTTCTTCATCATCAGACCCTAACTGTCCGTCGTCTCTGGACACGTGGGGGGAGGATGAAGCCTTCTTCTTTGAATATAAGCCAGCGGACCAGCGACTCTTCCGTCTTTTCTTCTTCTGGGCTGGAGGAGCAAAAGAAGATGAGAAGGAAGATTTGTTATGGTCATTTTATGTAAATCATTTGTTTTTATAATCTAGAGTAGTAGTAGTAGCTTTACCTGAGTTTTTAGGTGTTGAAACAGTAAAGGCACTTATGTTGGGGGTAACGCCACCTGCTCCGTTCGGTTCTCTTTGTGGGGTCATGTCAGTGATCTTGGCATCAGCAGGAGGTGTGGGCTGTTTGGGAAGGACGTGGTAGAAAGAGGGAGCAAACTGGCCAGTGGAGCAACCTGGGGTAGCCAAAACAAGAAACAATGCCACCTAAATAAACTAAACATGTCCAGAAATAAAAAACAAAATATATAAATAACCTCTATACATTCTGAAACAGAGTGTAGTAATACTGGAACAGTAGACGGTGAAATTAAATATGACACTTTGAGTAGAGAGATTTTAAGTCATTTTCATAATCTACCACTGAATATCAGTCTGAGTTAAGCCACTCCACAGGAACCTCAAATTATCTGAACTTATCTGATGTTTGCCTTCCACTATAACACACCACCACCTACCCACCTCTTCTGCTGCGCGATGCTTTGATCTCCTCACAGATCTTCTCAAAATCTTCATCTAGTTCATCTGTAATAATGGCGTGGACGGTGTCCTTCAGTGCACATGCCCTGTGGCGGATCTGACGGTCTGAAGGAAAAGCACCCACACGCACATACGCTCAAGACAAACTGACTGATATTATTTGACTTTAGCAATTTCTTTGTCATTCAAGACTAAATATAGATATGATATTACAGTTGGAACATACATAATGTAATCTGATATTTTGGTAGTATTTAGTAATTAAAATGTGTGTGTTGATCACTGTGTGTACCTGAGGGGTCTCTGTCTGGGTTGTATTCAAGGGCATTTTGCCAGATGAGATCCACATCTTGCAGGAACTCTTTCACTGTCCTATATTGATGGAGGTCGATCTTAGAGAGAACGGTTGACAGGTCCATTGGCTTCTTGATCACCTCAGCGTAATCTGGAACCTGAAACATATGGCAAAAATTTTACAAACACAGTACTGGATTTCAATAGAACATATCTGCAATCTGTTGATATTACCAACCGAGTACATCTCTAGCTCACACAGGGTTACACATAAGCCATTTATTTTACATTTTCAGGTCATAATGTGTAAAATTTGAAAATGTCTGACTCCGTCACCCCCTAGTGGCAGTATTAAAAAAAAGCTTTTGGTACAAAGTCACCTCACTACTCAGTTGAGAGTTAAGACAAATATTAAAACCAGTCCAACCATAGAATTAAAAGGAAATGAATACAAATCTAATGAGAGCAGCATAACAACACTGTTAGGGAACAGAACAGCTACCTCCTCTAAATCCACAGGCTTTGTAAAAGCCTTGAAGCGTTTATCTTGGGACAGACGGTTGGTGACATCACGCAGGAAGAGTCGGAGTTCCCTGAGGGTATCTTCCTCCTGCTCCTCCACTTTTTGGGTCTCTTCTTCTGTCAGCTGACGTGGGGGAGGTGGAGGGGCAACAGGGAGCACCTCCAATGCATGGAGCACTGAGGAGAGACAGTTGCAAATGCGCTCAAATCTTGAACATCAAATCATAAATTTTTTAATGTCATGTTTTTATCAGTAGTTTTTCCACACTACACTATGGCCAGAATATGCTGTATTTTTTGCCCTTATGACCCCCTCTCTTGCTCTGCTGTCTATTTTAGGTCTATTGTTAGGTACTTTTACAAGTTTATATACATCCACCTTTTCTCACAACAAAGTAGTTACGACTGGTAAAACCACACAGTGATAACACATGTCCAAATAAAAACAAAACTCACCGTAACATACATTTTCATCATATGATTAAATACTTAACATTGTCATTTTTAAAGGATATGTTAACAATATTTTTTTCTGAAAACATATGAAGCCTTAGTTTAGAAAAGTTCCAGACCAACAACAAACCAAATAAGATTCAGTACTTCCAGGGTATCATCTATTTCTCACCAGCCTTCTTTTTTGACATGGGGGCCTTGGCAGCCTGGTTGAGGATCAGATCCTCAAAGAAGTTTCTTCTTTCTCTGCTGGTGGGGACTTGGATGTGGAAAACCTCCCCGTACTCCACCCGAAACAACTCCTGAACCTGACAAAAGAAGAGGAGGACAGTTACTTTTACTCCACAACTCTTTTTGTTGAATACTCAGCCCTCATGTATGGCCATCCTGAATTTCACTCCTCTTTCCATACCTCTGTACTGAGTTGGTTGTAACAGAGGTTGCAGGTAGCCAGCAGCAATATAGGAGAGAAGGCAGGGATTGAGCTGAGCAGGCTCAGGAAGGTTGCTCTTAAGGCAGGACCCACTGTTTCCCACCACTGTCCGATGTGAGGGATGTACAGGATACTGGGAGAGGTCCGTTTGGCTTCAACAAAAATCTGCAGAATGTATATGAGAAACATGTCCCCACATTTATTTATGGATGGGGTCAATAGGTTTATAAAGGCTAAAGGCATAAATCAAAGTTATGATAACACCTTAAAAGATTTGTCACATGTTTTTTGTCATATTAGGAACTAATGACACAATCAGTCAATTGGTTTGACCAGCCATTGTCATAATTAATAAAGATTTAAGTCACTTTTGGTGAAGTACAAGTGCTTTTCTCCACTTCATGGCACTCTACATTGAACAGCTTTGGATTGTTTGACTACAAGTCAGAAAAATAAAGCAATTTTAAGTAGTGTTTGTCTGTAGCACTTATTAATCCCCAGAATCCACAGTGTAAGAAGGTGGGGGCCCATGAACTACAGTCTCTGTGGCAGCCATTTTGGCCAGTGAGGTCCACTGTTAAGAACACACTGAATTTGACAAGGCTGCAAAAATAGAGAATATTTTTAGTCCTGTGTGAGGAGAGGTTTTGTGGCTCTTGGATCTGTTTAAATGTAAATGACCCAGCCCAAAGACATCTCATGGATTCTCATGTTACTAAAAGTGGTAAAGGTCTCTTACCTGAGCACAGGTCTCTTCTGGCGTGGTTGCACTAGTTCCAAACAGCACAGCCATGTCCAAGGTGTACATAGTGAATTTCTCCAAAGCGTGGAGTACAGCAGGAGCCAGGTGGGAGCTTTGACCTGAGCCTGGTCTGCCCTCCAGGAGCAGCCTGGGACGGTAAGATGTCGGCTCACTCAGTACACTCCTTGACAAGCAGAGAGGACATAGATATTGGCTGAAGTAGAAGCTTCAAAAAGATTTGGGTCACTGGGACAACAGATGGCTTACAGCACTTAATAGGAATAAAATAAAGGAAAAAAAAAAAAAGATAAATAAAAGAAATAGAAGTAAGGCAAGTAGAACTAAGACTACTGAATGTGAACTATAAGCAAGATATAAGCTGTGTTTTTCCATTTACTCACTTATAACTAAGATTTTCAGAATATCAGAGAAATAATACTTTTTTTTACAAATTTGAAACAATGACAAGACAAACAAACTTCTGAAATAATGGCTAACCTACCTGTTGAAGTTGAGGAGCCCATTAGCAGCAGGTGTTTTGAGTTGAGAGTGAAGAGTCTGTCCACTGGCGCAAACCTCGAAGTCCTCGTCTTCATTGAACATCATGTCATCATCAAACACACCACCGGCTACATCTGGAAATTAAAACCCAAGCACAAACACACACTATAGCAGTTGATCCTGATGCACAAAGAGGTTTTTAAATGAACAGTCAAGACAAATGTGTTCTATTCTGTAACTACTCATGGGAAACAAGGGAAATGTATTCAATACAATGAATACAATGAAGTGAGCAGTAGAGGGTCACACCAAATGAATGCAAAACAGAACAAGAGAAAAAGAGGACTATACCTTGTTCTCTCTTCCTCTTTAAGCCCTGCTCAGCATGCGGGAACACTCTGCTAACTGTGTGGAGGATGTTCTGCAACGTGGTGCTCAGGAGAGCACGAATGGCAGGTATCAGGGCCTTGGCTGGTGACACTACAGCTCTAAGAATTACAATCAGCAAATTTATTTAACAACCACATGTAAGGATCAGACCTAGGTACTGCTACGTTCCTGTAATAATAATTTAGAAAATAAAATTAAGAATTAACTTAAGGTGTCTTGGTCATACCTCTGAGCAGCTGGCACCATCTTGGACATGGCGGTCATAAAGTCTCTGTTTGTGATGGCAATGGAGTTGACATCAAGTACAAGTTTCTGCGATGAGGAGTAGATTTGTGGGTACCGACGCCGCAGCGCACACAGAGCTGCCTCTGAACACACTGCCTTAATGTCAGCTCCACAATAACCTTCCAAACAAAAAGAGCTCGTTTTTAATGGCCACAGCGACACAAGTGACAACCAACTACCTGTAGAAATTTATGGATGGAGGAGAAAGCTAATTTTGTTTGAGAAACAGGTTTTGATGTGGGCTGATTTCAGCATAATCTCATGTAAATGCATTTAAAAGAATAAAAACCTATATATTTGTTGGACAAATTTCATCTAATGTGATTCTCAGTACTGGGGAATTTCAGCATGATGTGCATTTTCCAGGCTGTTGGGGACCACTGTTCTGCTTCATTATTTACAAACATACCAACACATTTGTCTGCCAGTTCCTCCAGAAAAGTGTCAGAAGGCGAAGGAGTCCACTGTCTGGTGTGGATCTTCAGAATGTCCTTTCTCGCCTGTCGTCGTCATAATAATAATAAAAAAAAAAAAATAGCCTGCTGCCTGATTTCCTGCATAAATTGGTCATGAAATGTGATCTGATCTTCACCAAAGTCACAATTATCAACAAACACAATAATTCTAAGCTGCTAAAACACAGCTATGATCTTTATTGAACACACACATTAAACATACAGGACGATGGTGAAAAAGTAAGTAGCACATTAGCACAACAGAAGCTTACATCTGAAGCACTTGCTGTGTGTATCGAAAACCGAATAAACGACCTACGAATGTTATGACTAACTTTTTCACATAACATGTTTCTGTTGGGTTACGATTTGACTGCAACCTACATGAAAATATTTTTTTATGATCTCTACAAAACATTAAAAGGCATTTTAAGTGTCTCACCTCTCTGTCTGGCAGGCCAAAGAGAAACTCTCTGTCAAAGCGCCCTGGTCTTCTTAGAGCTGGGTCAATGGAGTCCAGTCTGTTTGTTGCTCCTATCACAACAACTTCTCCTCTACCATCTAATCCATCCATAAGAGCCAGGAGAGTCGACACAATGGAACTACAGAAAAAGAGAAGACAAATATTACCTCCAGTCAACTGACTATATTGAACGTTAGTGACTAGAGATGTGACAATACTAGAATTTCAAACTTTGATATATCATCTTGAAAAATATCGATATTTGACACAATTTTTGATACCACAGGGAAATATTTACACAACACTGAGGACATAAAACATTTGTTTTTACTAAAAAATTAATGGTGAAGAAAAGTAACAAAGTAAGGGACACCTGTGGATCTGGTCCTGACGGCTGGACCTGACTGGAGCCAAACCATCAATTTCATCGAAGAAGATGATGGATGGGCGCATCTGGTATGCCTACAAACAATATAACAGAATTTCAGTCAACATGTATTATTATTTTCAGACCTGGTGGTTGTTCATGTTAATGTGTCAAATATAGTGAGGAAGTGTTTAAAGTAAATGTTTTAACAAGGAGGAACCAATCACACAACCAAAAAAAATTTACCTGGTCAAACAACAGGCGTAGCTGTCTCTCTGATTCTCCCACCCACTTACTAAGGCAATCCGCTCCTTTCCTCATAAAGAATGACACCTTCCTTTCACCCTGACTGCACTCATTGGCCAGTGCTCTGGCTACAAGTGTTTTCCCTGTCCCTGGAGGACCATAAAACAGACAGCCCCTAAAAACAAGAGCAAACATGACATTTTGTTATTTTATTCTAATTGGCACTGCAAGCCAACATAAGGCTGAGGCAGCAGTAGACAAGAGATGGGATAAACAAAGACGAAAGGTGACCAGAAATGAGAGAAAGGCAAATAAATGGTGAAAGTTAAATGTGAAACATATTTTGTAAACTACACTATCATCACTAGAGTTTGCCACGAAGTAGACTCAACCTAAAACTGCACAGTCTCAAACGTTCTATAGTAAGCAAGTAGCTTTCCACAGAAATGATTAAAATAATGTTAAACTGAATAATGTGATGGGTAAGGTTGCACTGCCTGAAAACATGAACAACACAAAACTCACAAGTCTGTACAAACTGTCTGACTGCAATGGAGAGAAACAGCATGTGCAACAACCCTAAATTAAAATACTTAGCCCAAGATGTAAAATGAATATAACTGCTGACATTTCAAAATATGCGAGCATTTTCTCTTATTCACACAGTGTTTACCTGGGTGGCTGTATCCTGAACCTCTCAAACACCTCTGGGTAGAGCAGGGGGAAGACCACCATCTCCTTCAACGCTGAAATGTGCCTGCTCAAACCTCCAATGCTGTCAAAGCACACCTGGGTCACAAACAGTGCTATATTAGGGTTGTTTTCCAATTTCTCATTGTTATAGTAAACCAGTCTTACAGCTTACAATTTATTTTATCTTAAAAAAAAGACAGGATTTTTAAAAGATGTATGTGTGAGTAAATATGTATGGATCAATAAAAATGTTTACTTTTGTTTTAACGTCTGTCTACTCAGTCTACTTTGTGTATCCTTACCGTTCTGTCTATCTGCATTGGATCTACATCTGCTAGGCTGGCTCCAACCTTCATCCTGTCTTTGTGTATCCCCAGCAGGTCTTCTTTCACAATGTTCATAGGCAGACATCTGCAGGAAAAGCATGGAAAACATAAAAATCACTTTTTAACAAATTCATTAACTCACTGGTATCGTTATCTGTATCTAGATCTAGAGATGGGACTTTTCACTGAGGCTCTGAAGCCTGTTTCACTCTATTGTAGGAGACTGGTTAAAAACACTGTGTCGAGGCTTGTATCAAATCTCCGTGATCACGTGGCCGATGGCGTTTGAGGCTTCATACGTCACAATGAAACACCGGGAGTGAGATGAATGATTTGAATCTTTAGCACGGTTTCATTCATTAAAAGGAGACATGAAATACTCTGTGTTCTCTCCCTCCTTCATAGTGTTTTGAGAGACCTTCAATTGCGATAGAACTTTAATGATGGAGAATGAGAATGGAAGAAAACGATCCCGTCAACCTTGTGTCACCCACAAAGGTGGGCGTTTTATAACATAACATAACATGATCTGGTATTGCTAGATGTCTCCAAGCGACCCTTGCTAGGATAAAATGGTTACAGAAAATGACTGAATGTCATTATATGAAATTGTTATAATGTTTAAGATATTTCTGAGCAACATTATAATCATTCAATACAACCTATTCTTCCGTTGAATCCTAATATCATTTAATAGTTGCACACATGTACATCTTGTAAAAATCACCTTTAATATATCCTTTGTCACTTTCTGTCCTTCATCATGATAAGAAACAACTCACTTTCCTTCAAGCTTGGAAATTTGTTATTGTATTGCATCTTCTATACATGTTACCCTACAGGAATTGAAAGATAAGCTAATGAACTAGCGACTGTAAGCTTGCTTTGTTTACCTTTGTGTAACAGCCCAGCTCTCACCTGTTGACTGACCTGCTCCTGTTTTTACTCCTCCGTCTCTGGAATTTCTCATCATCTGAAGATGATGAGGTGGAGTCGCTACTGTGGATGGCATGTCTCCTTCTGCAAGGGCAAAGGATGTAAAATCTAATTATTCTAAAATAAGGGACAACAGCATTAAGCTAGAAATTAATGCTAATATGTGATAACATTTAGGATAAAAAAAACTAACTAACCTGATAAACACAAAAATTCCAACAAAAACAAGCATACATGACACCATTAACTCACATAATATATACATACACATGATGATGCAGTTTTAGAAATAAGGCAAAAGTAGCCATGTGCGACAACAATACAGGGGTGACTCATCCACCCACCACCATGACACCACCATCATTAATGACACCGTCACTTTACAGAATATTCGTTGGGTAAACAATGTTTGCAATGCTTTGGTTTATGTTCTCTTTCATACCCAGTACATATATTCACCCAAATGTGCCACACCTACTAACAACTACAATCTTGCAGTGACAGACAGCACCCCAAAGAAACTATATACGAACAATAAGCACCAACAAAGACAAGTAGTGAAGTTCTTACCTCTCAGAAATACTCCTAAGGGTGGGAGGAATCAGAAAAGAAAAAAACAAACAAAAAACTAACATTTTGGGATGCATTTTACGTGAGATCATGACAGCGAGTGGCCCACAACTGCAGGCGTAATTTTCTGACTTAAGTTATAAGTATTCAAATGTCTGTGAAATTGTACCTTGTTTAATTTCTCAATCTTACAAGATAAGCTCATATTGATATACCCAAGTGGAAAAAGTAAAAAAAAGTATCTGTTACAATGTATTATTCTGTTTGATTCAGTAATAAAGTAACATTTGTTTTATATAAACATTTAAGTGGGATAGTAGGTGCTGGTAGTTTCATATATCAATATTTATCAATGGGTAGTGGCTGAACTGTCATACTAACCGGCTGGTTCTTCTCCTATTGTAGGGGCTCCTGGGGGCTGTGGAGCTGAATCTAAACCTGCATCTGGTAGGAGATGTGTGGTCCTTGAAGTACATGCTGCGCTTCCTGGTCTCTCTGGGTTCTGACAAAACATTAACAAACCTCATCAAGCTGTTTCACATGTTGAAGACAAAGTAGTTCAAGTACATATTCTGATCATTTGGTCTTAAAGGAAACAGCAGGAGTTTTGAGCAGTATTTAGGACAAATGTCAGATTTTAAGTGTTACATGCATTTTACAGGTTGGCACATCTACCATTTTAACGATACAAAAGTAACAATAGTTTAAACAGAAGCAGTACCATCTTGTGGGGCCTGGTAGCGAACCATGGCCTTTCGCTGTCTGAAGTCATAACGCCTCTGATTTTCTTCTTCTTCTTCATCCACGCCATCCTCATCATCTTCTTCTTCTTCTTCCTCTTCATCTTCTCCATCCTCCTCCTCCTCTCCAATGTGATCATCATCATCCCCTTCTGTGAATTAAGAAAAAAAAGTGATATAAACTACACCTTCTGGAGGCTGGTGAGATGATCCCATCATTGCTACTAAATGAAAATTAAATCAAGTTTGCTAATTTACAAAAAAAGACAATGTTACTACTGCAATTTTAAATTAAAGGATGATAGTCCATAAAACTTAAGCTGTAGCTTCCTGTATTTTGTATACCTTAAGAACTTGTATTAGTAGTAGTACTGGTAAGAGTAGTGGTAACTTAGTGTCATCAGGCGTATAAAACTCAAATTATCTGCAGAACTTGACAGATCCAGGCAACCTAATCATCTCACCTTCTGGCTGCTCTTTGGTGTCTTTACTCTGCACATTTGTCCTCAAAGATCTTCTCATCCTTCCCCTGGTGTATACACCCAGCTGCTCAGAGGAAATAAGCCAAGATGCTGATTAATTCACAGTTTTGATTTTGGCAGTTTCTCAACTTGAAAATAAAAAAGCTAATTTTCCAGTTTAGGTTTTTACCTCCTCATTAGTGTCTCTATCTCTGCTCCTCAGTCTGCGTCTCATCTTCTGCATGTCATCCATCTTCTGGAGGACAGCTTCAGCAGTGCTGAGGTTTATTTAGAGAAAGTTCATCACTAACTTATTAAATCTATAGCTTTAAACCTATCCCCATAGCTGTTAGTCTGAGAGTGTGTGTGTGTGTGTTTTCTACTTGGTGCTACTGCAGATTTATTACCAATAAATGCTGTTGAACTCACTTAGTGATGAGGCGGTCATAAAGTACCGACTGGTTGCGGGAATCCAGTTTATATCTGGTGATTCGAGAACTACGTCGCACGGACCGATCCTCCTCTTCCTCTTCTTCTTCTTCCACTCCTCGGCTCTGTAGGTTAAAGCGGCTCCGCTTAGGAGTGGAAGATGCCTCCACTTCATCTGGAAGATCTGGGGCACCAATAAATGTCAGTCAATGTTGCATTTGAGCCTTTTATCAGTAAACATGTCTCTTCTCATCTGCACTAAATGTAACATATCGTATATTCAGTGGTTAATTCTTGTCCATTTAGATTTGCATGATATGGAGAATACTTTGTGGTTATTTTAAGTTAAAAAGTAAGTAGACAATAAATCCTGAAAGGCCTGTGAACAGTGACATGCATAGTAACAGCCTATGTGGAACTGCCAAAGTTTAAGGACTCTTGTGACTCAGGATGGTTAGTGGACTCTAGCAGATCTATAGATCACCTCTATGTGAGGGAGAGACTGAAAAAAAGACTCTGTGCACTGAGCTGAGCTCTAATTGTGTTTAATTTACGCTTTAATTATGTAGATTTTCTCTGGTTATGAGATATGATGTGATGGAGATTTAGGGAATAGTGTGTGGATCCTACACTATTCAGCCTGTGGGAGCTGGGTAGTTAGCGTTAGCTCCCTGGAGATGCAGATATGATGCCGATACCTTGTTAACACAAACAGCTCTGATTAGTTTGTGAGCAGACTTTTAGTTTCTGCAGCACCAGTATTTATCCGATATAAAATAATCATCATGAACCAAACAGATCTAAATCAGCTGTGTACTGATAATCAAACTGGGAGATGAATATCAATATCAAACCCTGTTTTTTATTTGCTTGTTAGCATGATGAACCCTTTTAAAAACTAAATTCTGCTTAACTTGGTTCTTGCACAGTGTAACGTAATCTAAGCACTCTATGGAAATACGCTTTAGCAAACTGTACCTGCTTGCTTGTCAGTGGATGCCTTTCCCTCACTCCGTAACCTGGAAGACTTCCTAAAATCAGAAAATTTAAACAGAATAAAAAAATGTGTTCTTCATGTGGTCTTATAGTATTTTATAAATATGCTAGTTATGCGCAAAACTTATGTGCATATTTGTAAGATACGTCACAGGCATGTAACTAGTTTTAAAAGTATTCAAAAAATCTTAATAATCCTACATAAATATTGACATTTACTCTAAAAAAATCCAAATAACAGCAGTCTTGTCAAACTGGGTGAAAAAAATTGAGCATCAGTTCAGGATGAAGCCTTCTGGGTTGAAGGGGATACTTCTTCAAGAACAGTTGCCACTAAAAGGCAATTTTTGGGACATACATTATAAATATTAAATCTCTTGCTAAAGCTAAACAGTTACCAAGTTGCTCTGCATTACCTGGTGCAGCATCCTCCAGCTTTGTCTTCAGTTACAGGGGTCCTGGTCTTTGGTTCCATGTCAGCAAATGAGACCTCTAGTTTAGCTCTCTGTCCTCTGGTTCTCAGAGAGTGATGGAAACCACTTGCCTCCTCTCCATTCATATCAGCATGTCCCTGGAACAGTCACATCATCAGTTTACATTTACAGACTATGTAGTGAAATTCAAGTTAAATATGGGCTGGTATTAAGAATATTTACTTGCTTTTCTTCCAGGTCTGTGCAAAACTTTTGTGTACTGGAAAGACCTCTAAAAATCACTTCCCACAATGACTATTTTACAGTGAGTCGGTGGACTGCGAGGCATACTGTGTGAGCTTATCACCATTCACATGTAACATTATTAAACTCATTCATTGCTTTAAATTTTATCCATCTTAATTTATAAATGATGATTCAGCACACATATTTCTAGTCAAAACGTAATACCTTAATACAGTATATGTTGATTGTTTGCAAGAAGATGTATTTTCCAATCTATGAAAAAAACATCTAATTCATATGCCTGCCAAGACCAGACCGCTAATTGGTAGTTTTTCCAAGCACTAAGCCCTTATCTGTTCCCTGGCCGCTGCTGCTGGGCACTGTTTCTGCAGACACTTCATTACTTGTGTCTCTGAGGAGTGTTGTTTTTGGATAAGAAATGAGTTCCTCCAAATCAAACAACACTTTATTGAGAGTCACTGTTTCTCAGAATGAAGCTTAACAACTAGTTTATCATCAACAACATAACTGAACAGCATGCACTTAGAAAATAAAGCATGCCGATAAAACCATGGTCAAGATTAATGCTTCAGACAACTGCAGTACAGTCAGGTATTCAAAACAGTGCCTCTGAAAATCATTTATTTATTTTAAGTCATGTAGTAACAGAAGACTTTGTAATTTAAGCTTAATGAATGAATGAACGGGTTATTGAAATAAGACAGACAAATCACTTCATCCATCTGGGAAATTTATTCGACCACCAACTCTAGTAATCTAAAGCACCCATTTAGAATAATGAACTTATAAGCCTAAAAAACCTAATAAAAACATTATGTTTTGTTCGATATACAAATTTGGCTGCAAAGTTGAATAAATAGCCAGTACACATGAATGAACAAATGTCAGACAAGCGAGTTTCAATAAACTGTTAGTTGTTAGGAGAGACTGACTATTCCTTATCTTTGTAACTTATGCTAAGGGAAGACTGACAAGGTAGCTAGTTAGCTTAGCACACTAGCAAAACTAGCACAGAAAACATGCGTTCAAAGATTCTTGATCCACCTAACAAACGGTTTAATCATTTCATCAGCTGTGTATGTATCTATTCTTACGTTCGCCGTGTTGTTTTCGGGGCTGCTGAAGCTGTCATCCACAGTCCGGGAGGACCGGGTGATCCGGGCGGACTTTCTCTGCGACGCGGGAAGCAGCGACAGAAACTCGGAGCTTGTATCCAACTCCATTGACCTCCTCTTTGGAGTCGTCGCCGCCGGCTCAGCGCCGACAACGCCGCTGCTGCGTAGTATCACCATCTTGACTGCAAACCAACGTTATCCCAGCTCGGAACGACGGTCAGTTATCCTTTATCCTGCCCTGAACGTTGTAGGTTTACGCTGCCGCCAACATAGCACAGATAACGGAAAATATCCGTCAGCTAACACCAGCGAGCTCCTCACTGAACCCTTGATTTCTGGCGCCATAAACGTCATCAGAGGTTATGAGGTAAACTGAGCTCGGAGCTGCCGCCACGAAAAGTAGATCTGTTAGCAAAATTGTAAATTAAGTAAAACTGTAAAAGTAATTTAATTTTCATCGCAATTAAGATGCAGTGCACATCAATGCCGACAGCTTCTGTCATTATAACAGTCACAATAGTTGTTTAAACGTAACATCAGCGGAGAGATACATATGAAATTTGAAAAGGGGGTCGGCTTTACGATGGCGCAATGGTCCAAGCAGCACGAGCTGCGCGCTACTTCTTCACATACACAAACTTTATCCTGACCTGAAGGCACATTTCATACTTTACATATTTAACAACAGGATGGTTTTCAGATGCCATTTCCAAACACAAACTATTTTAATTCATAACACAGAGTCAACATCAACTGAGTATCTTTTATTTGAATAAGTGAGATTACAGAAGAGAAAATACAAAGTCAAGATTTGTTTCTAGTCTGAAAAAAAGTACAATGTGTAAAACTGCTGTACAGGTAACCACATCCTGACTGTAAAATCTCAAAACCTTCCATTGAATCCTCGCTACTTGCTCCCTTTTGTTCATTTTCTACCATTTGAGGGACATTGGTGAAGTGCACCTTAAGCACAATAATCAATGTTCAGGACCACTCAGTCTCAGACACATGTGAGGCCAAAGCTTTGTCTTTGTCTCTAATAACTTTTTTTTTACTATTTTGTTGTTCGTTGTTTTTCTTTAATAACTGTTCAATGTAAATGTGGTTGATTTAACCAATAGCATTGCCTTTGCAGCGGTACTCAGATATAACACTCAAGGGATTCAGTGGAAGACTAGAGATTTCACTCATCAGCCCACATTTCACATTCACAATAGCCAACTGCCACATTTCACAGTGCCAGGGTATGTGTTTGACAACAAAGTCAAATAGATATGTGATGCCATCATCATGAGTCACGCCATCAGTTTAGTCAATGCACTTGTGAATGGCAGCAACATCAGCTGCACTAAGGTTGCCTCTCAGTCATTTATTTTGGTAGTATTCCCAAACAGGATGTCGAATTCTGTCAGATGAAATTAATAGTCTTGAATATAGTTAAGTTATGGCATGAATCCACCCATGTTTTGTCAGGGCAGTAACAAATAGGCATAACATAATGTAGCCAAACTGTGTGGTTTACAAAAAAATTGTGTCATGAGACTGTTGGCTACTGTGTCTTTGTCATGAAATGTGGCCAGAGAGCCCCTTCACCAGGCTGCGTGTGTTCACGCAATGGCTGCCAGGTAGTCTTTCACCTCCGCTGGGGTGAGTCTTTTGAAGCCAGCCTCGTTGCAGATCCCCACTTCAATGTTCTCCTCTGTCATCTGACCCTCAAAACTCTCCTGAGAGACACACACACACACACACACAGAAGTATAAATGATTGGTAATAAAAAAGAGAAACACTAACAGTAAAGACTGATTCCAATGTCTTGGATATTTTAAAACAAACAATATACCTTCAATGTCAAGATCGCAGTGTGGATGGCATCTTCCAGTTCCAAGTCATTGTTATACCTGGAGAACCAAAACAAGGAGCTCATTTACCAATCTGTGTAGTATGCATCATTGTGAGGGTACACCCAACCATCACTTTAAATGTATTACTTATTACACGTTAATTATTACTCTAAATTGCCTAGATGTTAATCATATAGTCAAAGCAAGGATCAAGCTTCAAATTTAGACATTTGATGGGCGCAGCAAAATTTTTATTATCCAAAAAATGGCTTGAATGGCAGATTCTTACCTTTTTTCAAGGAATGTTTTTCCGTTAACGTAATTCTTTCCCATTGCTGTGGCTTTCCATGCAAAATATGCACCCTGTCAATCAAGAGATAGAAAAGTCTTTAGAAAGTTATCCTTTTGACATATCAAGTATTATTTCTAAATTAACCTTGCTGAGTCAGAGTGAAAATATATTCCACAAAAATGAAGGTATTTTTAAGACAATACATGAATAAATTTGAAGTATTTAATTAAAACAAGGCAAGGATTTATAAACAGAATCAGAAATACTTTTTTAATTATGTAAATTATGTAAACTGAAAAGGCTGCATGCTGGTTGACACATGCAGTCTACTATATATATATACACATACACACACTGATTAAAAAAAAAGGTATAAAACTTGCAGTAACTGAATTCTAGTCAGTATGAAAATGAGTGAAACAACATACAGAGGGGTCTGACTGGAACAGGTAGGGATGGTCTTCATCCCACCCAGCTATCAGCAATGACACCCCAAATGGACGCACTCCACTGGAGGAGAAAACAAGACAGATTCATTAGTAAAACTCTGACTGAACTCTTTTTTTAATCTGTGAAATAAAAAAAATACATCTTTAAGCATGAGTGCATTCCTGCATCTGTTATAACCCACCCAGACTGTGTGTACTCCTGCATTACAGAGGCCACTCTCTGGACAAGCTGGCCTGTGGGGATTGGCTCCTGGTAAACCAAAAAGTACTGTTGTGCCAACTTCCGGGCTCTTCGCACTAAAACCCTGCATGGAAGACACAACCTTATGAAGTTTTCTTTATACATGAGGTTATATGGTTATAAAGGCTATACTCATTGTTTTGTGGTCTACTACAAAATTCTCACAGGGAGCTACTTCCAGTCTACAGTCAAGACAGAAACTAAACTACTGGTATTCTGTTTTTCTTCAGAGCACACATAGTACCCACCTGTAGTCAGGCCCCATGCCGCTGTAGACCATTCCTATGTGTTTAGTGATGGGCTCAACTTTATGGACACTCTGCTCATCGTACAGAATGGACTTTTGTTTCTTCTCTGTTGCCAGGACAACACCATTGGAAGCTAAAAATAAAAAAAGAATAGTACAATTAGTGTCTTCACAAATCATAATAATCCTAATGATTTTTTTTTTTTCTTATCAGCTTCAATAATGTAACAGCATATCATGTCATAACCTCCAGCAGCTGATGTTGCAGCACCCTAACAGTGTTTCTTAGCTAGGCTCTTTGACTTGTCTGGGCAAATGACACATTGTTTCTTATTATCAAAATTAAAAAAATTGAAACAGAAAGGTGAAACTGTGGTGTGATATTACTTTTCCACACTATCAGATTTATCAAATCATTTTTGTTTGGTCTGGTTAAAAAAAACAACAACATCTGTCCACTGTTACATTTAACTTGAAGTCGGTGCTCTTTGCACCTGCTATTCTCCACATTAAAGTCAGGGCAAGAGACTCTGACGAAGGAGCAATGTATCATAGACTGTTTACTTTCAATCCAGGTGGTATTGTGTCAGTTTGCCCTTTAATAATAAATGCAATTGAAGATAGAGCAATCAGACATCAAAATAATCAGTTTAGTCTAGTTATTACATTTTATCAATACATATTTTTAATTAATCATTTTAAAAGGAATGGTGGTTTTATTAACAATACAACCATCTTAAAAGGCCTGTGGCTCACTTTCTCTCTAAAACGCACAGTCTAATATGATTCAGATTTCCATACCTTTGATGCCAACGGAGGGGGCTCCGGCTGCTACAGCTGCCAAGGCATATTCAATCTGGACCAGTTTCCCTGAGGGACTGCAGGAACAAAGATGATGTGCCATTAATATGCTGCGAGGCGGTTGATTAATGAGCAAAACGAAAATGCTACTAAAATAACAGTAGTTTAATAAACAGATCTGGAGTTTAACAATAAGGAAAGACGAAACTGAAAGCAAACGCTGAAACAACTGACTCATCTGAGCTAACTAGCGCTAGCTAGGCTAGTCGCTGAAAGGTTAGCTCCTGAAACTAGTCTGTTTTAGTCCTAGCCAATAATTGTGCCACCAACCGAATAATTGTGCATGTTTGTATTATAGATTTCTGAAGCAGACTCTCTTGGCTGTTTTATTTAAAAAACCTGTTAGCCGTCATGCTAACGCTAACGTTAGCCGATTCATTACACTACCCGGCAATGACAGTGCATCACCTACAACGGCTCGCAAAATAGTCATTTTATATCAAAAACAAAACTATGCATATAGTTTATCAAATGATAACCCAACAAAAACACCACAGGAATCAAGTTTAGATCGACTTCTTTAATTTCTTGGTAGATTTAACAAAGTTTACCTAAATGTGGTGAGGGAGAAACTGTAGCCTCGTTCCGCCATCTTGACCGTCTTCTTCTACTGTGTGTTGAGCGGAGGATAGTGATGCGCTTCACAGTGTGTTTACTGCCACCTACGAAGACTCCAACAAATCACACTGAACCTTATTAAACCCCACAGACGTTCACAACACAGGCAATATTTAGTACATATCCATCCATTAGATATACTCGTTCATTCATGAGTGTAGCTGGGGACAGACTCTCCCTCATGGTTTTCTGTGTCTTCTACAATCACACATAATCTGGATTAAAAAATCTATAGACCTGAGGAACTGGCATATGATCAAAAGGCAATGCTTATTAACTTTAAATTAATTATAGAGTAACAATGGGGGACAAAGCCCCAGGGAGTAAGATGCCCACGCACATGTAACTCCACCTGGATTACCCAAATATCAGCAAAGTTAATATATTTGTGTTTGCCATGTGTCCTAATATCCACCTTTCTTAAAGATTGAGTTTGTTAGTTTATAGTTGCTGAGTTCTGACCATTATAAGGTTTTTAGGTAAAGTTTTCAATGTTCCTATGTTGGTATTTAAGGATGTGTATTTTAACCATAGACTGTATATAGTATGTCCAGTCTATGATTTTAAAAAGGGTAAACACGAGAAGATGCATCACTAATAAAAGTAGGAGATACATTGGAAGAGTGTGGTATTTGTTTGGAACACAGTATAATCTATACTGTTTAGTATTTATTGATATGTGAAAAAAGAAAGACAAAAGTGAACATCACAACTCTTCATCAGGGAGCACTGAGGTGCCGTTTGGAGGTTGGCCGCCAGATGGCATCAAGAGGCCAAAGTTTCTCTTACAAGTCGGAAAATAAACAGAAGAAGAAGTCTCGCTGGCTGTCGCTGCTTAATGACGTACTAAACCTCAATGACCGTGAGCTGTTTGACGTGTGAGGGGAAAAGAAACGTGCTGAGAACAAAATGATGAATTTAGCCGCTTTAGTGCACAGCCTCAGATGGTCCTTGCTCCATATTGAAAGCAGACTTTTGCAGGTGGCGGGACTAGAACAACACCTGGGTGAGTTTAATGATTACAGCTACCGACGTTAGTTAACGCTGCTGACAATCTTGTAACAGCCTCTGTCTCTGACTACCACACATAAACACAGGCTCTCCATAAATTAAATTAGACTAACATTACCAGTCTTTGACTCTTATCATCTTCCCTCAACATCTTTCCATATTTATCTCCTGTTATTTTTGTTTGTTTGTTTTGTTTCGTTTCTTGGTCATACTGAATTAACAGTTATTATTTCTGATGATAAGGTAATAGTGATTTTTCTATGTGCAGCTCCAGCGCTCGCAGTGAATGGCCCCAGCCTCCTGCCTCAGGTCGACCAGGAGGAGCAACTGGATGAGCAGCAGAGTCAGGAGCAGCCCCCTGGTCTTCTGGATGGTGTCTTGTGGATGGCAGTGCCCAAGAAAAGACGAACTATTGAAGTTAACCGCACCAGAAGGAGAGCTGACAGCAAACTCCTGAAAGTCAAGGTATGCTGAAAAGATCCTCCGAGGGGGTTTCACCCAGAAACACAAGAGTAACTAATGTTATCTCTGTGTTAACTGACTGTCTGGAGGTGTTTTTAGTGGTAACTCCCCTCTGTACATTTGGTTTGTCTTATGCAAAGCATTAAAGTTAAATTAAAATTTGCTCTTTGCAAACGTAATCAAGTGTTCACTCAATATATACAGTAACTATTTTTTTAGACTGTATACAGCAAATATGCAAAAACATAATGCGATTTTCATGCAAACCTTAAACTAGATAAAACGAGCCCATTTAAATAAATGAGACATTTACACTTGTTCAGCCTTACAAGGACAAGCCGTTAAGATAATGGATGGATAGATTAATTACATTTGTTCATTTATTGAAAATGACCAAATATTAAATATTTGTGTGTGGCAAAAGTATGTGAGCTTGTGCAACCCGGTTTTGCAGCAATAACTTTAACTATACATTTATGGTTAGTGTTTATCATCCCTGCACAGCTCAGAGAGGTTGGTCAGCTCCCCTGCCTGAACTGCAGGTCATTCCACAGCATTTGTATATAATTAAGGTCAAGACTTTGAATCTGCCCCTTTGAAAGCGTAAAATTTCTTCTGTTTTAACCATTCTTTGGTAGAAAGACCTGCGTATTTAGGGTTGTTGTCTTGCTGCATGATCCACTTTCTGTTGAGTTTTAGTTCATGGATAAATACTTTCATGTTTCTGTAGAATTTCCTTGTGCAGCACAGAATTCATTGGTCCATCAATGAGTCCCATCAGTCTGTCCTGGTCCAGAGGCAGCAAAGTAGGCCCAAATTATGATACTGTCACCACCATGTTTCACAGATGGGATAAGGTTCTAATGGTGGAATTCAGTGTTTACATAATACTTTTCATTCAAGCTGAAAAGTTCTACTTTGGTCTCATCCTGAGATACAATACTCCCAACAGCCTTCTGGTTTATCTACATGACCTTGAGCAAACTATAGACGAGCAGCTATGTTAATTTTAGAGAGTAGTGGCTTCCTCCTTGCAACTCTGCCATGTACGCCATCGTCGTTGAGTGATTTCCTGATGGTGGATTCATGAATGTTGATATCAGCCACCTGAAGACAGACCTTCAGTTTCCTACATGTTTAGATATTACTCTGGTGTGGCCTTTATTGGTCGACTACTCCTGGTGAGGGTAACAATGGTGAAGGATGGTCTCCATTTGTACCTCTTGGTCAACTGGTGGAGTTCAGAGTCTTTGGAAATTCTTTCTATCTTGGTGAACATCAGAAATTCAGAAATTAGTTTAAGCCGTGAAACACTTCTACAAAGCTGTTTTGTCAAGATCAAACTTTGATAGTGAAGACACAGTTTACGCTTCTTTAGATAAATTATGATACTGCCCTTCAGACTCAAACCTGATTGGATGAATTTATAATCTATGTGCTCTACTATGTGTATGTGGTCGTGAATGTTTTGATAATATCTATATGTATATGATATAAAACAACCTTTGGTCAACAGCATAAGTGCTGTGTAAAAGGCACAATGGTTGAATGTGGCACTAATAGAGACAACAGTGAAAGGCAATGATAAAGTACAATGTAAAGTATGTACCAAATGCAAATAAAAAAAACTGCAAGAATAAAAAGCAATTAAAACATAATGCAAAACTTGGTTCAGAAAATTGATATCAATAATCATCTAATTAATTATAATCATTACACTTTGTTGTGAGCAGTTTAATTTTGAACTGCTTTGCATGAAAGTTCATAAATAAAATTGATTGATTGATTGATAATTAGTTTTTTGTCTGCGTATAATCATGATTGGCATATTGGAAAGCAATATTTGACCCTCAAAACTATGTTACCATGTCTTTGGTATTATCAGTTGATATTGATTGAGTGCACGTAATATAGAAATGCCACTAATATCCACAGTTTCCTCTACCACAGTTTGACCCACAGTCTCCACTATCTGTTCACTGTCTCTTTCTGTGTCTCCCTCTCTCAGACCAACATTGAGGCATGTCCAGAGTGTGGCCACTTGAAGCAGAAACATATCCTGTGCAGCTTCTGTTATGCTAAGGTCTGCAAGGAGACTGGTCTGATTCGACAACAGATTCAAGCAATGGATGGAGGCCCGCTGAGGGCCCCGACTGTTGAGACGGTCGTGCTGTATGAGGGTGAGATGCCAAGCCAGCAGGACAAAGACGAGAGGATAGTTGAGAGAGCCAGGAAGAGGCCTGCCTGGTTCAGCTTTTGATCCTGAGATATTAAGGCTGCTTTCAACCTTCAGTTTGACAAAGATCTAGTCAGATAAACACAGATGCTTCACTTGACATAGTTGATTTAGTCTATCTGGCTGTTATTCAGTACATGGAAGAGGTTGATGTATCCATGAAGAGATCTGTTTATTTTAGCAGAATTCATACGGGAACTTTGATAAATACTGGACCAGACATACATTTTCATTTATCTCTGTGAACATACTATATTATATCATTGTTGTATGTACAAATTCTCACAGTTTTTGGTATGAGATATCATGTTTTCTCCCCTTTTTTTCTATAACAGTTTGTCGGACTTCAAGCCAAACCTGTCAGAAATGTACTATATAATATTTGAATGTTTGACAATAAATGTATTATTTGAAACAAGACTCAGATGTACAGTAAAAGTGTATTTTGTTCACTTTTCATATTTAACCATGTCATGTACAGAACAGTGATCCCGTTAGTTGGGTAATTCTTGCAGTTGTATGTAAAGTATACAGACAGGTTTGTAATTCTATGCTTTAAGCACATTATTTTATTATATTATTATTTCAGTTCCATTGTGGTTTAGTGCACACCCAAAATGATGACAATTATGGCACTGTCCAAATATATACTACTGTTAAAAAGTTTTGGCCACGTTAGAGATTTCATCAATTGCATTAGAAAACACATGACACTGGACCACAGGCCTGTTGTTGATAGTGGGCCTGTGTATGTCTATATAGATATTCCATTAAAACAATCAACTGATTCTAGCTATTATCATCTATAACATTTCCAATGTCTACACTATAATTCTGATCAATTAAATATTATTAAGGACATTTACAATATCATGGATTTAACGTGAAATCTGTATATGCAGATGCATTACACGTGCTATTTCCACAATAATATTCATGCTCAATAATAATGATATTAATGTTAAATATTGCATTAAATAATTTAACTGTATAACTGACTACTCATGATGATAAACTAATTGCCACTTACACACGTGACAAGATGCTTATGCTTGTTTATAAATGTACACAGATGTTGCCATAGCAATGTGTATTAGTGATAATTGTGCATAAAGCAGACGTCATTTAAGCAGACGTGTTGCTTTGTTAGCTTCCAGTGCCTCAGTCACACCATCGACACACCACTGATTCAGTTTCAGACTCACAGTTTGATGAAACTGGCCAATGTCCTCCTGAGAACCCTAGAAATCAAGATTTATGGTGATATTCTGTTACAGAGCTTCAAATGTTCGCAGTTCACATGTGGAGATGACCTGGAAAGTAATTAACTATGACAGAAATGTAATGTGGAAGTGTGGCTCAACTTGAATGATGCTGAAATATATGGTAAAATAAGTCATAAATCAAATGCTCTCTACTGGCCTACACACAGATTACACAGAGAACTCAAGTCAGTCACAAATATTATTTTTGCAGCATGAAACTTATCTTTGGATTAATGAGTTGGATTATTACTGTAAGTGATCCGATTGCATTCAGCTGTTCCTTCATGTGACACGTGGTCTATGTGAGAGACATCTGAGGAGTGGGGGATATTTTTCTTTGACCTGATGGTAGGAACACTGGATCTATTTCACTGAAACAGATTAATCATTTAATATTTCTGTCAACACGCACATACTTTCATGTACTCAACATACACATAAATAGAAGTACTCTGAGGTAAGTTGCACTAGTTAGGCTGTGTAGTTATGCACACTTACATCTCAATGGTGATATTATGTCCAATCTTGCATTTGTTTTGTTTTTTACCAGAAACACATGCTCATAGAGGAAATTAGTGAGGGTTCACATTCAACTTTGATCTGGATTCATGTGGTTGGCTCACGTCATGGAAAGAGCTCTTTTTCAAATGAAAACCAACCTTCAGGACGCCTTGAGTGGGGGCATTCACTTCGTTCATTACAATGTGATGCAAATGAGTAAAAATAGAAACAAGATTGGATATTTAAGACATTGCCCAACACACACAAATCTTAGACTACATGATACAAGCGGAGACACGCACACATTGATGATGATACATGGTTTGATAGCTTGTTGTTGTCCCCTTTTTCCATGAGTTTTCACAACAAATAGAAGAAAGTGTGTCTGTTGCACAGTAAGACAATCTCCTGACAGAATCCCACCATGCACTGTGTTAGCAGAGGAGGCTGCTACCTGGTGAACTCCTACTGTGATCTCCAGGAGGACAACCACTGGAAGAGAGAGAGCTACCAAGCATATTGGCTGAGCCTGGTCATTGAAACGAGACCACAATACAAGTAGGTTGTTGTCATTGCAAATTCTGCTTTATTCTACATTTCACAAGTTTTATGTGCAGCAATACATTTACTGTTCACCTCTGTACTTTCTGTATTATGTTCAATAAGTGTCAGTTATCTAAGCTGCTTTGAGAACAGAGTGGGACAGAGAGAAAAGGGAGAGCAGTGCATGTGCTCATTGTGTTTTTTATGAAAGACATGGGCAGGTGTATTTTGACATAGAGGATCGAATAAACTGTGTAAAACTGTTGCTGCACTGCCTGATCAATGATATTACTGCTATGTTGGTACCACTTTGCCTCTGAAGGAAAACACCTGTGCAGTAAATGTGACCTGCAGTTTTCCTTTTGAGTGAAAAAAAAGTGTGTTTCAGGCTCACACTGTCAGAGACGGACAACAGTCGGAGAGAGAGTTATAAGCAGCAACAGGTGGCCCACTTCATGGTCGAGAGGAGCCCCAGCCAGAAGCTGAGGCTGGGCAGTCACAACAGATCCATGACAGAGCACCACCTGCCCTTCTTTAACACTGCCAGGGACCTACATCATGCCACAGCCATCTTTAGACCGCCACAACAACAACAGCAGCCAGCCGTACCACAGAAGCTGATTAGCGGGGTGGATAAACAGGAAGCGACTCAGGACCTCAACAAGCCAGTCACAATAAACTTCAGAGCGTCAAGTCTGATGTCCTCTCCAAGGGAAATCTCTCATCGGATGCAGAGGAGGGAATGAAGGAAATAGGTTGATAGAAGTTTAGAAAATATAACATAGATATTATTAAGTTAAAAATGAATTATAAATTGTATAAGTTTTGAAAAAACACCTGATGAGTTTTGTTTATACAACAAACTTCTACTGTAGCTATATTTCATATGCTAAGTAACGTGATATATATAAGAGACTTGAATATTGAAAAGGTATCAAATGTATTAGGAGAAATCCTCACTGGATTTCCTCTACACAATTCAATTTCCAGATTGCTTTGTTTATTAAGGTCCAATAATGTGGAGTTAATGAATTCACTAATGTGCAAAAAAAGTGTATCAATTGACTGCATGCATTACATGCATTCAAGTAACCAGTTACTCAGGTAATCAGGGAACAACTTTACATGAAACCTGGTTACTGGAAATCTGCATATTGTGCAGTGGATGAGTAATCTGATTGAGTAATCTGTGTATACATGGCAGAGTAATGGGAGTTCTTTGGGAGAAATCTAACTGGGGGAATTTGTTTTCACTAATCCCCTACCTGATTACAGTAACCAGGTTTCCCGTTTACATGAGTTAAGAAATCAGCTTACTGGAGAAAGCCGATTGTAACCACTTGAGTGCATGTAGACGCACTGAATGACAGTGTAGTAGATGTGACCACATCCTTGGACAGATTTTTATGGATTTTATGGACAGATTATTGCAATCTATGTTGTGGAATAAATGACACCTTTTGTTATCGTCAATTATTTCCAGTTATTTTAACTATTATTTTACACAAACTTCACAGACATCAATATGGTATTAAATAATCATTCTTCAGAATTCAGTGGCAGCACCCGACTGTGACAACGATATTGAAAAAGGATATAAAGTGAACTGACTTACTTTTGTGAACACAGCAGTACTTTCGATGCTCTAAGGACAAAACGCAAACAAACGTGAACATTAAGTTGAAAACCAAAGATGTATTTGAAGGCTTGTACAGAGAGGTCAGTGCCATTACATTAGAATTCTTTGTATTACATCCAGCACTTATTTACCAAGGCAATGTCAAAACATAGCGGTATAGACAGGTTTGACCACCAAACAAAAACGCAAGAGATTTAATAAAAGGTGTCATTACATGTATAAAGCCTTAAATGAAAGATTTTTGTTGCAGTAATCTGATGAGCACTGAGCTCTGTTCCCTTATTTAGATTCACATGCACCTTCAGTATAGTTCTGTCTCCCTGATTATTGTGAGGCTCCCACAAACCTGCATTAAATACAAGTGATGAGTAACAGTCATGCTATTCTAAATGCATTCAGCCTTGTCATTATGTGACTGTAAATATGGATGAAGAAGAAGGAAACTCCATGGACAGAAAAAAACAAAGTAAGTCCATCAACACATTCCACTGAAACAAAAAAGACTTCCAATTACATTTCCATGGTAACAAAAAACTGCATTGACAGTGTGTTTTGCTTTAACAGAAGAGTACAGTATTTCCAGTTACGTATTCCATATTTTCACATGGAATAAAACATGTGGCTATTTTTCACCTACAAGTAATTCATGGCACACAGGGAGATAAACCTGAAACAAATTTTCAGACAATATTTTCCAAGACCCAAAGTGAAAAAAATACATCTGTATATTTAATTAAGTATCAGTTGTGTATCCGATATGGATATTATCAAAAGGATCCCAGTGTGTATTTATTTGTTTTCCAATGGTTAAGTTAAAGCTAATGACTCTTATTTGGGGTTTGTGAAGTTATGGTTATATTTAATTTCAGCATGCCAAAAACCTCTGAGATTATCTTTTTTTTAATTATTTCATAACATCCATATCAAGTAACAATAACGAAAGCAGTGAAAAATATGTGTATTTTCCATTCCTGAGACACAAACTGTCAACATTCTTCAGAGTCAAATTAAAAAACACCAGCTTATCATTTTATATCATCACTTTATGTGTGACTTGATTTTCCCTCCTAATATGGCTTCCTCGGCTCTCTTGTGTTTCTGGACAGTGACCTGCAGCTGCCAGTACTTCAGGTACACCCACATCAGGCTTCCATTCTTCCTCTTGTCCATGTTTAGCAGGTCTGCACAGTGCTTGTCTTTCTTAAAAATATCCTTCAGGTCAGACTCTAGATTCAGTTCTGTCCCAATAGGGTCTTTGACCACCTTTAGCAGCATGTTCTTCTCCATTTCCAGGCGCTGATCTCGAGGTTGGATGAGGGAGCAGTAGGCATTCTGACGCTCCACAAGCAGACTCTCTAATTCCTTCAGAGTAGTGGTGGCTCGCTGGTACCAGTCGTTCTCTTGTTCCAGTGCACGATGCAGCACAGCACCTGCAGCACCAGACTTTACCAGCCTTTGTTTCTCTTCCTCCAGGGCCTCTCGCTCCTTGTAAAGGAGGAAAAATAGTTCTGGGTTATAAAAAAAACGCTATAGGCTAGAATGGAAAAATACAGTAAAAGTGGACACAAAAAGTCATTCAAAGTGGGACAAGACGAGACTTCACCTGTTGTAGCCGTTTCCGTTCTTCCATTAGCTGCTGGCTCTGTGAAATGAGGGCCTGCTTGTAGCCTCTGACCCTCTGTTTCTCCTTCTCCAGCTCCAGCTCTAGGACAGCGGCTGCTCTGCGCCTCTCTGCCAGTGTCTCCCGATACTGTGCCTCCATCGCACTTTTTATTGTAGACATATCCTTATCATACTGGGCTTTGACATTCTGGATCTCCCTCTGAGACTCCCTGGTCCAGATCCAGCCTTAAGAGATGTTGGGAGATAAGACAGAGCAGAGAAGAGATACTTAAGTTATACTGTAATGATCTCAAAGTCAGCTTTTTTCTCAAGTGACTGGATTTTGTGAAGCCCAGACTGATTGCAGCAGCCTTGTGACATCTACATAGATTCCAGTTATGATGGAGCTTGTAGAGCTAACGTGATGATGGCATCACCCAAAGAAAAGAATGATCAAGCATTAGAAAGACTGGTACTACTGACCAGTCACAATGGTAAAGTACAACTATGACAAATTAAAGCAAAAAGGCAGTCATTAAAAACTTAGGCTGTGATCTCATACAAGCTCAACCTGCTTTACACTTATTAACTCTACATTCACTAGCTTAAATGCTGTTCTCCTCTGTTATCTCCTGTTCTAGACTCATTGTGTAACTTACGAAACGCAGCCAGTCCCAGCATAGGGACCAGTAGTGCGTAGTTCCATTGGTTGCCATCACCTGCTCCCACCCCTCTTCCTCTGGGGTCTGGTTGGATGTTCCATCTGGGTGGGTCATTCAAGTTGTTCATGGAGGCTGCTGTCACGCACGCATATAAAGGAGATCAAAACAGCAATGGGCTCCTTTAAATGTATACAGTTATAAATGTTGACGTTTTGCATAAACTGGAGGGTGCTAACACTGATAGCTAGATAAGTCTTTATTACAGGGGACCAGTAGCTAAATGTTAACAGCAGCAGTTATAAACAACTGTAAAGTGGCTTCGTTATAATCATAACTACATGATAATAAAGTTGATTGAGAATCCCTTCATTCCAATAAAAAAAGAAGTTGATTTAGTGATTCACTATCTGGCTAACAAAACAATAATTTGGCTGGACAGCATGTGTGGAATTCAGAGATGGTGTTGCATATAGGCACTGGTGTTTTTAGCAATTACCTTGTTAGCATTTATCAAAACATTGCGCAGCCAGTTACATATCACCTGGACGTTTTGACAGCACAGCTGACCACAAACGAGGCTAGCTATGAGCTAACATGCTAGCTAACATTTAGCTTGCTGGCTCATGCTCGCTGCAGTATTTAACACAAAAATAAGACATGGCAATGTAGCCCAGTAAGGCCAACAAGTCAGTGTATATATAAGAAATATATGGCGCTATATCTCACCTTGAAAGAAAAGTCTAGGTCACTTAAACATTTGTCCCTGCACACCCAGATTATTCTATGGCTACGCTTTAGCAGTGCATTCAGAGCGACGTAGGGTAATTCATGGTAGTTCGTGAATACAAAAGTCCCATTAGGTATTGATATTAAAATATTATAGTGACTATTTGAATTCATTGTAGTTATTAAACAAATTTTGATAATTACTTTCTAATGTTAACACCTCGTTTATCGTGCTTTAGAGGCTAACCTTTAAGTGTAACGTACCCGACACCCCCGTTTTCAGACGGTGGTTTCGTCCAGTGCAACAGAAAAACTGCTCCCCCACCGTGTGTCTGAATCGGTCCTTAAGTGACATCATGGCTAGTGTTTGTGCAGCGTCTCGTCTCTTCTCCAAGGGTTTACTGTCTAAAACAAAAGCAGTGAGTAGCAACATATCTTCATTTATTTATAATGCTTTATTTGTGTGGGTTGGTTATCTTTTTATACTGATAGAGTGATTATGCTGCACATTCAGCTTTAGCATGTAACCGGCTGATTCTGACTTGCGTAACCTGTGTTATGTAGCTTTTCAATGTGACACCTTGAAACAGTGCTATTTTGTGACTCTATTAAAGTGTTTTATATAGCCACACCACACCACACCGACTCTGTTTGTTTGACAATATAGAATGTAAATAAAATTTTCAGTAACATTATTTATTTCAGTATGTTAATAATGGTAACTTGGGTTGTCCTTGTGGATATCAGTTGTGCGTGCTAACTAGCAAAAAGAATACAATGTAAATATATTTAAAGGTAACTTTAAAATTCAGTAGTTTTGTAATGATACCATTGATATTGATAAAAACTATATAGTGCCTCACTAAACTGACAAATGATTTTAGCTTTATTGAGGCTTGTTATGGATGCGTTATTGTGGATGGACATTTAAAGTTACCTTTCCTATGTGACTAAACGCAACAGTATATGTTTATGAGGAATATGTTTTCTGTAAGTAACCAGCCATGAGTATGCTTAGTGTTACCTGGTAGTGCAGCTTTTGATAAATTGTTATTATTTATGCCAGGTGTCTGCTGCTGCAGTTCCGGTTTCCAGGAATTTTCACTTCTCCATCTATGGAAAGAAAAATGCCAAAGTGTCAAATGATGTAAGTTACATTTGCTCTTTTAATTGACTCAGCATTTAATATGGTTATTACTATTAAGCGATTAATACACTGCATAGGTAGAAATGTTCATCTGCATACTCATTTTGTTCTCTGCAGCTGGTGTCTATGTCTTATTGATTTTAAAATGTACAAAATAATCAGCCTCCATGATATGCTAACAGCTCTCTGTTGGAGGTTTTACAGTAACTTTTCTTTATCACTGTTTTTAGATCTCTACTCAGTACCCAGTGGTGGATCATGAGTTTGATGCAGTGGTTGTAGGAGCTGGTGGAGCAGGACTTAGAGCAGCTTTTGGCCTGTCAGAGGCTGGCTTTAACACTGCCTGTGTCACCAAGCTTTTCCCCACCAGATCTCACACTGTTGCTGCGCAGGTATAACAGCATATTACATTAAGGATTGAGGATTTTATTATTTTGTTTGCTTTTGTAGAATTGCACCAGGTTATGTACTGTCAATCCAAGGCTTTAATTAAACACATACAGCAGTAGTGTTGTTTCTTTATTTATATTTAATTGTTGAATATTGCTCCATAGGGTGGTGTCAATGCCGCTCTGGGGAACATGGAGCAGGATGATTGGAGATGGCATTTCTACGACACAGTGAAGGGATCTGACTGGCTGGGAGACCAGGATGCTATCCACTACATGACAGAGCAGGCTCCTGCTGCTGTAGTGGAGGTACAATCTCACACAGACATTAGCTGACATTAGTTACGTTAACTAACGTTAACGTCTTTTTTTTTTGTTAAATTTCCTTCATTCTTTTTTGCTATTATTATTGTTATTGTTAGTATTATCCCACCAGGAGATAATTGAAAGATTCAGAACTCTTGTTGCTCTCTCTTTTTCCCAGCTGGAGAACTTTGGCATGCCATTCAGTCGCACTGAAGATGGGAAGATCTACCAGAGAGCCTTTGGAGGTCAGAGCCTGAAGTATGGAAAAGGAGGCCAGGCCCATCGCTGCTGCTGTGTTGCAGACAGGACAGGACACTCTTTACTGCATACACTTTATGGACGGGTAAGTCCACATACTCGACTTAGATCTTTTCTGACTCGGTCCATACATAAAGAAGAGATATTTTTCACATGTCTGGCTCTACTTTGGTTTCTTGTGTAGTCGCTTCGTTATGATACCAGTTATTTTGTGGAGTACTTTGCCCTGGACCTGCTGATGGAAAATGGAGAGTGTAAAGGAGTGATTGCTCTCTGCATGGAGGATGGATCTATTCACCGCTTCAGAGCCCAGAACACGGTCATTGCCACTGGGTAAGTATCAAGTTCACATCCTGCAAATACACAAAACAATCAACACTTTATCTTCACTTTTATTTCTAATTACAATACTTAAGATGGCAAACATTTCTTCAAATGTGCATGTGTAATCAAAAGTTCTTATCTTTCTTACCAGGGGTTATGGAAGAACCTATTTCAGCTGCACATCTGCCCACACTAGCACAGGAGATGGAACAGCAATGGTGACCAGAGCTGGTTTGCCCTGTCAGGATTTGGAGTTTGTACAGTTCCATCCCACAGGTAAGAAAAAGAAACGTGTTAACTTATTGTTGTCTCTAAATAGTTCTGCTACTGAAACTTTAAAGCATCAGAGAAAAATCTGTCTTATTTTGAAAGACGGTCACTTGAAAGGTCCATGGAAGTTAAATACATAGTTAAAAGATATGTGTAGATCACTTTATTCTGTTAATGACAGTTCAAAGTCCATTATTTTATAGTGTAGCTGTAATGGTGATAAACGGTGCTTGATTCTCAGTTTGTTTGTCCTAATGTCAAGTAGTTAATGAAATCCTTTGATCCTCTTTGTGTTTTTAATTTTACTTCAGATTGCATTAGATGTTTTTCCTTTGGCATCTGGTTCAATTGCACCCAAAAAACTTCATCCATTTGGTCAGTCTGCCATACTCATATATTTCACATTACATGCATACATATAATTCTGTATCAGCAATTGGCCTCTTTGTCCAGATTTTAAATTTGGGCTGATCCATCATGCCCAGTGATATGGGCATGGGCGTATGGGAGGTCACAGTAAGTCACAGTTCACTGAGATATAGGGCTGCTTTTTCTTTTGTATACATCAGTCAGCTACTACACAATGTAATCTGTCTATGCTGATGACTGTCCACCACAAGAATAAAGGCAGATTTAATGTTGCAGTTGTGAGTTATGGCTAAGTTGTTGAAGTGCCTGGTTACATAAAAACAGCATACCTTACAAAATTTAAATGTTTCAGGTACGTATATTAGTGTTTGAATGTGAAGATTGCAGATTCCATCTAATAATTTGAGATTTTCTTCGTTGTAAGACAGATGCTGCAGTGAGCTTGCAAAGCGGATCAATGGCTAGTGAGAGCACAAAAGTACAAAAAACAAACATGTTTTTAGTATTTATAAAATGTTAGAGAACAGCAAAAAAGTAGCTCTACTGGTGCTCTGGAGAGTTTTGGTAGTGAAGTTGCAGGTAAATGGACTTATCTCTGCATGATCCATAAAGGACCCTATTATATTTTTTTATAATAGCTATAAAGTGTGAAATTAGGTTGAGTGTTGACTTTATCCTTCATTGATGGGAATGTAGTTAAAATCTACTACACCAATCATACTTAGCATTCCTGTGAAGTGTTTTCATTATAAAGATAACTGCTATTCAGTAGTTTACTTTATAAATGCTCGTGCACTGTATTCATCAACATTTAGAACCAATATGCTGTTTGATGTCTAGTGATATAATGTACTCCAGTTAAAACTGAGCCACTAATGTGAGACTAAAAACCCATGAATAAGTTAGCTTATTACAACATTAACATCTATTTGTTCTTTGTATATGTCATATCTGTATTCATAAGTAACAGCAAAACTGTATCACTTACATTCAGCAAAGTGTGAGTAGGACAGCTTTCCCTTTTAACACACAAATCCTTCCAGGGATCTATGGAGCTGGGTGTCTGATCACAGAGGGTTGCCGTGGCGAGGGGGGGATCCTGATCAACAGTGAGGGAGAACGCTTCATGGAGCGCTACGCACCCAATGCCAAAGACTTGGCCTCCAGAGACGTGGTGTCCCGCTCCATGACCATAGAGATTAGAGAGGGCAGGTATGGACTAAATGTGACATCTATGTGTCAGTATCAGGCACTATCAGGTTTTTAGCTTTTCTCTCTAAGCAGAGAGAGTGAAACTGCTGAATAAGCCCATTTGTTTACATTTTTTCAGGGGTGTTGGTCCAGAGAAGGACCACGTGTACCTACAGCTTCACCATCTGCCACCTCAGCAGCTGGCCACACGGCTGCCTGGTATTTCAGAGACGGCCATGATCTTTGCTGGAGTCGACGTCACTAAAGAGCCCATCCCAGTCCTGCCCACTGTCCATTACAATATGGGTGGAATACCTACAAACTACAAGGGACAGGTGGATGATTGGTCCATGCTCTTACGCATCCAAACATATTCCCTCCTTGCTTGCTTTTACTGTGTATGACAAACTTTTTAATTTTTGTCTGTCAGGTGATCACTCATGGCGACGGAGAGGACAAGGTGGTTCCTGGACTATACGCATGCGGTGAGGCTGCCTGTGCCAGTGTCCATGGCGCCAACAGGCTGGGTGCTAACTCCTTGCTGGATCTGGTGGTGTTTGGCAGAGCCTGTGCCCTCACCATCGCAGAGTTACACAAACCTGGTGAAGACCTTTGTATTTTTCCCACTATTAAATTAATGATTCATAAATGTATGTGAATTAAAACATAATAACATTTTTCAAGATAGACTTTAAATATTTTGTCATTTTTCCATTGCTCATTTGGATGAGGAGGAAAAATTAGGTGGCAAACATTTAAAAAACCTGAATTCTTCTACTGTTTTGATGTCAAATTAGACAAAAACTGTGACAATATTATTATGCTCTACAGGCAAAAAGATTGTATGTGATATCAGTGTTTTAGCACACACTGTCCTTCTTGCTCCACTGCTGACATTGTCGTTTTCCTCTTCAGGAGAGAAACTGTCCCCTCTGAAGCCAAGTGCAGGAGAGGAATCTGTGGCAAACCTGGACAAGCTGAGGTTTGCCAACGGAAGTCTGAGAACTTCTGAGATCAGGCTCAACATGCAGAAGGTGCACACACAAACACTTGATCAGACCTGTTTTTAAGAAAAGTCTTAGCCTTGCTTTGTGTAGTAAGTTTTATTCTACTGCTTCTTTCAGTGTTATTCCCTCATGTGCTCGCTCATCTTACTGGGCTGGGCTAGATCACGTGTTTCCTCATAAGCTTGGCCTGTGTAATAGCATAAATGACGTGTAATGCTACCACTCCCTACAGACCATGCAGTCCCATGCAGCAGTGTTCCGAACCGGCCCCGTTCTGAAGGACGGATGTGACAAGATGGACAGCATTTACCAGACTCTGGATGACATTAAGACCTTTGACAGAGGTATTACACCACTTTGTGTCATTCTTTGTTTCCAGTTCCTTGAACCTCTTTCTGCAAAAAGATCTTTGAAATATTTGTCTGTCTTGTTTTCTTCTTTTCCGTCAGGCATTGTGTGGAACACAGACCTGGTGGAAACACTGGAGCTGCAGAATCTGATGCTGAATGCCGTCCAGACCATCAACACCGCCGAGCAGAGAAAGGAGAGCAGGGGAGCCCATGCCAGAGAGGATTTCAAAGTCAGTTCTAATACATCTTATTTTTACATGTGCTACCACATACATTTATGTTCTAGATGTACTTTCTCCTTCATCTGTGTTCTCATTTCCTTTTTTTTTTTTTTACCTCGAATTATTCTTCTACTTTTTCTCTTTACTACTATTACCCTGTTATTTGAGCTATATGAATTGACTTCATGTTTCTTTTTGTACTTGTTGAATATGGCACATATAAGCAACTCTTAACTTCTCACTCTTGATTACAGCCAGTCTCTCCTCTAACATTATTTTTTGTAACTATTTTGCAGGACCGTGTTGATGAGTATGACTACTCTAAGCCCCTGCATGGTCAGGAGAAGAAGCCCTTCGATCAGCATTGGAGGAAACACACTTTGTCCTACGTCGACCCCAAGACTGGCAAGGTACTCTCCCTTCAGTGTGTTTGGATGCTTAAAGCGGGATATTAGGCTACCAGTAACCATAATTAACTTTAAAGGTTAATGACACATGTAATATGTATTATACTTTTTTTGTGTTTTTGTCTAAACACAGGTGACCCTGAAGTACCGTCCAGTTATTGACACCTCTCTGGATGAGCAGGACTGTTCTCACGTCCCTCCTGCCATCCGCTCCTACTAAGAAGATCTCCATTTATTTTCTTCCCCCTCCTCCCTTATTTTCTCCTCTCACATCCACCTTACTCATTTAGTGACTCCTTTAACATGGCTCATTTAACAAGACTATATTTTCTATAATAGACATGACAGTTTGAGCCAAATTATGCTTTTGGTTGCACATTCGTACGAGTTTAGAATAGTTGGAGGATAATTCAGGTTTATTTCAACCTGAAATGTTTCCTCTTAAAAATGTGGCTGCTGTGGTTCTAGGGGTTATTCTAACTTTGCTCTCGCCACCTGACTGAAAGTAAACATAGAAAGTCATTGCCTGGAACAGCTGTGAAGCTGACTTAAACACCGGAGTGTACAAACTATCATGACAATTAATCTCTACACTTCAAATATAGTATAGGAATGCAAAAGTGGGAAGTAATGAGTTCAAAGTCTGCACACATTTGTTCAGCCACAAATAGGCACAATTTATGAAAAATATACCAGGTGGAAATAAACCAGAAATATTCTTCAAATACAATACTGTGTGGTTGAATTCATCTCTCTGTGCCACTTTCCTGTTCCTCTCTTCCATGTGTGTTTTTGCCTTTATTTAATCTACTTGCAGCAGAGATGTCAACATGGTCTCGTGGCCTCTCACACTGTGTGAGCTGGTTGTTTTGTGTCATAAGACATATGACAAGTGGGTTAGAGGATTTTCTTGCATCCAGCTTAAGATCAAAATGATACAGACTAGTTGATGTGTTGCACAGCTTAGGCTTCTAGCTCTCTCTGCATCTTGTAATGACACCATGCACTCATTTCCTATTTCTTGCTTTTTTAAAATACAACTTTCCCAGGTGAAGAGAAAGTGGAAATGGTTTTAATTTCAATTGCATGTCACTGTCAAGCTGCAGGGGGAAGTTTTAAATATGTAAATATTGCATAAGTGTACAATAAGCATGGCAAGCTTTACTGTATGTACTTAAAAAATGTGCCCTTTGGTTTTGAGTAGTATTTACTTTTTATGATGCTTTGCTGTGGGTGTGGTCCAAATTATAATATACATCTAACTAATGTTCACTATATATTCAGGTGATGGATTACATCAAGCTTAAAATACCTGTTGATCTTCACTATTAGTGTTAAACAAATGAAGCAGCTTGGGTCTACATAGTCTGAGTCTGGTGTCTCAGTGTCTGGAACAGTAGCTTCATTAATACATTTTCTGTTTATTAATTCTCACTGAGAAGTGAATAAAAAGGATAAATCCCAGTAAGGGTCAGTGAAGTTCACAGCGCAGTGTCAGTTGTTGGATTTTGCATTTAAAGTGAAGGATGCACCCAGTGGTGCCATTTGAAGTATCTTATACTAAACTGGTGAAGGAGTGTCTGATTTGCCTGTTTCTTTTGGTTATGTCATTTATACTTTCGTATGTTCAATAAAGTGTAGAATATAAAACCAAAGGCTCGTGGTTTGTCTTTTATCTAATGGGCAGGAACATGATCTGATAGGAGACTGAAACATGTAACAATGTTTTCTTAGCTGAGAGAAAGTGTGAGCAACAAATATTGTCCATTTCCACTGGCTTTCAGTCTATCTGACATGAGCGCAAACCCAAAGAACTGTCATTTCTCAACAGAAATTATGTGCGACTTCCTCTTTATGAGTTTTAGGTCGCATTTTTGGATGCAGACTATGGTAAGTGACAATGGTTTTCCAAAGTACTAACCTGAGGTCAAAGGTGATGTACATTCAGCTGTGGTTTTCTCCCTTTGCGTGCTTAGATTTCCCCAGGGTTTTGGAATCATCCAGATCATCAGTCATCATCATTCTTAGTGTGTTGCAGGCATCAAACTCTGAAATGTACAGTTAGATTATGAAATATTTGGACAGCGACACAATTTTTGTTATTTTGGCTCTGTACACCAAAAAAGTGGTTAAAGTGTAGTCTGTCAGAATTGATGTAAGAGTTTCTTGATCAGTACTGGATGGACTTTACAGGTATTACAACCTTTAACTCACATTTAAACTTAAAGGGTCACATGTGGTTTGTCACTAAATCTGCTTTTATCATAAAGATATTGTTATACATAGATATAGATACTGTATAGTGAAGCTTTTTCTCCCTGACACAGAGAGGCTAATGGATGATTTTATATTCTGGCTGAAATTTGTAATAATTTCCTACCTGGTCTTATAGACTTTATTCGTTACTGTCTTTGATCTGTTTGATCTAGTTTTGTTTTATTTTTTTCAATCTATGTTCATGCCTTGTATTATATATATTTTTTATCATATTTTCTTTATTTGTTTTCATAGCTTTGATGACTTCAGTACTATTCCGCATGTACAAAATAGTAGAAACAAAGAAAAATCATTGATCAAGAAACTGTTGTCCACCTGCAGCCTCTTGCAGCAGCTGTGAAATGACCTCCACCGAGTTGTGTGCACTGCACGGAGAGGAGCTGGGGATTGTGGAGATGCAGAGACAGCAGGAAGAGAAACAAAAGAGACAGGGTGCTTTTGTGCTAGAAATGAATCCACTGTAGGGAACAATACCTCTGAGACTACCTATCAGGATTAACAAAATGACACTGCACACTGACATCAAATAATAATGTATATCATCTAAACATATATGGGGCTGCATGATGACGGCACCATTCAACATTTAAATTTGATATAGTTTCTATAAGGACTTTCACTATGGTTTTGTATACGTACAGTTTGGGATCATTTTACTTTCACAATGCCTTATTGTTCTTTTTGCATCTAATGCATTTTTTGCATTGTTTTTGTTTTCCACTAGGAGGCAGCAGAAACCAGCTGGTGAAAAAGAGGTTCTAGGTTACAGCGACCTAAAAAAAAAAAGAAGAAGAAGCTTAGTTTACTAGTTGCTCACCTGTAATGGCTGTTAGTCAGCTTGTTACAACAGTGTTACTGTTGCACGCAATTCTGATTAGGGCAGTAATATGTTCCTTTTCAGAATAATATGCAACACCTGTAAGTATGATAAAAACACGTGCTGGTTTTACTGGAAATTCAGCAGAGCAAATCAATCACTAAACAAACAATGAAGTAACCTGAAACCATTTCACATCCTGACCAGCTGTGGAAGCCAAACTCAGAAAGGACAGAACTGAAAGGCATGGAGGAGGTTGGCACATTTCCTGGTAGCACAAATGAAAGAATTGATTGGGTAAACCAAGGGGTAAACACTAGACCTACTTGGTTTGCATTTATGCATATATAGCTTCAATCTGTAATGACACAGTCGGAAACATAATCAGATGAGTATGATTGTATGAAACTGTTTCCATTGGGGAAAATGTTGATAAGAACAGCTGTGAATGTGGTACTGTTTAGATAAAAATAGAGCAAACATCAGTCTCTTTGTGATGTCTTTTTCTTAAACTTTCTTTAACTTATTTTTATTTTTCGGTCTTTTCAGTAAATAGTTTAGTT
>JAUMHL010000009.1:18464575-18485323 GCA_032362345.1 Sandelia bainsii | reverse complement strand
CAGCAAAAGTTTGGTTTTGATAAGTGTTTATATAGTTTTGAATGCAGAGCTTCATTTTGCAGGATATGTGAGGTGTTGTGCTCTTTGGGTGACGGGTTTTGTGAATTGTGCTAAATGATTTGCAAAAATGAGCCTTGTTGCATAAAAATGGGGAATAGAAGTTAGGTTTACCCCTAGATATGGCCCCTATTGGGACAACAGATCACTTAATGGATGTTAAAGCCTTAACTCTGAAAGAGGTTGAAGTTAGTTACAAGAGTATGTCCAGGATCAGCACCTGGGCCTGTCGGTGTGCCCTATAGGTTGCAAAAAAATGATCCAGATGTACTGTTTTTATGGAGGATTATTGGTGTAGCATAGAGGAAGCACCTTATTTCTAAGTCTTGAAGAGGGACACATCTCTATTCCTAAGAGTCTCATGATGTAAGACAGTTTAACCACTGTGTCTTGTCAATTTAAAAGTTAAGATATTCTTCAGTGTATTAGTCCAGAGCTTGTCAAGCTACTACAGAGTTTAAAAAAAAAGTTGGTACAATGTGTACAACATGACACAGAATGCCTTATTGTGCAAATCATTTAAAAACTTATATTTGATTTAAAATAGTACAATAACAACATATCGCATTTGGTGCCAGCAACACATTTCAAAAACATATCAACACTCTAAACATTTGGAAACTGAGGAGACCAATTTATTCATTTTAAAAGCTGATTTTTTTCCATTTCTTGTCTGATCAGATTTCAGCTGCTCAACGGTTTTGGGACCTCCTTTGTTGTATTTTTCACTTCATAATGTGCCAAACACAATGCGCCAAATGTTTTTAATAGATGACAGATCTGGACTCCAGGCAGGCCATGATTTCCAAAAAGAATTTCAAATTTTGACCACAGCACAGTTTTCTCAATTTGCCTCAGCCCATTTTAAATCAGCTTGGGCCCAGAGAGGGTGACAGCCTTTCTGGATCTTGTTTTTCTATATAGTTGTTTCTTTGCATGGTTGAGTTTTAACTTCCTTTAGTGAATCCAGGACAAACTGTATTCACTGACAATGGTTTTCTGAGGTGTTTCTGAGCCCATGCAGTGACAGAGTCTGTTTTTAATGTGGTATGGCCTGAAGGCCTGAAGATCACAACCATTCAGTATTTTTGGCCTTGTCCTTTGCATACATGATTCTTGATTCTATCTTTTGATAGAGGGTGATATGTGCTGCAGATCATGAAATCCCCCAAATCTTTGCAATTTTACATTAGAGAAACATTATTTTCAAGACGTTGAATATGCTTTTAATTTTTCGCTGGTGAACCTCACACCATCCTTATTCTGAAAGACTATTTTTATATCCAGTCATGATACCAATGTTGCTAATTAACCTAATTAGTTTGGAAATGTTCCACCTGGGTGGGCATATAACACTTTCAGATGGATTGTTATAAAATTTGGAGCAGACATTCATGCTCCCCGCAAATCTTAATGACATACTCTGACTTAAATCTAGACTGTTGGCACTAGACACATAAATCTACCATGCGGCTCACATTTCTGATACTGAATGACTGGTTCTGATGTTAGCATGACGATGTATGCACTGCGGACCAGTCTACAGCAGCAGAAGAAGAAATCAGGTGAAGCCCAGTGTTACGTTACTACAGGCCCCTTCACTGGCTACGATGACGTAATTGGGATGTGTACAGGGTATTTCTCCACCCTCTGAAGTAAGCGTGAATAGGCTCTAAGCCACTCTGCAGTCACTGGATCCTCAGCACTAATACAAATCAAGTTTTAAAGTGTTAGTCATATCTACTGATAGCCAGCCAGAAGTGTGTAAATGCATCATGGAAACTATAGTCTGTTCCAGCGGTGCACTCAACAGCCATGTTGTTACAGAATGTACACAGCTTTATATCAACAACTTTTTATTGTTTGTTCTTGTCCCAGACTGCCAACTGCAAATTAAATTTAGTTATCTCTATGTGTTCTAACACTTATCAATGTACAGCAGACAAGTGGTCTGGGACAGAGTGAAAACATATGGAAGTAGATAATTTGAACAGTGATGCTAATTAACTACAAAATACACTTGGACACCATAGCAACAATACCAAAATGTGATATATTTACTTAGAACAAAGAAGCAAGGCATTGAGACGGATGGTCAAGAGCAGAAGAGCAAGGAAGAGGTCTGCCTGGGTAAGTTACAGAACTGTTGAGAAACATGAATAATCTTTGCAAAATATGTTGGAAATACTATTATTGCAAAACCTAAAGGCATGTGAAACAGGATGGGAGTACCAGTTGAGTTACTGACCGTTTAGACAGGAACGAAAGAGTGGGAAGGCACGTTAAAAGCCAGGGCAGCTTTCCAAGAGGCTTAACTGAAATTGTACGTTGAGATAACTTGATGCTGCCCCTCCCACAGTGGGCGTAGTTTGTCACAGCCTAAATAATAAAAAAAATTCAGTAGTTCAGACTCTACTGTCTTAATGATGACGTTTTCATAGTAGGAAATTACAGATGTTAAAGAGAAATAGCCTGTTTCTTCTTTGTCACTGAGACCTACAGATCCATGATCCAGGTGATCTGAAAACAAATGCAATAAAAACATTGGTTCTGTTTTAATGTCATTAGTGTATAAAACAGCGCTTGTGTTGTGTGTTGGCATTAAGTGCTTCGACATTGCATTTAATTCACTATTTACTCAGAATGTAAATAAATCCACTCACTGTTTTACTCACACCCTCAATCTTGTTCCGACATGAAATTGAACATTTAATATAATCTAAGCCGCTATTGTAACTATAGTCCAGTACAAATCGATTGTCTTGTTGACAATGCTGCAGCCTCAGTGCGTTCAATACTCTAATAAGAGGAGGTTCGCTCTACGGCACATTTCATTTTTAGGTGTAACTTTACTGTTGTGATGATCAATGTCAATATCCAACAACACCAAATGTCTAAAATATGAGCTGAACGTAATGTAAGTAGAAGGGCACAAAAACTAAATCTTGTGCCTCTGTCTGGTCGGTCAACTCTGCTGCAAGACTTTCCCATGGCTTTCATCAATCCCATGGCAGTTGTACTTTGTCCATTTAGGTGTGTCACGAAGTGAAGAAAAATTAACTTTGTTCTCCCCTCAGTCACATTGCAGGTGTAACAGTAGTCACACTATACTGTGATTTACTGCATACAATGTCTTTCAAATTATATCTTCTAACAATAAAGTAATGTGGCTTCCAGTAATCTTTGTTGGTGAGGTTCTTCATTTAGTTTGCTGTCATATCGCAGATCCGGTTCCTGCTCGAACATTGTTTGCTGGTTTTCAGAAGTTGACATTTCTAACAAAAAATATGTAAAATTATGTGAAATTGTAAAGCTAAGGGTTATTTATGTAGCCTCTAGAGCTAGTAAAAGAATAAGGTGGTGTTCAGTGGGCGTGTCAGCCATAGTTCAGTCCACCGGCTGAGGAAGAAGATCTAAATGTAACTGACACAGTTTTGCCACTGATCTAGTTTTATTTTCTTGTTATTATCTTTGGTCCCTTTCCCCCATTGGTCTGGATCCTTTATTCTCTCTGTTCCCAGTTGTCTGCTGCTTACACATAAACAGGCACACACCCATTTCCACACAACACTCCCTGCCAGCTGCAGTCTTTCACTTTCATGGCTTCTGCTGCAATTAGCCTCCAGAGCTGACAGTTAACCACACCACACTCACTGACTAAACTGTCTTTCCTGGTTTTGCTTTGCTTGCCTGTATTTCCTAAACATGCCAGGGCTTGTATTCTGTCTGTGGATTCCTCCTTTTGGTTTTTGTTGCCTGGATTTACTGTAAGTCTCCTTTTGTCTGTTGACTTGAACTGTTTGAACGTCACCTGTCCGTTTACCTGCTGTTTCTGCATTTGGGCAACCTGTTCTTTGCCTGATTGTGAGAATGGAGAATTGTACAAAGTACAAACAGTACAAAATATTAGGTTTTCTAAATAGTTTTTAATGTAATCAGGAACATATTAAATGGCTGGCTGATACTTTTTAAGCACACAACATATAAATGTACCTGTATTTAAACCAACATACAGACTATACTGTATCTAGCTCAAGATTAGGCCTTTACACTAGTTTGTGCACTGGATGACAGAGAGGATGTGGGCAGCGCTTTAGTGTGTTGCTACAAAGTTTACATGAGTAATTTCCAGAGAAATCATCTGACAAAGTATTTATCCATTTTCACCCAAGGGACAAAAGCATATTTGTCCTTTTCAGACTTATAACTTCAACCAGAACACACAGACCTCACACACATCCTGTTGACATCAACTAACCGTTTCCAGTAAGGGCAGATTCACCACTGTCCATTGAGAATAAATATCCATCACTCCGTTGAGACGTAACATAAATAAAGTGCTCCTTGTAACGTCAGTGCTCAACTCATAATTACGTAATTCAGACTTCTTCTACAGTATCAGTAGTAATCCAGTGATGGTTGACTGTCCACCGGGGGCAGCAGTGCAAACACGAACTGCTAGCAGCTAAAATGTACAACAACTTTTGTCTACACTCAATTACACTCAGCTAATTTTCTCTTATTACATTTCTGTCAACATTAGTTTATTATTATTCATAGTAGTTCAATATATAGTAAAATCATGCAGTATAGAATGTAAAACACCCTCCCTCAAAAGGAAGCTGCCCTGGTCGACATGACATCTTTTGCTTTGAACACTGAAAGACTGGACCATACAGCTGGTCTGTATAAACACAATGAGTGACGTTTGTTGACATGATTTTATATAACGCTCTATGTGCTGAAGTTCATGTTGTCTAAACAGTTACTCATTGCTGCCATTTGGAGCTGTAGATGTACCAGTACGAACAGTATTACGCAGAGTACTGAATCCTGTTTTACAGCTTTGCCCTAAAGTTATATCAGCTGGGTTTATATAGACAGTTGATATATTCCAGACATTTCCACATCTGAGGCACAGAAAAAGAATATTTTGGTATTTTTAACATCTTCTACTAAGTCATGCAGCTTTGGATCTCAGACAGTATCCATTACGATAGCAGCATGGGAAGCAGGCCAAATAGAGCTGATGGCTTTATTCGCTGTATTTTTCCTCTGCAGATACAGACATAAATTACTTACTGGCCACAAATTAATAACACAAGGCTTCTTTAATGAACTTTGCTCTGTAACAAAAAGTACCAGGGTCCGTTTTCAGTAAACAGCAGTCTAGTGAAAGGCAGGTGTGATATGTGTGGTTCTGCTCCGTGTGTTGCTTTCAAACGTTAAGGTAAATACTGGATGCTAGATGTAATAAGTCCAAAAATAGAGTTGAACATTTGCTGCTATAGAAGGTATGTTAGTGTCGGCTCTGTCTCCCCCCGTACACACCCTAGCATACACACAGCCTACACACATTATAAAAACACCCATTCAAATTTAAACACCCCTCATCCCACTTATTGGGTAAAAGCCAAATCGAACCACAAAAGAAAACAACCTTATCACATTTCAAGGCATGTTAAAACTGTTAAGAAGACACTACTACGCAGCTACAGTTTTTCCACTCTGGTACCAAATGAAAACAATCAGCCAACTGTTCACTTCTACACAAGCGTGCATTCCCATGAGTGTTAAAACAAACTTGCAGAAACAAAATGACTCAATGCAAAACGATGTGATGTGTAACATTTTGTTCACTTTCTCAAGTGATAAAACAGTAGTTTCGAAACAGCAGTGATTATTTGTGTCTACTGTAATTACACTGCAGAGGATGTAATGTGACAGTGTGAGGACTGACAGATGAATCACACTTACCTAAAGTAGGCCAACAGGAAACAACGTTCTTTAGTATTTCAGCTTATTAATTGAAGTACAGTCTTGTAAATACACTTTATAAAAAATACTGAAGAAAAACCCAGATAAACAGATTAAAAATTAAGGTAAAATCTATGGGAAACCATTAAGGTAAAGTAAAAACTGAGGTGAATGATTAAAATAAGAACTAAACTGATTTAAAAGAAGAGTTTGCTGCTATGATTTCACCAGGTCTCCCTGTGCCACTTCAACGCCTCTCATTCACTTCCTATAACTTGGCAATCTTATATGCACACATACACCAAACTACACACAAATAAATGATGCTGTTTCCACTATTAATTATTCACAAGCATTGGGAATTAAATGTTGGAAACATCTCTTCATAGTAAAGCTTATTTCAGAAGACTAGACCCTGGTTTTCCACTGCACTTGTGCACTGGTGAACTCCTGAACTGCAGAATGGACTGTATGCTGGCATGTATTAAATAACTTGGATCTGGGGTTTAGAGGGAGCCTTTACTTGCTGTATCCATAGCAATGAAACAGTTTCTGAGCAACATGACAATGAGTGAATTAAACTCACAAAGATGGAATAGATGAGGGCAGCAATCCCAAGTGGCAGGCAGCAGCACAGCATGGTGAAGATGGAGTAGCCCAAGTAATCGTTGACAGGATGAGCCAGTGGAGTTCGAGTCACCAACACTGTGGGCTGGACGGTGATGGTGGTTGGCTGTCCTGCATACTGCTGTGGCTGTTGTCCATACCCTGCACCTGCATACTGAGCTGGGGGTACATAGCCCTGCAGGTCACACACATAAAATACAATTCAAAACTCATTTCAAGGGAAACACGTGAGTAAAAAGCAAAGTGAAAGTAAGTGGGTGCCAACAGTCTGGAGGGGAGTGAAGTCCACCTGTCAGTACATGAATTATTTAAAATGAGCTCCATCTTTACGAGCTGCAGTTTTTATGAAGATTCTGACTTTTACCAATGTTTGCACACATTTCATGCTGACATACTTATAAAAAACTGATATTGCATTTTTGTTGATTTTGAAAATTCTACACAGTTGCGTAATAACATAGGATTTAAATTCCAATCATTTTTTATTTTTTATTATTCATATTATTTCTTAATAATTATTAGTTCTTTTTTAAAGCATTATGGTCTTTTAGAGTTAATAAAAACGGCACCCAAACTTCACTACCATAAAACGTGATGAGCCACTTCCCCTGCCAGCCACCACCACCACCACAGTTATTAATTAGTATTAGGGATATTTGAGCTGATTGAGCCTGCTCTCTGAGCCCAGGAGAGGATAAGAACATGGATGTAATATAAAATCTTAGGATGCACATGGTGGAGGTGGCCAGATATATAACGTTTTTTATTCTGTTTGAAAAAATTGCTCATCATTACATTACGTTTGGCTGTTCTTGTTTTGTTTTGTTTTTCTTATTTCTGTGTGAAATTCTTGTGTGTGTGCACCAGGCCCTCCAGTCTCCAGCCTATTTTGTCAGTTTTAGAGCATGTACTCAGTGCTTCAACTTCAGTAAAGTAAATTTGGATTGGTACTTACTACCTGTAGTGGACTATTCCTAGGCAAGTAGCCTACTTGCACTTTTACTTAGTAAAAGTATTGAGTTTGTGTCCTTCTATCACATCTGACTGTTCAACATCATCAAGAAAACTAAGGTACAGAGTTTTGGGTGGCCACAGTGACAGAGGGCTATAAGGTCACAGTTACAGGAAATTGGATTGCTAACTGTGAGTAAAAAACAGTAAAAAAAGCAATGATAGTGATAATGATTTGCTAAGTTTTATGCCCAAACCAAAAAGATAATCATAATCACAAAATAAAAACAGAAAAAGCAAACATTTTAATAAAAAAATATTAATATAACACAGAACGGACTGTATGCTGACATGTTTTAAATAAAAGTATGTAAATAAATAATAATAATAAATATGTAAAAAAAAAAATAATGCAATTTTCTTTTACATAACCTAATCGTTTTTAACAGTTAACGCAACGTAAAATGAAATAAAAAACAAAACAAAAAACCTAAAAACGCTTTACAATGTTATCTCCCATCAACTATTGTGTTTGATGCCATAAAACTATTACATTGTCTTTATTTGTGAGATCCTGTGTTGGACTGCTTACCTGCGGCTGTGGCGGGTATCCTGGGCCGGGCTGAGGGTACCCTGGGTTAGGGTTATCATAGTAGGGCGGAGGGGGCGCCTGTCCCATGGAGGACTTCTCACCAGTCCATTCTGGTTGAGGAGAGCTTGAAGACTTGCTAGGGTCCATGTCTCACCAGTTTGGTTGATTTGTTATTTCACAGTAAAAAATAAAATCCTTTTAACTGCTGGGTTCGGTGTTTAACGGTTAATGTCCACCTCAGACTTTAGTGTGTCCAAAGGAGGTGGCTTGATAAAATGTTGCGGTTAGAGTCAAGTCACACAGAATGAAAGAGAAGCTTGCGGTCATGACTTTCAAATTAAAAGCACCATCGAACATCAGTTGAGCTTCGTGAGTTTTCTGATTGGTCTAATCGAGCTTGAGTTGAATTAATATACTTAACAGAGAGAAAAAGAGCAGTGTTCACACTTTGCGCTCTTCCAAGAAATTTCCATGCAGAGAGTGTGCGTCTTGTTGTGTGCTGTGAGAAGTGTTGAACTGTTGCAAGGATAAACAGCTTCAGATGAACGACCATCTGAATTCCAAAGACGTCTTGGAAACACAACAATGACTTTAGAAATCACTGAAGTAAAACAAACATTAACAGACGCTCTCGTTTTTCAGTGAGGATGTCACATACTGTGACTCTATTACAAATTTCTATTATTTCTAAAATATCATCAGCTTACAAAAATGCTACATATTCATCATTCATCCATTTGTAGTGCTCGTGTCAATTACGTTAGTTTCAGAATAACGTAATATAATATAACATAATCATAAACAAAATACAACTTTATTTTCAAGTTCCATGACTGGAAATTAGCACGAAGAAAAAAATATCTCTGCGCCTTACTCAATAAATAGATAAAAAAATTGAAATGAAAGCTTTTTCAGTTCAGTCATATTCAATACTCCACTATAACAACAACAACATTGTCACCATCCTCTCTTCTACATGTTTTTTCTCTATACCTTTCCCTGAGCTAAAAAGGTTTTGAACAGTCTATGCTTGGAAAACTTCCAGTTTGACACTGAAATACACTTTAAAAATTAGCAGTAACTTATTTTATACGTTGTCATTTTCCCTGAATATTTTAGACTTTTATTTTAAGGTGTTATGTCCGGTCCTACTTTGGATGCCAATGGCTGGCTTGTTACTCTCCTCCTGACAAAGAGTCAACACATTAAGAAGGAGGACCCAGCCCACCTGATGAGAGCCTCCCACACCATCATTTTCCAGTAACTGGGAAATGAAACGATGTGATGCAACTGAGAACTCACTATCTTTCTTAGGATAATGTGTTTTTAAGTAGCAGTTGCAGTAGACCCTCTCAGAAAAGCAATCGATCAAATTATGTTCTTCTCTACACGCATTATGCAGTGCATCAACAGCACACCCTCATCTCTCTCTCTCTCTCTCTGTCTGTGTATATGTATCTGTAGATAAACCAAGATTCAGATGGTTGAAGACATACATATGAGTGGTATGAGTGGAGGAGTACAAATACAAAATACAATCGAGACCGCGGCCACTAGGTGGCGCCAGAGCCTTTCTAAAACAATAGGAGCTCTCACGTAGGTTGACACTGAAACAAGTAATTGCAAAGAGAAACCAGTATAATTTGCCTAAATAACAGCAATTATATCAAAGTCACATAATTTACGGTTGAACTGACAAAAACAACTTGAAAAATACATAATAAGCTCCAACTTAAACTCCATGATCCATGATCAATGGTATACTCACACAGTTGTGTCTGATTAGACCTCCTCTCTCAGCCAGAGTTCAGATCTGATCTGACAGCCACATACCTCCTCCCCTATAGACAGGTCTTTCATATGTTTATACTTTTCTCTTTCTTAAGTTTATGCATACTCAACAACGACTACTACTGCAGCATCCTCCCCGTCTGCTGCTGGTTTACTTCGGAGCCTCAGTGTCATCCTTGCCGCGCGGATACAGCCCTGCTTGTTTTCCAACCATCCCTGCACTTCCAGCTTCTGATTGGCTGAACACACCTGATCCAGGTAATCAACAGCAAGAAGAGATAGTTCAAGACCAGTGCCTTAATTCATCCAGGCCTCCTTGCTTTTGCTGTCATATAAGAGGTTTAATGTACAGTCAGTCTAATAGTTGTCACATATACAGTTTATATATTCCAGCATAACCTCTGAGGCCTAATATAGTAATACCCAGCCTTTATATAATTCACTTTCCCTTACTTTGTCATTGTTTTTTTTCATATATTTTCCAAATATCTAATTATATATTTGAACGTATTACTATATAATTGTATACTTGTATTTTTTCCATTCAATAAGGTCTTAACCCTGCTATATGCCTAGAGATGATTTCTGTTGTGATTTAGTACTATACACAGTACACTACCAGTCAAAAGTTTGGAGTCACATAGAAATCAACATGTATTTGAAAGAAAAGCTGATTTTATAACATCAAATTGATGAGAAATACAGTATAGACATAGTTAATAGTGTAAATTTATTGTAGTTGGAAACAGCCATTACAGATACGTACAGAGGCCTATAATCAGCAGACATTAGTACTGTCTTCCAATGCATGTTATGTTTGCTAATGCAAGTTCATTAATTTAAAAGAGTAACTGATCATTAGAAAACCCTTTTGCAACGATGGTAACACAGTTGAAAAAAACAGTAATTCTTATGTGAGTCCAAACTTTTGACTGGTAGTGTAAATAAACTGAATTGAAATTAGTTTAATTAAAGAAGACACGCACAAAGAAAAATCCCAAACTCAAGAGCTGTTTCAACAATTCTTTTATAGAAACATGATCGATTTTTTCTGTATCTCTGAACAGAGAAATTCACTCCATTCGTCGATAAAGCTATACATGAGAAGGAACAGATTAACACGATCTGATGATAACAAACAGCACTCTAATCACTCATGACTACGTGAATATTTATCTGACATACAAGCCTTGACGGTGTGCTAGGTTTGTCACATTAAGCGACTAATATCTACATCAACGATTACCTCACGCATACAGTACAGACAAAAGAAGTAGTGTGAGACACTGACACAAGCAACAGTATATAGACACTATGGTACTTTTTGGTAATAGATTACCACTCATCAGATGAAAGGGACATTCTGTAAGTATGTCTGAGTGTGGAGGTGTAGCCTTTAGGTCAGTAGCTCAGTTATGAGGCAGAAAACATCACACCTCACAGCAGCTACAGACAGGTTACTTTCTGTTGATCTCTCTAAGTAAAAAACAAAAGCGCCTTGCTCGATGTCACAAATCCCACTGATCCTCCTCCATGCTACGTCAGTGTGTGCTCTGGTTGACATCTAGCAGTCGCAGGCACGACCTACAGAAAGAGACAGACAGGAAGGTGGCTTTCAAAATTCAGATGATTAACTCTCTGCTCGAAAATATGGTCAAAAACATAATATACAGTGCTAGTTTATACTAATATAGAATATATAATTTAAAGGGTGACTTCACCAATTTTCAACTTGCTTCCTATGGTTCTAGTTTACCACAGTATATAAGCATAAAACTTCCACCTGCCTTCCCTTTATTAAAACACCCCCCTTTATTGATTATTATTGAGTTTCTAGTTTTTCAGAACAAATTTATTTGGCATTACCAAACCATACAAACAGGATCTGCTGTACATGAAAACATTTGGAGAAGAAGCTACAGATGTGTGTATTAACAGTTTGAATTGCGGCTTAAATTTATCATTTATCCTTATAACAGTTATCATCTCTGTCTAAATCTCTGTATATGGAAAATGAGATGAAAAATAAAACACATAAACCACTTATTCTTTGATGAGTGGAGGAAAAAGTGTGTGTTTCAGCACCCAAGCAAGTGGAAATTCAGCACAATGTCTCCCTGTAGACTCCTGCTGAGTTGCTTACACATTGCACACACACACACACACACTGTGTTTTTCCATAATGACCACCTGTGTATTTTGTCTTAATCAAAGATGCTGAAATCAAACTACCGTGGTTTTCTGACATCATTATCATCAGGGGAAACTGCAGACACTGCAAATTAATTACATAATGTCCAGGTTGTAATCTGGGGTGAATGACATGAGTGATTTTGTAGTTTTCTAACCACAAAGGACATATTTTATGGCTGCATCACTACATAAAAAGGAGTGTGGTGGCCTCTAACACCACCCATCTTCTTTCTTTTTCCATTCCTCTTGTGCCAGACACCCAGAGTCACACCACCTGTTGAACAGCAAGGTCCATGGCATCTCCACTCAGCACTGTGGGAGCTTTCTATACTGTGTGTGTGTGTGTGTGACCTGTGTGACGCATATACAGCATAACGTATGGACAGAATAACATTAGACCTCAGCACTATGTGAACCTGTTCATGAAATACTGAATATGATGAAAAGGTGTTAAACAGAAATTTTTGTCTACAAAGCTGATAGTTACAGGTACCGAACAACTAGTGTGTGGTAATTTAAGAGGGAAAGTGTTTTGCACTTGTTAGGCTGCTGCCCTCACTCTTAATGTCATGTGTCTGAGTTTAGAGGTGATCAGTGTTTCTGCTGACATTTACAGTACACCATAATTAAAAACCCAGTTTCATTTGGGGTTAAAAACATATTTTAGTAGAAACAGGTTACAGTAAACTGAAGTCAAACGGGTGAATAACTTTTCTTGATTTCGTTTTTTTAGGTTTCACCTCTTTGATAGGGACTCAAATATAGTAGTAATAATAGTAGTGGTATAGTAATAGTTTTTGATAGGTCAAATATATGACACGTGATGGTTGGTTGCTAGTAGGTGAATGTAGAGTACTCTACCTTGGTCAGTGAGCATCTGCTGAGCACCACTTCCTGTTCTTCTGCAAAGACAAGAGAGAAGAGAGTATGTGAAGAGAAAAACAGTAGACTTCTATGATTTTCATCTACAGAAACCTGAGCACAACTATAGTTTATAAAAAATTACAGCTTATTTGGAATTTGGTAATACATGTTGCTTTTTACATTATTATATTAAATATGATTTGTACCTACAATTACACAAATGTTTGTAATTGTATGAAGGATCACCTCTTGTCCTGGTTGAACTTGCACCTGCAGTGGCCACCTGACACAAAGCAAACAAGAAAAGAGATGCTCTTCTGTGCTTTCTGTGTGTAGTTCTTTATTTGAATCTGTTTTTGACTGCATGTGTAGATAAGGACGTGTATTTAATTAGCATCTTACTGAGCAGGATGGTGATGCCAATGAGACAGAGGACGGCTGCCAGAATCAGGCCTCCAACACGGAGTCTGTGGTAGTCTACACAAAGAGATCATGTTTAGTAGTATAATTTAAAAAACATGCAACCAAATTTCCCAGTAGTACAAATAGTGAAAATACACTGTACAGCATGTAAACATTAGTGATTATAGTTGCAAGTGACACTTGTGTATACATGTGTATAGCTTACTCATAACTTCATTGTCATAACAATAACTGCCAGCAACACCTTCATCTATTAACTAATAATTACATGAATTATAAAAAACAAGATTACCAAATGTAAATGGGTCATCTTCCGCTGTAGGAATAGAAATAAATAGCATCAGTTAGAAATGTAAAAACGTTAACAGAACAAAGTGAGATGTGTATACAAAATGGCCCAGTTTGACTGTCTCACTAATCATTGACATGCCTGAACACCAGGTCGATACAGTTCAACTTAAAATAAACATGACACTCAATTTCAAACAAAAATGTTAAGTACTTTTGAATGTAAATGTATAAAAAACAGATTTTAGTGAAGGTGTAAAGTCAGTGTACTTACACTTCTGTTCTTCTGCAAACACCAGGGACACAACTGCAAGAAAAACACACAACATCATACTGAAATACATCTCATTTTGTTTTTATAGTGGATATATATTATATGTGAAACCAAATAGAGAATAATAACATCAATTCTTGTTAGCGCAGTTGCTTAGCTTTCATTTTACTGGTAGGTTTGAGGAAAGGTAAGCTGACATGGCTGATGCTCAATTAAAAAAAAATCTATCAGTGTTAGTGAATTAAGACTTCTTTAGAAGCTCTTAAGTCTTTGTTGTTTGTATTATAAATCCAAATCTGTTAAAAAATGTTACCTAAACCATGTCTATACCTCTCTATCTCCATTCCCAGTTTAATACAAGTGTCTTCACCTGTGCTTTTCGTGTCTTCATTGTAGCTGCAGAACACTTAATTTGTCATTGTATTTGAAATATTGGGATGCTTTCTTTCTTGCTTTATTTCCACAGCACACATAATCATATGATGATGTCAAGACAGTTTAAAATGAAAAAAGCCAGAAAGTCAGTAATGAGATGCTAAAAACTAACAACCCTGCAGAATTTGTCTCACGTCAGACACTTTACTTATAGTTACAAAAATACAGAAACTTGATCAATGTGCTGATGTAAGACAGACATTCAGGGAGAACTTCCTCTGTAAAAAGGAAGTGGATCAAACAGATCACAACTACTTACTGATGTCGCATTATCACAGAGTTTACGGTGACATTAGTTGACTTTCTGCTTTTTAAACAATGTTACTTCCTGAGGATATTTGTCTCTTAAGAAGTGTTTTACTTACGTGTCACCAACACCAAAGCACAGATTTTTGACATCTTCAAACTTGAGGCTGTTTACCTGCAGAGAAAAACACAGTTCCTAATATCAACAACAATTTAAATCCCAATTTATCTTAACAACAACATAAATAATGAATGAAGATATTAAAAGTTGTATTAACTAAAACTGTAGTTTTATGTTTTGACTGTTGCATATATGCAGACTGGCATTTTAACAAGGCTCTAGTTGTATTAACATGTCGTAGATAACATTATCTCCACGTCCCAGTGTCACAAATTTTAAATGTGTGTGCATGTGAGAGAGCTGATTACGGTACTGCGAACTGACTCAGACCGGCCAACAAAGTCAACAGAGATGTGATGCAATGCATTTAGCCTTTCTGTGTTTCTAGAGAGGCACTAAAAGGACTTAAACATAGATAAAACAAGCTCATCACTCTTACACTATGCATCCACTTGCCTGAAGCGCACAGAAAAAAATCTGATTGAATTAAGCCAAGCACAAAGTGATCTCTCAGTCCTCTTCCACACAGAGACCTGATCTGATGTTTTAGGGGTACAAAGTGCTTTAATGGAGCCTTAACAGGAGAATTTAATCTCTCTGGGTAATGTATTACACTGGTGCCACGTAAAAGTTTCAAAGATTCAATAATCTTTCAATATTTCAATTTCAATATTAACCTTTAATTTTACTATAGGGTTTTTACACGATAGATAATATATGTCCCCATGTACACACGGTTACCTGTTGTAGCTGTCCAGACTTTTACCTTTTAAAACTTTGTTCCAAACTGTTTTTGACAAACCGATGAGAATATTATTAAAGTGCACTCACCCTTCCACAGCTATTTCTGTCTGTAATGTCATTTTAATCTAATTTCTAGAGTACACTGGTGTGTACATAGTGAGCTTTGTGCCTGTTTTCACATTGCTCTCAGTCAGAATTATTAAAAGTGACAAAACGATCTCTTTTCCTAAAGATTTCTAGTCAGTCGAGTTCTCTCCTTACACTAATGCAGACATTACAATAATCATACTTATATCATCCTTAACAAGTAAATTTCCTGCCAAATGCAATTACATCCCACACACTGTCTGAGCTGCTCGACACTGCGTTCGCTGTCATGTTGAAGCAGCACCAGCAGAGGTACCATGTGCACTGGGTGGAGACACACCTTAGGAAACACAACAGTGTTTTTCCACTTATAGTACATTTCTACTCAGAGCATACAGTGAGATATTTCATTCCTCTTTGTTTAATGAAAAAGTTTTTTTCTTTTCTGAGTAGGAACTGAAGGCTGAAAATACTGCTGCACATTAAGCTCTTAAATATTCGACCGTCTAGCATTCTTAAGAGTCTGAAAGGGAACAACAGTGACCTTTAGGACTCTGTGATCACAGTCAAGGAGGATTTACATAAAACAACGTGTCCCCATCCTCAGCTGTTGGTATTTGGAGTTTGGCAGAAATCGAGAAAGAGAAGAGCAGGATGAGTGCTTCTCTCCTGGTGCCTCTCCACAGTAACCCATGGAGGAGCAGAGGGAATGTAGAGGGTGGGAAACAGGCCAACAACCACTAGAGAAAGGTTTACCTCAGGAGAAAGACACACGGGGAGGAGAGAGGAGGAAGAAGTGGAGGGCAAACACAAAAACAGGAGGGAGAAGGACAGAGAGCAGACAGAGAGGAGGACGCAGAGGGCGAGCTGAATGTGAGCCTGGTGAAAGGAGAAGGGGACATATGGAGGGAGGACAGATTATAATAGTATAAAAGCAGTGGCGCCTCCCAGTTCCTGTTTGAAGATCATATTCTAAACCAAATGTTAGTGTAGGGTGGAGCTAGGACATGAGTGCTGGAGGTGTGTGCTCAAACCATTGTGTTTATGGCTGGTAAGAAAAAGACAAAAGCAAAGCACTTTGATGGATCAGTGAAGACGGATACAAAACATTATCTTACAAAGCTATTTCTGGTATTTTATCTAAATGTAAATAGATAATTTTTGGTTGCTGCTGAGACAAACAATTATTTTCATTGTTGATTGAACTGCAGATGGTTTTTGCAGCTTTATTACATGAAAAATAGTGAAAGATCCATGTCACAATTTCCCAGTAACACTGTCACATTTTTGTCCAACTATCAGTCATCAGTCAGTCATTAAGATACTCACTGAAGATAAAGAAAAGCAACACATCAGAGGATTGTTGCTTTTCTGGAACCAGAAACAACAAATGATTATTCAGTTATCAAAATAGTTGCCAGTTATTTTTCTTGATTAGATTTCTTGACTAATCGCTTCAGTTCTAATGTAGTTAGTTTCTAACTAAATTCAACTTTTAAAATACAAACCAGAATCATATTCAGGTGCAGAAAAAAACATTTGTGACACAATACATGATGCTAAAGAACGTTTTATTAGAAGCAGTCAAAGAATCTCAGATGAGGCATATTTAAAGGGAAGTTTCATTTCCTCTGGGTACAGATTTCTTCCAGAGCCACTTCTCAATCTGGGTCTGGTCCAAGGATAAAGAGTTTTCTGTTCTGGCTTTGTCACATTCCTCTGCCCGACTCAGACTGTCCCTTGTCTTTTGTTTTCAGCTCTTGTTTTCCTCCTCTCTTTAGGGCTGTTATTCCACTTTTTTGTCTCCTGCTGTCTTCACACCCTCTGCGTCATTCAGTCTGTCTTTGTCTTTCTCTGTCTTATACTCTTTTCCACTTATGTGAAATGCTTAACCTCTCTTCTACCACTTCCCTTTTTCTGACACACTTCAACATGTCTTTGCTCGTCCACCCATCCCCTCTCTTCTCCTTTTGTTAAATCTTTTACACTCATTTACGGCTTCCCTTACAAACTCTGTATTCACAGGCTTTCTAAGCTCTATGCCCATCTCATGCTCATATTCTATCATCTTCTCTTTCCCATCTCAATTTCCTCTCCACTTTTATCCACCACTGAGGTTACACACTCAGCTGCAGGCATGCTAAAGCACTCCTAGCTCTTACAGTAAATGCAGCAATGTATCATGGCCTAGCTAGTGTTCTCTGTCAAGTAGCTGCCCACAGCAGGAAACAGTGCTTCAAAATAAAAGTGTGGCACCGGAAATTCACACTTCAAAATAAAGTTCAGTTGTCTTTTACTTTTATTTGAGTAGAAGTCATTTTACTTTTACTTGACCTGTTTAGTCATGAACTGTTTTACAATTTTAATTTTCCTGTGAAAAATATTCATTTTATTAGGAACACCCAGTTAAAACCAATGCAGTCTGTTATTACTTGTGAAATAAATTCTCCTTTACAAAGGTGATAAAGTTGAGTTTCTGTTCAAAGTGTTTTAAAACATGCAAGTGAAAAAAAGTGCCTCAGTATTATTCTGTAATCCTGACTTTATAACTGCTTCTCTCTGCCACAGACAAAACAGACAGACACAATTATACGCACACACACAAGCAGATATAGTGAGAAAGGCTACTGTACAAGTTGACTTTGAATGCAAGACAAGTTCTTACTACTCCCTCCCTAGAGAGGGGACAACACACATACAGACGCCACTACGGGCACACGCACAACCTTCCATATCTGCGCCCTTGAAATAGGAAGCAAAGTGTTGTATTACAGCTGCCCTAACCCTAAGTGTCATATGCCTCGCACACACTGTCATAAAACCACAAATCACAGGGGCAAGCATCATATCAATCTGTATTATGTACAGTATGTATGTATGAGAAACATACATCTCATCAAGCACTGTCTGTATACGTGCATATCTTCAAGGAACTAAAACAAGTCCAGTTGCCACTGAATAACCTTTTTTGGGATAGCCATGACCTGGATGACTGAGAATCTTCACAGACATACGTGCATATCGTACATCGTAATGCTAATTTATCCCTAAAGCCAGACACTCAATTTCTGCTTCCTCTATTTTGTGAGCACATTGTATGTGATGGGGTGTAGCACGGTATGTGTGAATTCAGTCCAAGTTTCTATTATTATTATAACACTCCCCCCACTTGCCTGTTTGAATGCTGAACACTTGTGTGTGTGTGTGTTCCTGTACTGCTCTACAAAGACAGCTGCCTATTCTCAGTGGTATTTTTTTATTCCTAAATTAGCAGCACTGGATTCCAGTGTACAACACATCCTTTATGAAACACACACATACACAGGAAAGTCTCTGAAGTTGTCGACTAAACACAGTCAACACAGTGTGATCCTGTTTTGCACTCTGATGAATAATTTGCTTTTATCTCAGCTGACACACAGCTGACTTGTTTCTCACTTCACATTACCAATCCACTCAGGAATTTGTCATTTTACGTCTACATTACACGATTACACGATTTTCCTCTAGAATCAAATTCCTGGAAATGTGATTGATGAAGCGTACGGCCTCAAATGTATTGCTGGATTATTAAAGAACACATGTTTTTGTCGCTGTGGCTGCTGAATAGCTGGGTGATAGCAGCCAACAGCTACTGACAAAAGACGAGTTTCAACAAATACAACTGAAGTGTTGAATCCATGACAGCGTAAAAGGAAAAAAAAAAAGAGAAAGACAGATAGGAAGGAATGGGGAATCAATAAAGGCAGTGCACTAATGGTGAAATGGGACAAAAGGGGGCAGGGAAAGTACAAACAAGATATCAGGGAAGGAGGAGTAAGAAATCAAGCCTGCAAGAAGGAGAGAGGGAGGCGACAGGAAGACGAGGGACTGCAGTTGGGAAATCAAGGGAATCAGGAGGGACACAAAGAGACAGACAGAGGGTAAGAGGGAGTGGAGCGTACTAGAGCCTTGACTCATACATGGTAACCAGTGTTAACTGAAAGCGGCTAGCAACAGATTTCACGCTATTCACACTGCAGTCATGATCGGTGGATAAGGATGAATTACCATCATTTCATCTCACTTTCCCTACATAAAACTAATAATCTCGAACATATACATATCAGCTCTAATACACTTTGTATAAACCATGAATCCTCTATTGTGTTACCAGTATTTTTACTTTTTACCACTCCCTCATTAGTGCTTCAGACTGTTCAGCTTCATCTCTTTTGTGTTAGAAACTTTGTGGTTACAAAGGAAATGAGATGAAAGTCACAACAACAAGCCCTGTATAAAATGTCCCGGTATCGATGTCTTCTTGTGTTGTGTTTACACCATCAAAGTGATGTGAGGAAAGGTGAGGAGGAAGCGTGTCTCACCTAAGAGCATGCTCTCTCACTCTCTCTCTCTCCATTTCCCCTCCATCTCTATCAACTGTTTTCCTCACTTGCTCTTGATTTCTTTTTTAAGATCTGTGGTCATGTGAGGAGAGGTGAGAACAGAGAGCTATGTTTGTCTAACCTGAGAAACGAAAGACAACTCCTTCTATTGCCACCTTCACTCACCCTTTCTCTGCCTCTGTCTGCCACCTATAACCTCAACTTCAATTCTCTTTTGTTTCTTTATTCTATCTTTTAAAAACTGTATATTTTTGCCTATACGTTGGCGCAGAATGTTAAGCAGACATCAGGCCCATAACCTTATAGTGAAAGGGTCAAATGTTGATGTGAAATTAAAATTGGCTTAATGAATGAAATATTTACCCATAGACATTGCATCTGTACCCACAACTAATGTGCCTTTGTAAACAGTGTAAAAACAACGAAGAAACCTCCTGTCCATTAGTGCTGAAAGATTTTCTCAAGAATGGATCTACAGAAAACTGATGGATGATGATTTGATAATAGCACTCGTAGCACGATAATAGCATTAAATAATAAAAAGTATGAAACGGCATTGATGGCACATTAGGATTATTGTTTACATTTGATAATTATTTACAAAATGTAACAAAATGTAAAAACACTTACATTTTTGCAGCAATTGAAAAATATAATGAAAGTACAATCTTTTGGGGTTTCCAGTAAGCAAAAGAAAAAACATATTGTTATATTATGTGGCAGAATTTGACAGGTCCCGTGTTTGCCCTTGGCCCAATCTGCCCTTGTTCCACATAGTAGCAAACTGTTATCACCACTGGCCTTTCCTCTCTCTCACAGGAGTAAGTGTGACACAAGTTTGGACACACATAGGAATGACCATGTTATTCATGAAAAGATACATGTCTTCAGTTGTGTTACCATCATTGCACAT
>JAUMHL010000009.1:18422750-18464475 GCA_032362345.1 Sandelia bainsii | reverse complement strand
TTCATTCTGATCAATTTGATGTTATGAAATCTGCTTTTCTTTCACAAACATGGTCATTTCTATGTGTGTCCAAACTTCTGACTGGTAGTGTAGTAGATAGTTTTTTTGTTACACCGGTAAAAAAGTGAAAAAGTGCGATCAAGTCGCGTGAATGGGGACACCATCCCGGGCCGAGCAGCACCGTTGGCCCGTGTCGCTCTCTTGTCCTGGCACTGGTGGTCTGAAGAGGAACTGTCAGCCTCATAACGTGGCATGATTATGGAATATGCTGTGTTGAACTACAGGATACACTTTTCTCTGTTATAAATTAATTTTATTTTTAGGACACGTTTGAGATTTAAAGTAACAAGCCAATTAATAACAAATACGTTAGTTTACCCGCAGGCTGAGGTGTTTAAAAAGCACTCCGTTAAAGCTCGACATTGTCCTGACATTAGTCAAACTTTGTTTCGCTTGCCTGAAAAGATGCGCACCAACGTACTTGAACTTCAGAACCACATTTCCTGCGCTAGTGACACTGCTTAAAAAAACAATCCTCTATGAGATGATTTAATTTCTTTATCCAGCTCTTACCTCTGGCAGGTTGTGTTTAGCAGCGACAAAAACGAGGATATTTCTCACAAACAGACGGATATGTGACTCGCAACCAGCGGCTTTTCTCCACACTGTGCGCCAACACCCTGACTAGACTAGTGTCACACAGGTTGGCTAAGTATTAGGAAGGGGCTGAGTTTCAAGCTCTACAGTTTGGTGGACGAAACCTGATTCTAGATCGGTTTTTTGCTGCCCGGCTGGCAGCCGAGGAGCAGACGGCTGGTGAGAAGCGGGGCGTGGACACTGATCCAGAGTCAGGAGACTGAGAGTCGGGAGGAGGAGTGGAGCGTTAATGTTTGCTTGTCGAGCACGAAGACTCCAAGTTTGTCGAGCTAGCTGATATTTACCGTTTTAATTAAATAAGAAAAGTGTAACTAACTACGGCATCCCAGAGAGCTCAGTGCATTGAAACATTTAGACAAGACATAAGCAAATAAATAACCGAACAAACAAATATAAACACATCAGCATGTGCAGAAATAAAGGAGACAATTGAGAGAACAACCAAATATCGAAATTAGTTGCAAAAACGGTAAAGAAAACCAAATATTGCTTAGTTAAGCAGCAGATAAATACATGTCTAGTTCCATGTTTGCCTTGAACTCTCAGGTTTCTCATAATACATCATTAGAACATAACAAAACCAAAACTTTACGAAACATGGATATGAATCATTTTATACTATTATAATACAACATTCAGTACATGACCATTCTAGTGATAGTAACTCAGACAGTATGAAATAATTAGAAATATCAGTATAACAATAAGTGTCTTTATCAATCATGGAAACAAAGTTAAAACTCGTAGACTAAATCATTTATGTGTAGTAATATGTCTCATGTGAAGAACGACACTGAAATGTGGCCATTTTGGTTTAGCACAGTGACATACATTTTAATTGAGGTTGTGCATACTAAAGGTTCATAACAGATTTTTTTTTCCTTTCTAATTGTATTAACGCTGAAATACTCTACAGTTTATTAACCTGCAAATGCAATGTACAACAGGTAATAGTGACTAAACATTGCATTATGTTTCTAATACTGCTCCACTTCAGAAACAATATGCAACACTACAGTAAGTAAACTAAGCATCATATGGAAATAAACATGTTTGTGAATATAAATGACTCTGATCTAATGTCAGCACAGATAGAAATGTATCCTAAATGGATACATTTTGAAAACAAGCGGATATCTGAGGCTTTATTATCTCACTCATGATGTCAGTTTATGAAGCTGCTTTTAAATCTTAAGTCATCCTGAGCTACGGCTCCACACCACGCAGCCGATCTCCCCACCCATTCTTCATCTTCTTCCTGGATGAAACCGGTTTGTCGAGCGTGATATTAGATCGTGCTGGTGTCATCATCCGCTTTTCTACAAGGTAAGACAGAAGGGTGGGGTTGTGGTTTGAAAAGGAAGACAGAGAAGAAGAGAAACAATACGAAGGAGACAACTGAAGGCAGAGGGAGCCACATGCTGAAACTTAGACTCACAAAGATTCACAGAGATAAGTGCTTTTAGATGAAAAAAAACGTACTTGCTCTTCCTGGGGCATTTTTTATCTGTAAGTGGCAAAGCAAGATGTGTTAATGTGGTTAAACACACTTAAATGCACAGTTACTGTACATATGTGTTCCTGCTCAGATTATACTTATGCTGATATACCTTCATGATTTTCATGTGGGATTTACAAACAGACTATGCACTAACCTTTAGCTACAGTAAATGTTTATCATAGAGACTTATTGACGTGAGCGATTTTGAGCACTTACAAAGTAAAACGCTGACTCCTCCAGCCACCAACAAGCAGGTACAGACCAGGCCTCCAATTCGTAGACGGTCGTAGTCTGTTAGAAAATGAATGTTAGAGATTAAGAGGGTCCTGGGCTCTTGACAAACCAACATTTATATTACAAAGCAAATATCCTAAACGTAATGCAATAATCTAAGTGAATACATGATGCTCTGACTGTATGTATGAATGAGATGATAAATTGTGTATTGTAGATTATAAAAATTAGACAAGAGTTTTTGCACTTACTGTAAACAAATGGATCTGTAGACCAAGCACAAATGGCAAAGAAGAAATAAGAACATAGAAAAAACAGTTAGGGACAAACCTCAAACAATCAAACACCGGACTAACTTCAACTTGCTCAACTACTTATTATGTACAGGCCCTAAAAATACACTGGTCGATGTCTTGTGGGTTGCATTGCCTTCTCTAAGCATTCATTTTAGGATGGTAACAGATCTAAGCAACAAATCTGCTGTTGTGATATACAATCTGAAGATCAGTGGTGGTTCAGTCAGATTTAAAGGATATTCAGAGGTTTACTGCTCCAATCGTACAGAAGACAAACTTATTTTAGGCCATTTTATAGTAGTGTCAGATTTCTCATGAATCAGTTCCACAGTAAAGCAGTGTCAGAACAAGATAAAATAAAAATAAGGTTTTGGACTCACTCGCTTCAGTTTCCATGAAAAAGGTGAAGAGCACTGAAAGAAAATCAGACAAATGAAATGTTAGTTTTGCTGAGTGAGAGTTGTCTTTGCATACAGACAGTGACCTGCCAGACAACGTGTCATTTCACAGTCAGCATTTTAAAGACACAAGCAAAACGTCAAATTGTTTTAAACAAGTTGATTTTTGCTCGGCGTGGTGCTCATGTAGGGACTTTTTTTGCACTCGTGAGGTTGTGTAATGTGCAACAAAACAGTGACAGTGTTTTCTAGGTACAGTGTGTATGAGCTGCTTTGGTGCCCTTCACAGTTCATGGATGACAGTTGTGTAAACTGTCGACTACTGTGACCATATTCAACTAATCAACCCAGGTGTGACATAATCTTAAATGGTAGAAAATAAACGATTCACTTTCTCAAGGCTTCGTACGTTTTAGTAACGGATGTTACAGTTAATGTTTAGTCAAAATGTTGACCTGACAGAAACATTGTGTCCCAGACAAAAAAATGAAAATACAAATATGTGGAAATAATCTGTTTTGTATTTTATTTACCTGCCATCACAGCCACAAAAGTGAGACATCCCATCTTCAACACCACTAAGAGTCAGATAGAGAGATAAATAAGAGGCAGAGAGAACATAATAGTGTGAGAGAATAAACAAAAAACATGAAAAAGCTAAAGATATATTTTTTCCATCACATTCCTCTTGCTTCTCACTCCCCTTCTCCCTCTCACGAAGAATGTCCTTGTGGTGTGAGAGGTCAGTGTCTCGTCGGCAGGGATGCGTTCGGAGTGTTTGGAGAGTAAACAGTGGATCATTTTTTGTCTCTGGGTGAAACCCAGCAGGTCTCCAGACAACTTTCCTTCAACATCCACTCAAACAACACAAAAAAGGCACCGCATTGAGCCAAATGTGCTGAAGACTTTTCTCTTCCCACTTCTGATTTTTCATGAGAAACTGAATTTTATTTACTGACTTCGTCTCTAATGTCTTAAATCATATATTTATAATATAGCGTCATGAAAAAAACATTTTCAGTGACGGTTTAATTTAGCTATCAACTAGTTTCACGTATAAATTGCAAACTAAAGATATTATTTTTAAATTAGCAAGCTATATTCCTTCCTTTGCCGATGTAACTGGTTTTGTCTGGTTTGTTTTGGAGGTCAGAACAGATTAATACCTTAAAGTCAATGTTTGCTCAAAGAGCATAAAATACATTCAGCTTTCTTTTTCATATGCAAGTAACTAAATTCATAACTTAAAATAAAGAATATACAGTTGCAAACAGAAGACTGACAACATTTTCAAAAATACCTCTGTAAGACACAGTCACCTCTACGTGACCTTGGACACCCTTGGACCCAAATAAAGGTTAGAGTCACTGGATTTTGGAAATTTTATGTTCATGAACTTTTCTTCTCTGTGGCTCAAACTAGTTTTTTCATTCACTGATCATTTTACATCCTTGCCTGTTACTTTAACCATCAACAGCAACAACATAGTGAACTTGGCAGCTTACATTTGCAAGTTCTGCAAATATTTTCTTCACGTTTGTTTTTTTATGTACTGTATGTATTATGTATCTATGTTCTGCTTGTACTGTCTTGCGGTGATATAGAGTGCACCAGCTTTTCAAGATACGTACATCAAATTCTAACAAAGATAATGGAGATACACATTATCAAGCCATTTTTGTTACTCCCATCACGCCTTTGTCAGAAAGTTCAGTATCGGATAACGTGACATTAATCAAGGTCAAACAGGCCTTTGTCTTTCAAATCCCACATCTGTGACATACAACAGTAACAGACTAAACAGAAGAGAAGAGAGTTTCCTTGAGCGAGTGATTTACAAGATAACTACATTTTGCCCAGTTTAGTGGATCTTACATTACAGTATATTGGTGCATTTCAGTGTCCTTAACATCTTGATGCACTTTCAGCACTGAATTGTTAATTCTGTTGTTGATTAAATTACTGCAGTGCTGCAAATCTTCATTTTTTTTTAAAAAAGGTAAACAAAATGTAAGACTAACCAGAAAAGCCCATGTACCAATATGTGCACATGAACGGAAGCCCTACATGTCCTATATATATGGATGAATAGATGAACATAAAACAGATTTTTCAACTGTGAAACTACAATGAGAATTTATCATCACAATTGTCTAATGTTTGCTACACGTTTCCTGTTTCCTGTCTTTGATAGATCAAAATACACTAAAACCTTCTGTATCAATATTATTAAATCAAAACTACAAGCCCATAAACCCAAAATCATACAAAAGGTGACCTTGACCCCAAACCCTGAGTCCTGTGCTGCCTTGCCCCACTATATCTGTGCTTACCTGAGTTGACGGGTCCAGGAGCAGAGGAGTGTGTGTGTGTGAATGTTCCAAGACACTGGCTGACTGACAGTACGTCTGTTTTATTTTACCTGAATAAGTGGTGTCTGCTCCTCCTCTTTGTTTGGGATATAAACTTTTGTGCACGTGTCCATTGTGAAAGTGAGATGGTTGCAAGGGTATGTATAGGAAACAAGGGCAATGTTATTCCATAAACATCAGCATGTGTGAAGAGTGAAAGGATTTTTTACACATACTGTATAGTTAATATACTTACTACACTCTTAATCTTAGAGCGAGATAGAGATGCAAATCCTTATATTAATATTTGCTTGTTAAATTTGCACCAGCAAGACTGCTTTGATACACCACCAGTACTAAATAAAGCCTCTCTCGTTTATATACTGTAGGATTTTGGATGTCACTGTCAAACATAGTCAAAATACCAAAATCTATAATAAAAGGCTCCATGTAAAACAAACAGCTTTTTTTCCAAAACTGATTTTAAAAAAAACTTTCATTATAACATATGAACGTTGTGGAAGTCCATAAATTAACATCTGTCCTGTGCCTCAGGTTCAGCATGCCAGCTCACTGGAGAACACCCACAGAGTACAGGCAGCAGGGACTGCAACTACAGCAAATGTCTGAGAGAAAGTGTTTGTTGTTGCGCTGGAATAAAGGCAACATTAGTCACCCGTGAATACCACGTACTAGGTAGGGACGCTTGGAATTGAATTGGAGGAATGAAGAGACTCATATATTTCTGAGCTTGGTGCGGATCACGAATTAAATTAAATACCTAATTTCAAGTGTAAAAAAAAAGGATGTTGCCCTCTTTATTCCACATCATGGTTACACACTGCTGAGTTTGTTACGTTTCCTTCTGAACCTGTGTGCCAGAATTACAGCCTTTCATATATCAGTGGGCATGCAAATATCTACTCTGCTAAGAGTACAGTGTGTACCATTGCCAAGTATTTTCAGTGCTGTAGTTCAGACATGGCCTGTGGGTTTACATGTCACCCTGGGCTTTGTGTTTTTGCCTTGTTTCAGGTCCCGGTAGGTCGAGTCTGTATTAGTGCAACTGGGTGCACCTGGCCAGAAAGCTTCCTCACTTAAACTCTTTTATTTCTGTGCTGGCTCTCCTCCAGCCACCACATGTTTTGTGTGTTTTCTTTTTTTTTTCTCAATATTTTTTTAAAAACTATACAGCAAAACACTTCACACATCTACACACTAATACTACTGTTTCACTTCTTTTGCTATGACAGAGCTTATATATAATAACCACCAACAAAGAGACAAAAAAACTTAAGACTAAAAACAGTATTTAAAAGTCAGTAATTAGGTTGATTGAATTTTACAATTACTGTGACTTTGGATTACAAATTTTGTTCTGTCATTTTGGTGGCTCCCTGTCTAACTATATGATGATCACCACACATCTTCTTAAATAGATACTTTTTCTATTCTTTTTTTTTTTTTTAGAAAAACTGGCCCTATTGAAAGAATAGCAACAGTGAATCTGACCTGATGAAGCTCAATGAGGCAAATGCTACTGATGAAGATAATAAAGTACATGGAAACAGGGGCTACAGCACTTATTATACTATCACTTTAACTACTTTTGAACATTTTGTATGTAACTGAAAAGAAAATTACTTGACATGTGACATATACTCTACTTTACACACATGACCATATTTAAGTGTTTACATTGTGTGCTGTGTTTTGGGAGCGTTACTGCTAACATGCTGTCTCTGTATCACCTCACAACAAATGCTTCACTGGGCTCTGTAGGTCATTTCCATGGATACGTCCCTTTCTCACACATGCTTGTAAAGACCACGTGAAACAAAGTGGAGCCTCTTTGTGGTTTGGGGAGTTTATGCAACATGTGTTCATTAGATAGCGAATGAGAAAAAGTTCCTACTCAAACTTTACAACACAGCCAAAAGAATTTTCTCTTGCTGTGTATTTGTAAGTGTTTGATGTGTTTGTCTCGTGTAGTGCTGTCCTTCTGCTCTTCTTGTCTGTCTTTGCTTTCTTTCTCACAGCCACCATCCCTGTTATTGTTCTGCTTTCTGTTCCTGTGTCAGGTATCTCCCAGTGCTCCTCTCTCAGTTGACTTGATTGCACTGTGTTGATCTGATGGTTGGCAGGCATTTTCCTTTTACTACACATGGGCAAGAGGCAGAGATTCAGAATTTATTCAAATCTTGACTTTGTTTTAAAATGGCTGTTTCAAATTGTGAGGTGCATGTCTATGCTTACACCAATTTGTTGGCCATGAAGTTGAGGAGGTGTAAATTGTTTCCAGTATTTAATAACATGGTTCTATTGATCCCATAATGTACAGTATGTAAGAATTTATGTATGTTCACACAACAGGGGTATCTGCACAGATTCAGGCCCATCTGTGCAGATTTGTTAGTGTCACGCCTATGTGAACGAACAGCACATGTGTTGCAGTGGTGATTTGATACTATTTATACCTTGTCACATACTGACAAAGCCAAGACTGGCATCAGCCTCTTAACAAATGATAAGAATAGTAGAGCTACAGAACGACACAGACACAGAGCTAGAGTCCAGGGTGTGTGGTTGTATGTGTGTGTAAGTGATAATGCAATAACTTGACAGCAGATAGAGTGGCAACTGGTGACGACAAAACAGAGACACGGAGTAAAGATTGCAGGAAAACATCTAATGTTTCACAGCGCCGTCTTCATTTCCCATACAGTCTTCATATTATTTTGAACCAATAACTTCATTTAATGCCTTTTTTAAATATATAATTAGTCTATAATAAACAATACCTGTTTATGACTAAATCTAATGTATAAACATCGTCACATTAGTTTAAACCCATTTAGAAAAATTGTAACAGTGCCTGTTACACAAAATATGGAAAGTTTGAAAGACTTAAGAGTCACACTATCCAGTGTATGTGTGTTTGGTGTCTGTCTGTATGTAACATATATGTGAGGTTAAATAAAGGCCATGACAATGACACATCACTGATACAATTAGAGGAGCTAGAAAATGTATAGAGAGGATTCTCAGTGTGGCATTTCTACCAGGAGATATATCTTGATGTTTCTATTTGTGGTGAAAATAATATTTTGTTTAGCAACCCCACTCAGCCCCACTATCAAGCACTATCATGACATTACCTCACAGTATTACACACAGTGCAAGAGTAATGTTTAAATATACAGCTTATGAACTAACCTAAAGTTCTGACCTTTTCTGTGAAAAACATCAACTGTTAAAGTAATACAAACTATACACTATTTATATGAATTCATATTATATAAACTAGTATGAAGTGCTAGACTAGACTGCATTTGTAATTTTCTTAAATAAAAGCTAATTGTATCTTACAAAATAAATTAATGAAGAGTAATTTATAATATTTTCTTGCTTACAAAGTCATATTTGAAAACACAAAAATGTAGTTATATTTTGTGTTTTATTGTCACTTTTATCATTTAAAAAAATTAACTATAGTATTCTTCATATGTCTGATGAGGGTAGATTACAGTATTTGTTTACATATAGGACTTTTGTAGCTCAGGTTTTGTTACCATCAAAATATGAGAGCACTGTATATTTAAATGATTTTGTTCACATCTGGATTATGTACATGTACACATATTGTTCATGTTTTGGGATTTATTTTCATTTTACTCTGAAAGTGAGTGTCTTGTCAGCCCATGTGTGCTGGGCACCTGTGTATGACACGTAAATAAAGCATTCATTGTAGAGCTAAGAAATGAAGAACGAGACAACAGCAAACATGGTCTGACAGACTCCTAAATACATCACATTTGATCTTTTGTCATGCAAAGACAAATTGTAGCCCAATATATGTCCACCATTTCAAATCAGCACTTCATATTCAGTTGTTCTGCTATATGTAGAAATTGGACACCAGAGACAGAGGCCTCTCTTGGAGTGAAATGAGGTGTAGCTGAGCAGCTGAGTCAACACATTGCTCCATACAACTTCTGTTGTATCAACTAAAAGACGAGGGAGAATTCTGTCCTGCTGATTATCCTGTAAGTGTGTGTGTGTGTGTGTGCCCGCCTTTCTGGCTGTCCATGCTGCTCTATCAGGTGTCACAACACATAGAGGGGAATGAAGACCACACTTGAACCGGCTGCCATATTACACTGTGTAGAATATCTTGAATGACTTGAATTCCCATGTGTATCTTTACAATGGCCAGTGAGTTTACTATCTGAGATCTGATGATAATTTAATGAATTAGCAGTGTTTTTAGTTGTTACTTTCAAGCACAAACCACAATTAAAACAACATAAAGATAGAAGGATAACGGAAAGCAACACTAAAAGGTTTGGCACAAGCAGGTGTACAAACAGGTGTTTTATGCATCCACCACCAGGGGGAAACAAACATGTCAATGCATAAACTACTGTGTGTGCCATCTTTACTCTGGTAAGAGTTTGCCCTTTTACATGCTATTGAACACTGCAAAACAAAGTGATCATGGGAAATAACCAATGATTTATTATTTATTGTGTGACCCTGTTGATAATAATACAGAGAATAACCAAGTTCTAAAGATGAGAGGATACAGAAAAAAACATACAACATTACCCCTGTCTACTACAATATTTGCACCACCTGGTGGTTTTAACGTTGTGGTGAACAGGGGTCAGCATGGGACACAGACACAGTCAGAGAGCCTAAACTGAATCCTGTTCATCCTGATTCATGTAAATTAAATCTAGTTTATAAGTACAAGCACTTACAAAGAACCAATAAAAATGGTTGTTTTACTGTTATTTACAGTTTTTTTTTTAAGTCAATGTTGCTCCTCAACAATAACTGACTGGTTTGGTATCTTTACAGTAAGTGCTTCCATCAAGTGGCCAAACTGTGTAAGTGACTAACCTGGTATTACTGTAAAACTGGGACCCAGCTCTTCAGCCAGGTGTTTGTCAACCTACAGTACTAGAACAAAGAGAGCTTTAGTCCCCTCACTTCCTCATTTTACTGGTGACTGTCTGCAGGTGATCTTTCTATGACTGCTTACTCAGCAATTTCATAATTGAAAAAAGAAGTTAACATTATGTAATAATAAGCTTTGTAATGATAGGCTCAGTGCACACTTAGTTAATTATTTTGGTACATTGTTCGCTTATCCTGCAGATGCTGTGTGGAAGATCTAAAGATTGAGGGCAGAATGAGGAACTCAAATTGGCCTCAATGATCATCTCTAGACTTGCGTTCAGTCCAGGTTTCACTTTACTTGACCGATGAATTTTAAAAGAGAAACACCATAATTCATGTTTTATTCTCTGTTCTCTGTCTTGAATGGAGCCCAGCTCTGGATGTGTTTACAAAGCAGCTGCTAGTCATCTGTTACTATTGTGTTAAAATCATCTTCTGTTTCTTTTCCCCCTGCAAGCAAAAAGACATCACATATCACTGATTTCACAGTTTTCAGTGTGCCCTCAGTGTGTTTATTCCTACATGTTTACACACATCAGTTGAAGCACTACTTACTGAAGCACCTCTGGAAGCTCTCTGACCTCTGCAGGATAATGTAGAACAAACAAAGTACCAAAATGGTTGCAAAGAAGCCTCCAATGGTACATCCAATGAGAATAGCGTAGCTATTGTCCACAACTAAGAGAAAAGAGAACAGGATAGAAAGGGGAAAGAAAAAGGAAAAGGTTACAGGGAGGAAAAATAGAAAGAAAAACAGCACAGATAAAAGATTTCAACAAAGATCTTAAAGGTGAACTGGGTCTCAACACATGAGAACAGTCCTCATGATAATTGATATTCTAGATTTAAAAAATGAGAAATGAACAAACTAAAAATCAAAGCTTTCCATATAATGCAAGCTTTAAAACTAAAAAATTAACAGATATAAAAAGATAATATCCAATATCACTCAAATGTGGGAAAAACAAAACACTGAGAAAACATACGATCAACTAAAATAGTTTTTGAAACACCAGAGAACATACCACAGTTGTTTTGGAAGAGTATGAATAACTGGAATGACCTGCTTGTAATCTAAGTCAGAAACTTCCTCTTGGTGATTGCTATTGTGTTTTTTTCCTGGCTCTTTTCTTTGAATCTTTGTAGAAATGTCACCAGAGGTTTGTACCAGGAAGACAGAAGACATTACAGTACACATTCACGACATTCACAAAAAATATATAAATTAAAACAGGATCAGATTAATAAATTAAGCAGAAGTTTTCTAACCGTAAACATATAGGACGGCAGCAGGTGCATCAGGATTATTCGGCTGCCGACACACTACTTGTGTGCCGTTGTCTGAGAAAGAGGCTCTGCTGAGGATCCACGTGGCCAATGACTCTCCGTTCTTAATATCACAACGTCCATAGAGAGCCTGAAGAAGAAGCACGGATGGAAATGAGAAACGTGCACAGAAGAGAAGATGAGGAAGAACAAATTAAAGATTAGCATTAACATTCAACATGCTGAAAGTACTGGAATAGGTGAACACATACAGTTGCAAGAAAAAGTAATGGCACCAACATGAAATTATCATCCCAACGGTGACATGTGATGGAAGTAGCATCATGATTTGGAGTTCCTTGAAAAGATCAGGTCACATTTCAAGATCAACTTATTCAGAAAACCAGGACATTGCAAACAGTGCCATTCATTTTTCTTTCCACTGTATTTGTGATACTACTACTGCAGAAGCAGTGGTGCCCTAAAGGCTAGAGAAGTTGACTTGTGACTGTACGATTGCTGGTTCAAAGACTGGTCCAAGATAAATTTGAGTGGGGCAAGAGAAAAAACAATGTTTGTGTATTCCAATATTTCTGGTATAATAATTTTGCTTTCATTCAATTTGATACTATCAAACTTAACTCGCAATCGTACTATAATATTTTGTCTTCCACATTATGTCCGTGGATGCAATGTTTTTTGTGAATATAAAAGGTGAACGAAGACTCTGACAACAAGAAAACGCACAATTAGAAATTCACATGAGTGAAAACCTTAAGATGTATAATTAAGTATAATCTGGGGCAGTGCTACAGTGATGCTCTGTTTTTCTTGAGCCTTTTTGAGTACATTGTGTTCCTTTTGTGCTAAACCACAAACGAGGCCAGATTCAGGAAAAAAATATGCCTCACATAGTTGGTTTAGCTGTTGTACAATGCGAGCAGTTGCACCCTCTAATCATAAATAAAAGGCATTTCAAGAGAGAGACTGATTTCTAAGTACAAGCTCACTAGAAAATGTAAACTAAAGTTAAAAAGTTTGAAATGTTACAGTGGGTTAACAACAGGACGATGGTGTTAATGAGGAGAAGAGGTGGAGAACCTGAGGATACACATGTAGGATCAAAACTGGGGCGGAAGGGGAGCGGCTCACCTGAGGGATGGCTTCCACATAACCGTAAGGGCAGGTGAGGTTGTAGGTGTGCTGACTTCCATAGAAGGTGAATGTGAGGTTTGGAGAGGCAGCGGCCACTGCACAGCCAAACCCAGCAGACTCACCATTGGCCACTGTGACGTCAGCCGGTCGTGTTCGATAACCGACACCGGCAGGGTTAAATGTTGAAGACATGATGGTGCTGACGGGGGCCTTGGTAGTGGAGCTGTTTGAAGCTGGAACAGTCAGTAAGCACGAATATGTGTTGGTATATGTTATGTGTTTGAGAAAGAGAGAGAGAGAGAGAGCGACAAGTAGTAAAGAGCAAAAGATAATATAACTGGATTAAATCATTAGAATCACAACAATTAATTTGTTTACAGGCAACAGAGGAGCACAGAAACTGTAGAGTAGTGGCATCTGGAGCACTCACACATGAGACTCAGCATTTTCAGCCTGCATTACTGGTCTGGTTACATGTTAGATCTGCTGGAAGATAACTACTGCCTGAGGCATATGAATCTAATATATGACCTTAAAGCCTCATGACTACATCACAAACACAAACATCTGAATATACTAATAATTGGAAATCTGTGTTTCCCTCTCATTTTCTTGAAGGAGGAAAGAAACTAAATTCTCCTGTGACTGAAGTTCTTCATCATGATGTGAGTAAACACTGCAAACTTTGACCATGATATTTATTGTATTTAAATTGCATATACAGTGTATATGTTATGTTATGTACCTGAGGAGGGTGTGGTGATTTGGAGCAGGGCCAAAAGCAGCAAGCAGCAGATGTGAGAAGCTTTCCTCGTGTTACACATTTCTCCTCTTCTCGATTTCTTCTCAGTCAGTCTATTTTATTCCATAGGTTACTCTACAAAAGGCTGAACAATGTAACTAAAATATAATATAATCATACTACAATACAGAAATGCAGTGCATGTGACAGTGCAATGATCCTCGTGTTGCATTAAAACGCAGAGAAATAATGTGAAAGCCTCGTGTTGACAACTACATATTTCCTGAAAGTAGACAATAAATGACGTGGTTCTTTGCACTATGATGATAATCAATAGAAATATGTTTAAATTTTTTTTTTTTATTTCACACCAGTTGAAAAAGAAAGAATAAACTATTTGTAAAGCTCTGCTCATTGGTTTGTGAATTAGTAACTGGTAACACTAACCACAAATTGAGATAAGAACTCCCCAGCAGGTCTGCAGGTGGCTTCCTTGAAGATTATGACCCCTCAGATTGTGCTCCCTCGAACAAAAAAATAAAAATTAAGTTTTCATTAAACTTCTCAGAAGCTTCAGCACATTCTCTAAAATCTTAGTAAGTAGTAAAGCTACTGTCAGTGTCTTCACACAATGCTGACTCTCTGTTCACCTCTCTCTGCCTCACTCCATCCTCCAACTCTGTAAGCTACAAACATCTTCCTGGTTTACAAGACATTCTGTGAATAAAAAACAGGTTGAACAGGCCCGGACTAAGACAAAAATAGCTCCTGGCAGCAATGCCAACTACTGGTATTCCTCCTTGTCTCATTACCCCTCTGGACTCCTTTACTTGTCCACCTCTCAGGCTTTGACAATGAGATTTAAATAATTTTGTCACAACATTTCACTTTCAAATAAATTCCCTCTTTCTGAAGGACAGGTTGATCAGTTGCCATCACAGCAGGAATTGCACCTACTTGGCCTTGTTGTGTTGTTATAGCGTGTTATTTATTGTTAGAAATGCAGGAAATGGATAGAGTGTGTGTTGAGTTGAGAGTGTAGTGGACATTAAAACTAATGTCATTGACATTCATTTTACTTTATAGAAAGATGCTAAAATCCTATTATTTCTGATGAACCAGTTAAACATGGCCATACTATAATTAATTTGGTTTAATAGTAGAATCATAAGCCTACATTAACACATAAGAGAAATCATTGGTGACAGTTAAGAAGAGAAGTACTTTTAATGCAGCTGCCTTGTTGCAGGCCACTGCAGTCTGCCAACTTTCTACTCAGAGAACACACAATGTTTGAGTATATCAAATAACAAATGTTGTGCTATTAACTCAAATGCTGCACTGAGCTCCAAGAAAGGAATTCGTTGCTGTCAGATCTTTGTGCATGTTGTCTGTGATGTGAACCACAGCTGTTCTGTTCTGGTTGGATTAAGAGGTTTATAGATACGATTCTCACTAAACTAATGTTGCATATACTCACAACTTCAGTTTGCACATTTCTCTCCATAATTTTGCTTACACAAGTCTGCTGTTTGCTGCACTAAGGGTGGCATTTTTGTTGTTTTTAACGACAGGATTTATTTTTGATTCCTTCCACCATAACAACAATGCACCACATGAAAGATTTCTTTCTCCACCTCCTGATCCACACTGTTACTGTATTTTTACAGACCCTATTTGGTCATACTTCTGTTTTACTTTTTACTGTGTATGATTTAAATATAGTGTTGAGAGGGAAGCAACAAAACAGTGAGAAACCAGTAGATGAACAATAAAGTTTTTTTCTTCCCTGTTAGTGTATTTTACTCACACAAATAAAAAAATACTTTGTTATATTGTTATTGCTTTTGGTATGAACTAAATGTCAGTATTAGGCAAATATTTTCTCTATTTTCTCTTTCTGCAAAGCTTGATACTACTATCGATGACTCATCACTGCGGTTAGTGTCCAACCAGACGATTTGGGCAGATGAACCCTCCCATCACGCACCGAGCATCATGCTCATTGACCTGACTTTTACACTTCCAGAAGTGCGCAGCTCGTTGTCCCCCTCTCTTCACCTGCCGATCCTCGCTGCTTATTCTGACGCTCATGAGCTCAGGAAAGATCAAATAAGATTCCAAGATCTTAAATGTGCCTCTAAATATTGTTTTTCGTGTTGATACGGAGAAGATAACTGGTTCTGATCCTGGCGTCAGGTAAGGAGGGATTTTTTAAATGTATTTTTCAATTTAAGTTTCATATGAAATTTATTCCATCTAATTTAGTCATATTGCACTAAGCAAGGAAGCTGCTGAATTGTAGGAAATAGGGGCTTAATTTCATTACCACAGGGGAAGGAGCTGACAAAATTCAGATTTTAGCAGCCTAACCAACTTAAAAAAAAGTTTCAGTTAGCAGGCTGCTCACTTAGATGTTTCTCTTCTTAATTTCATCTGACATCATTCAGGTTATGATAATGTTGAGCTACTAAAGGTGGCCAACTAAACGTACCCTTTAATAAGTGGACCTTGTTTGAGCAGGCTGACGAAAAAACCTGTAATCATAATTTCCCCCCAAAATGACACACAGCAGAGAAGTTACAAGCAGTTTCCATTTCCTGTCATGATTGTACTGAAATAAATCAGATTACAGTGAATGTTATATGTTTTCTGCAGAAACTGGGAGTGCTGCTTGGACAGTGACTTTTGAAAACCCAAATCCTTGTGCTTTAAAGGGGTCGTCAGTGAACTTCAGGTGCACATACAACTATACTGATGGAGAAACTGTTAGAAAGACTACATGGCACAAAGGACAGTTAAAAGGTGACACCTGGACACGTGTGAAAATCTCTGACCTTTCTTCATATCATAATCGGACTAAATATCTTGGTGACCTGCAGCACAACTGCCGCCTTGCAATTCATGATGTGCAGGACAATGACTACTACTATTACTACTTCAGGTTTGACACAAACAAGTATGGGCGGCACAGTAAAGAGTCAGTGTATCTGTCTGTCTCAGGTAAAATCATTCCAAACACTGTGTTACCCTGCAAGTTTGATATTCTCAGGTTTTTTTAACATCATGAACGCTATTTTTCTCCCGATTGATGTACAGAGCTGAGTGCCAGAGTGCACCCACAGAGAGCGAGAGCAGGAGACAAGGTGACTCTGGAGTGTAGAACAACTTGCCAACTTTCCAGCATGGTCTGGTTCAAAGATGAACGTCCGGTAGCTAAACCGGAGTTCCAGGCTCAGATAGAGGATGCTGGGAATTATTTATGTGCTGTCCAAGGACAGGAATCATTGCTGTCATACCCTGTTGCTCTGGATGTTCAGCGTAAGTACTGTAGAAACACCGATGAAGGAGACAAACTGAGGCATGCAGGCTTCTTCGAGGCTTGAAAAAATAATTAAAGTAATGCATATGTATTATGCTTAACTTGTATAAAAGTGGTAAACAAAAAGTGTAACAAAAATAAGGGGTATTTTAAATTTTTTTAAATATACATGTTGTTGCCCAGAGTTAGAACAGAAACACCAATATCATATCTGCCCATTAAATGCTTCTGCAGCAATCAGTTACCTTATCCCAGCACAAAGACAATAAATGAGGTGGAAATAGATAACCTCTCAAAAGGTAATGTAAGCCACTTACCAGGACCCCTAAAACTTGTTAACAGATTAAATAAAAATGACCTAGCTGTTTCACTCTGTTTCCAGACTTTGTGTGATGCTAAACTGACCCGCTTTAAAATGTTTTAATGTTTCTTTGTCCGTTTACCTCTGTCAGGATTATCCATGAAGACTTTTTAAACTAAAAATAAGTCTATAGAAAATGATGTATACAACAGTACAGCAGTTGTATTTTACTTTATGCAGATCCTCCATTAAATGTGTCCATTGAGGTGAGTCAACCTGGCAGTCTGGCTGTGGGCAGCAGTGTGAATCTGACCTGCAGCAGTGTAGCTAATCCTGCAGCAGATTACACCTGGTACAGAGGTGCTTCCAGCTCCAGCTGAGAGTTCGGTGAACAAACCTTTCTTATTTTATTTATTTGAGGAGGCAAAGACATAAGTCTGCTGCAAACAAAAAGGTAAGAAATAATTTAATAAATAAGACATAAAAGTATAACAGTTTGTCACTAAATGTCTCATGTTGTCCTGTTATGTTTCAGGAGCACAGTCATGATTGTGAAAACATCAGCACTGCCTAAATGCGTCAAAAAGCAGAAGGAAATGTAGGTTTAAAAGCATGTTGAAACTAGATATCTGATTACTTAATACTGTTTGTACTGCATTTAAACATGACTTAGCACACTGGCAGAGGAATGGCTGCTTTGCTCACTGCCTGGTGTTCAGCTGAGCATGAATGTGTACAGCAACAGTCTGAGTGGAGTTAAGAGGAAAGTTTGGCTACTTGAACACTGAGTTACACCACCTCCATCTCCCATCTGTCTGTGACAGTGCATAGTCTTTGTCATGGCTGCTTTATGTCAGTATGTTAAATTATAATCATAGTATTACTAATAATACATTAATATAGAAATAACATTTTGAACATTGCAAAAATACTGTTGTTTAACATTTCATCATTGTCTTGAATGGTTCAGTGCTGCAACAGCATCCTGAAGCCAAAATAATTGTAGTAAAACCAGGATATTCTGCCCCCTTGAGTTTAAACTCATGTATAAAACACTGTGTTCTGCCAGACATGCAAGTACTTTGATACCTCAGTTTGTCCAGAATTTCAATTAGAGATTGTTAATGTTGTAAATGATCATAGCTGCAAACGGCCCGTTTTCAGCAAACATTAGTCCTGTATTCCAGTGTCATGCTGTGTTTGCTGATGCAAGTTTATAAGTTGACCATTGATCATTAGAAAACCCTTTTGCATTCAGATTGAAAGCACACATTTTCATGGAAAACAAGAAAAGCTTTTAAATTGTAATGTATAGACTGTACTGAGTGGATCTCAAAGCTCTTGTTTATATCTGAATCTATGTCCGTCATTCAATGATCTTATTTTTTACTCTCTGATAATAACGCGTGTCAATGCGTTTCATTGCTGCTGTATAAAGATAAAGAGGTGTTGAAGAAGTGAAGGTACAAGATGTTTTTCATTAAATCTAAGATATCACATGTCAGAAAGCAACAGATAAATGATAAAACTGTACAGTAAATGAACATAACACATTTTGACCTGATGCTCATTAATAAAACTGTTTCTTACTCACTGTCCTTTAATATGTGGCTAAAAGATTAAGCTAATGAGATGAAGAGTTGATATCCAAGAACATTTGTAAATGACGTGCTGGTGACAGAGTCACTGTCCTCCTGGTTTTCATCCTTTCATGCCTTATCACACTTAAGAGTTTACTCAAAAATTAAACAAATGTGACCCAGTCAGAACTGCTATCAGCTTTTAATTGGATCATTATAACTGTATTTTCCATCAGCATCTTCCAGCTCATCATCAATAACAAGTTTTTATTAACAACCGCTTCAGTATTTTCCACTTCTGGGCATTGCTTATACAGTACTTGGTGCACTAAAATCCAGTAGAAGTATCAGTACTAAAAATAATTCTGGATGTCAGCTGTGGTGTAATCAATCTGTTTGTATTCAAATTCACATCTGTTACTTTAATGTTTCAATACCTGTAACACACAAAAAATCAATTCTGGTAACAAGCAACAACAAAATTTCAGTCTATTTTATCAGGAATAATAAATATTTAAATACTTCTTTCTTGAGGAATGCCTGGTTTCTGACAGCACCATTCATCACCATCCCACAACACAGTTGCACTGGAACAAATTATTCAATTACCATCCGACTTGTTTTCACTTCTGGTGATTTTAAAACCCAGGTCAGTGCAGTTCATCCTCATTCATCTCAGTGCATTAATATCCAGGAATTAATGTGTCCAGTGTGGTGTATGTCTTGCATGGAAGGAGAATAATACTTTCAACAGGTCAACAGTGAGTCGTGAAAGTTATTTTTCTTCTGTTCATGTGATTTCAGTCATGGCCTCTTTTATTGCCTTTAAATACTGTCTATATAATGAAATGTCTCTTATGTCTCTTGGTTGATGTTTGCTGGAGATGACTTTTTACTGAATAAGTGCTGGTCTTGCTGAGTCTTTATGGCTCTGTAGCAGTTGTCTGTGTGAGGACATAAGACTGGTGTGTCGATGACTTCTGTTTCCTGAAAGACAGACAAAAAAACTGATCAAAACTACTTCCATTTACATACATTAATATGTTAGGAGTCTTGATTCAGTTTTCTAGGAAGATAATTTATTCATGTCAATATGACTGTAACCGAAACCCAGACACACTGAATGTCTTCTGCTAATATTCACACTCCTCTGGATATCACATTAACCATTTAGTGGCACATTGTGGTAATTTGATTGCTGGTTGATCTCCTTTGATTTATACAAATATTCTAGTGAATGTATGTGTTTCAATTACAGTAGCTCTGAGGATTCTAGTTCATAAAATGCTGATAGATCAAATAAATGCAACAGAAAGCAGAGAAACAAGGAACTGACAAATAACTCACCTTGTCATGATAAAGGCAGCTATGGCTATAATAACCAGGAGAATGCTGATGGTCACTCCAATAAGCACTGCTCTGTTTCCCGCAGAGTCAGATGAAGTTGCTGCAGTGGACAGAAATGTACAGAGAGGTCAAAATGTCTTAGGTGGGGTTTTAAACATTACATGCATGTATTGAATGTTAGCTGGTGCTGTGATGTTCAGTTTAACAATTTTTGATTGCTTGGGCTTCATGGCAGTAGAGCTCTCAGGTGTGGGCCTTCTTGTTTGCCTCTTGCAGTTTGCTCATTTGAAATAAATGGAAACCAGTAGAGGCAGAATGTGTAGTGTCTTAGTGTTTTAATTTCTCAATATTTGTTTTAGTTCAGTTTCAATTAAATACAATAGATGGGAACAAGTATGTTGTAATTTACTTAAAAAAATACTATATATTTTGGTTAGCTTCTTTATCTTATTGTGTTAGCATTATGCTCTGGATAGAATAAAGGTTGGATAAAATGCTCCAGCGCTACCTCCAGGCTCAGGAAGAAGCTGAATATTTTTAGGTATTCAAGAAGACAGGAGGATATTCCTAAGTAGAAATTGTTAAGCTGCCCAGGAAGGAATATGTATGATATGAAAGTATGATCAGCAAAGAAAGAAGGTAGGGTAACACATACTGTATAATCAAATGACAAGTAAAGGAATATCTTTCCTCATAGGCCCACAGGTGCATTTCTGTAATGTAAGCACTGCCTTGTGCTCTATCTCTCATTTAATTTGAAATCAGTTCAGTGTTTTATAATAATATTTCCAATCCCATTAAGGTCCCAGGGAGATTTAGTGATCACAGTTTGGTGAACTGGTACTATTTACTGCAAGACTGTGGAGCAAACACAGTCCTGTAACTGAAAACTGCAACTACACATATCCTGTAAATGTCTTTTCATTCACCTACCTCTGGAAACTCTGAGTGTTACAGAATAAGTCTGTGATCCATGTCTGTTGCGTGCCACACAGCAGTGCTGCCCGTATTCTTTAGCAGTAATGTTGGCGTGGCTCAGGGTCGGGTTTCTTCCTGTGGGTGTAGCCAGGGATTGTAGTGCTTGATGAAAGCTTTTGTCTGCTGTAGGGAGACATGCTTCACCTTGATACCAGGTGTATGTGTGAACAGGTGGGTTGGCATCACTGCTGCAGGTCAGAGTCACAGGAAGCTTGTCCTGGAACTCTCCAGGAGGAGAGACTGAGATAGTCGTGTTTCTGGGAGAATCTAGACAGGAGGGAGGTCAAAGGTCAGTTACAACTAGATGCAGGTCATATTATCTTTTGTTAAAACACATAATGCTTTTAAACCACATATCAAAACCAGTTTTAACACATTTATCAAACAGTATTTAGGAGTTATTTCATGCAGTGTAGAATTTCTCAAGAACTTGAAATGATCTGTTAGTAAGAGCTTGTCAAATTGACTCTGACTTTTTCTTTTTTTTTGCCCACTTCTTGACTTCATTGTTTGAGTAAGGCTACATGTACGACACAACAAACTTATAGGTGAAGAATAAATAAACAACTACGTGGGCTGAAGCTGAATTTTGCTTTTTCATGTCTTGAATACAGTGGAGGAGACAATAACACCGCAAAACGAAATGATTAAACCTGCACTTACACTGTATATCAATGGAAAGCACTGATGAGTTCTTCATATTATCTCCAGTCTGTATTTGACAGTAATAACGGCCAGAATCATTAGATGTAACTTCACTGATGCTCCACACTTGTCCAGTGTGTCTTGGGGTGGTGCTTGTGCCCTCGTACCATCTGAAAAGTGCTGTTGAACCAGCTGCAGGGCTGCAGCAGGCCATATGTAGGGTCTCACCATCAGTGATGTCACTAGAGGGACTAGCTGACGCTGTCACTGCACTGGGGGAATCTGGAAAAAATGTACAATGTTATTTACTTTATGTGTAGACTGACAGACAAAAGTCATCATTTGACTGAAAAACTTTAGTTGAGAAGAGTTGGTTTAACTAACTGGACTGGCCAAAAAGATTATGCTAATTAATCTTTATTCTATGTTGACCGTACAAATCTAGAGTAGTTAATAGAGTTGTGTAAATTACACACGATAACATAGATACAGAAAGAAAAAACAAGAAAACACAGTAACAGGAGTGTTACTGTGATGTGTCAATAATTACTTAGGACTATCCAGACCAGCGCCACCATTTCCCACACTCATCACCCTGTTTTACAAACACACAAAGCGAGATTACTTTTCAACAGGGTCTAATAACTTAAATTCCAATTTGTCTATGTTTAGCAAAGACAAGTTGCACTTTGCCTGCTCATGTTTGCCTGTGAGAATGACCTGGCTACAAATAGCAATGCAGGATTTAATTAGAAAGAAGAACCTGTCCTTTGGCGTTATAAAATAGTTTACTCAAGTTGTGCTTATGTGTTATTTGGAAGCACTCAGTTTCGGTTCTAGCCCAGACAAATAGCTCAAACACAGGGTTGCACAGTTGATGCAATGCTACTAAAAGAGCAAGACTTCTTACCACAACAAAGGATTGTACCATTCTTTCACGGGGTCTAAATGACTCATTTACCCTAAAAACCTTTTTGTATTACTTTGAGGTAACAGACCGAGATACTGTTAAGAAAGTGAGGCAGTGAGTGAGATGTAAGACAGAAAGCAGAAGAAAATAACAGCCCCAGCTTAGAGGAAGAACAAGACTTTGTGGTTCTGCTGAGATCTGACTGTGCAAACCGATTGAATGTGAGAGAGACATTTTCTTCTACAGTTCACTTCCACTGCACATTACACCTGGGGAATTAATGCATATTAATATTACTATGAATGCCTCTGCTGATGATGGTAACGGTCATGTTCCCACCTGCCACCAGAAGCTGGATGCCTCTCTGCTGCGGCATCTTCTCTGTTGGATGGTCAGTGATGAGATAAAACACGTAGGTTCCACTGTCCGACTGTCTCAGGTCACTAATCCTCAGAGAACAATTTTTTGTTCCCAGCTGCCCCAGGTACTGGACTCTGTTCTGGTAGGATGGATCTGGGAAAATACCAGCGCTGTGGAACACATAGCTGACACAGACAGACACACTGACTTAGACAGTACTTTGTTTCTCTGAACTCTGTACCACGAGTTTCTGTCTTGTGTATGGTTTTGAGTGTTAAACATTACCTTGGTGTGATACAGCGGCTTTCTTCGAGACACCACATCTCAGACAAACCTTTGTACTGCTGTCCTTCACCTCCTCCACCCTTGTTAGAAACAATAAACAAATTCACTTGACTCTGGATGTTAAACAACTCCTAAAACCACACGGACAAACTTAAAATAGTGTTGTTTATTTTGTTTACCAGTCAATCAACTGTCTGACATCTATTCAGTCTGATTATAGATTGTTAATCACAAAGTCTTCTGGATAATGACACACAGCAGGATGCACTGCGCCAGCTAACAATAGTGCCTTTATTAATTTACCTGTGTAGAAGGCTGCTCCTCTGCCTTGTTTTCATTAGAACTTTGCGGGTAGTCATAGGAACAAGGCAGAACCACTGAGGAACCAATCACAGCACAGATAGGACTGCTCGGGAGTTGAACTGACCAATCACCAGCAAGAACGCCTGCACAGCAAAGGGTTAGTGTTTTAATAAAGTTACAGCATAAATAAAAATGTATATAATAAAATAATTTATTACAACAATAATTAAAAGAATGCTGATAATGTATGAATTGCTTACTTTATTTTCAGTATTAATAACTATCATAAGAACAAGATAAAAGTAACTCAGTCAAGCCATAAAACAATTAATACAGTTAATACAACAATGTGTTGTAATACATTTATTGTATTTTCCAGATGTGTCAGTTTAGAAGGACTAAACTAAATCTTAACTTTCATTGGGAAATGATTGGACCTCTAATAGAGCAATATAAAAACAAGTCACATGAAAAAATATGAAAATGTTTCCTGCCATCAAAATACAGTTTTGTTAAATCGGTGTGATAACTACAGACAGAAACTATTGTGAGTCAGCGGCAGGGCTATATAGATGCAATCATAAACACTGTTTTGTTCTTCTGTTAAGAATCTTACCTTTCAGAGAAAGCATGATCAGCAGCCAGCAGCTCGATGCCATGCCTCCACACATCTTGGTCTCCTGACCTTCCTCCTTTGGTCTCCTGTGCACCTGCTCTCCTGCTACAGCTTCACCTTTTCCCTCCTTCTCACTTGTCTCTGTGACTGTGTGATCCTTCTCTACCAATCTGACCACTTCTACTCTTTAGTGTTGACAGTGACGTGTCGGTTTCTTCAGACTAGACATTTATAGGTTAGACTGCTTGAACTTCCCTTTATTTTCTCTGTCACGAACTGAGGTGGTGATTGTGCTTTGTTTCCTGTCAGCAAAGGGAACTTAGTGTGTGTGTGTGTGTGTGTGTGTGTGGACAGTAGGTGGTGTTTGGGGTTCACTGAATGTGCATGTGTCATATGAGTCAGTCACACTCTCTTGTGTCAGCTTTCTTTAAGTCTTCATCAGAGTCTACCATGCAGGGTTGTGGGACAGTGTGTCCACCTGTGCAGGTGTGCAGTCTCTCCTCTCTGAGAGCTCTCGCGCCCCTGCGTCCGCTCAGCGACGCGACGTGACGTCACTCGTGCCCCTCTGGTGTGCGCAGCTGACCGCTCCGCAGCGCGACCACACAGACCGACAAAACTTCGCATAAACGTTCACTAACTTTGTTCCACCTGGTCCAGTCTTCCAAATGTTTCTCTCTTTCCTATTAGAAGCGGGCGCAGGTGGTTTTGGTTGATACAAACTGTTGCTAAAAAACTCTTCTACTGTTTTTTTTCTTTCTTCTTTGGGGTCAGTAACCTGTGAAGAGAGCACAAAAGGATTTACTGAAAACTGGGATTTATCTGTGTTGACTTGCGTTGTCGTCTTTCTTCGAGGCAGAAGTTGTTTAGTTTTTTCTTCTTCTATTTTTTAAAAGCAGAAAAAGAGAAATAAAATATTTTTCAGTAAAGGAGAAGGCCGGGGTTACGTCCGCTTCAAGAAAAGACAGGTGAGTCACTTTCTGAAAGGCGACTTCAGCCCTGTTATGAAATCTGAACAGAAAATATTATCTTTTAGTCTAAGTGTGGTTTCATTAAATGATTTCAACTTGGCTTTAGGCTACACTGCGGAAAGTACCTTTTAAAAATACAGTTTTTATGAAAGTAGGCCAAGTGTGTCACTTTTGTATCAAAGATAGTTAGTTTATCGTGCTGAATCATTTCAGTGCTAAAACAAGTAACCATGAGGTAAAGATACACTTTAAATCAGCTCCCTGTGAGAGCTTGTGAGCTTGTGGTCTCATATGACTTGTCCTGTTTGCAGGACACTGAATCCTGTGACCGGTTTAACCTTTGTTGATGGTTAATTAACCCAGCATCTGTAGTTACATGAGTAATGTGCCTGGAATGAAGACATACAAACAGGCACTTTTATACAAAAATCAGCTTGCTGGTAGACCTTGTTAAATCCAGGGTGGGACCTTGACTGGGTGGGTCTGGTGTGTGTGTGAACACAAAGTGAAAACAACAAACATGAACGATGATGTAAGCTACCTGACGTTATCAATCAAATATATAACACATAGTATTACCTATCAGTAAAAGTTACTTACTAATTTACTCTGGTAGTACAGTTTTACAGTATAGTAAGTCATGTATAATAAGAATATATATAATAATAATATACTTTTTTATTTTTAGCTTATTTAGCTGTCTGTATCTCTGTCTATCTGGGTTTTTAAAAAAAACAACCTACAATATGGTGTATGTCACTCAATGTTTTGTTATCAGGCTATAAAGGGACTGGTGGCAACCTACTATAGATGAATCAAGGAGAGAAGGAAGGAAGGAGACAGCTCATCAAATACTGTTGCCCTCTGCTTCCCACTGTATACAGATGTATGCTGAGAAAGTTGTAACAGAGGGGAAGATGGGTGAGTGCACATGTTACATGCACTGTTGTCCTTGCACTTTTTTTCCCCTCACCCCTCCCTGCTCTCTCTCTCTCACACACACACACACACACATGCACAGATTGAAACGCTGTGCTGGTCATGCTACAGCTTGTGCTGGCTGTTCTCTGCATTTGGGACCAGACATCAGTCCACTTGATAGTTAACCATTAACAAGCTTGTTCAAAGCTGGTTGGCTGTCTCCCTGATGTTCACATTATTTGTGAGGTTTGTCTTTCAGCTTGGAAAACATTTACTTGGACTGGTTCTAATATTATTTTTCATCCAATAAGATTAACCTAAATAGGAATGTGATAGTGATGTTGATAAATGGGGCGAGAAATAACCACTGTTCACTCCAAATTACACAGTAACACATTGTACTTACTGCAATACCAGCACAGTCTCCTGCCAACCATAAACAACTCACTTTACTCATATCTCAGCCAGTATGACGCTCTGCAACACACCAGTAAGCATCAGTGTAAAAGGAAATAAGAGAATACACATCTGTCCATCTGTTACTTTACAGTAGCTGTAGTGCAGTGTCACTGTGTTGTTGAAGTATTAACCAAATGTTTTGCACTTTTATAGCTCCTGATGACTTCACAAGGAAAGATAAGATTTCTTGCTGTACTTTACTGTTGCTAGAAAACACAGTCAGTATGAACTGTGAAAGTCTGTCCGTTGACACACACAGAAATATACTGACCACTTATGTTTTACTGTATCTACTGGTTTATAAGAACATACCTTACATCGCAGGGACAAATCTTTAGTTGAAAACTGATGCCATCGCCACAGTTTGTGTCATGAGGTCTTCTTGGTCACTGCGTCCACGCTGTGCTGTAACACTTTTTTTTTGGTTTTTGGTGCCTGACTGAAGAGAGTCCACCCAGATGCAATGAGACAGGCTGAATCTTTGGTGTGTGCAAGAGAAACACAGTCAAGGAGTGGCACATATGGCGTGGCTTATTTTGTGTACGTCTGCGCTGAGATTAGGTGGGACACTATTTTAAAACATAAGCTATATTTACCTTAATTGTGACATGCTTATAAACCATTCGGGTGGGGTCAAGTACAAAAACACAAATATGCAGACTCACACACAAACACTCCTGTCACACAGGGTATAATATTTTCCTAATTAGGCCAATATTTACTATACATTTTGATTGTGTTTATTTTGATTTTTCCTCCATGACAACCACTACAATTGTGAGTCATAGCTTTTGTTGTGTCTCTAGTCTCTCTTTGTGTGGTCTCCTTATGCTTACTATACTCTTATTTTTGTTTCATCCCAAACTTGCCACGCCTAGATGAATAGAATCTGATCTTGGCGTTTCAAAACGACTGTCAAAGTCTTAATATCAGTGCATGTAAGAGGACAAAGGATAATACAGGACACGCTGGTTATGCAGTGAGGCACGGAGTGGGAGAGGAGGCCTAATAAACATCAGTCTAGCATATAAAAAAACTAAGTGGACTACCACATGTCTCATCTGGTACACAGCTGCTTCTTTTCAACAGGGAAGTACTACAGTGGCAGGGAGTAATGCGTGCAAAGCTAAGGGGATCCCTCCCAACATCCCTCAGAAAGAGTAATGACACGGTAAACGTTTTCCACTCTGCTGCCTCTGGGTGGTCATGTGACTCATGGATACATATAATCCAAATTACACTGTATGCACGTGTGCATGTGTCTCATACAGGAAGTAATGATTCATTCTAGCCTCTCATGGGAGCCTTATTTACCCCAGTGGCATCAAACCATTACAATAAACTACTTAGTCACACAAAGTGGTAGCCCTAAATGTTTTTGTGAAATATTCCTGAACCACAGCGATGCTTTCTAACACTGTTTTAAATGTTTTTTGGTTAGCATAAATGAATCTTGGCTATATTCACTTCAGTTCAGCTCAGTGTGTCAGAGAAACTTTTGTTAGTACTGAAATAGCACATTTTGATCAAGCTGCCAAACTTAACGTAACACCTACTTCACACTATAGTGTTCATCAACATTAGTAATACAATGCAACACCCTGCTTAAATTGTATGTGCTTGTCAGCTCTCTTTTATATTGTGTTTGTTTTCAAATAATTTATACTATAAACTATATAATTTAAAATAAAAGGTTGTTTGAATCTTTGAACATAACATTACCAAATGCTATGTGTTGTTAATTGTATATATTCAAATTTGCATTATTAATACAATATATATAACATAAATGAACTAGTTGTCTACCAACTTTTAGAATTGCAGTGCACACGTCAGCGCACAACACCACAGTGATTTCAGAAGAACCTCATAACAGATTCACACATGAGAGAAGGTGGTCTTAGGTAGAAATGGACACAATAGAGTACTTGTTCTGTCCTGCAGTGTGATTGGTAAGGGTGCTGTGCTGGGTGGATAGACAGCAGGAAAGGGGGAGGAAGAAAGGAGTTGGGAAGAACGGGGTGGACAGCACCTGAGTAAGTGCTGAAGCTGAAGTGAGTGGAGGATAGTTCCTGGAAACACTATCTGAGAGAATGAATGAGGTGAAGCCTAAGGAAGGGAGGAGGGGGAAAGAGGGCAGGTACAGAAATGGTGGAGGAGGAGACATGAGGCACAACGAGGGGAAAGGAGGAAGGAGAGACCTAAGTATGCAGGGAAGCAAAAAAGGCAGGGAGTTTTCTGGAAAAATCCAGTCAAAGTAGAGTTTGCCATGGAGAGATTGTGCTGTGGAGGCAGGGAGCAGATGTGAGGAGATAGCAGAGAAGGTTGAGGTCGCTGGATCAGTAGGTCTACACCGCTATCATGTTTCTTGATAAAGAAATAGGAATTCGGCAACTGTGGGACCAAACATTGCATGCGATTCCGTACACAGCACACACTGGTTCTTTGTCTGTCTTTAAATTGTTTACTTCTACAGATCAAGACACGCCAAAGAAACTGGCTTGGAGTTTGGTAACAGGGCAGGATTGTTCTTGCTTTGCTTCAAGCCCCCCATAATCCCACTGGGTCCTTGCATGTCAAAATAAAAATCCACCTTACCACCTTACCTTACTTTTCTGCAGCACATTTGAACTGACTTCTGAATTTTGATAACTTTTTGTCCATTTTTCCTGAGAACATAAGAGAAACAGAAGTAGGAGAGAGGAGGTAAAATGTTAGAAGGAGAAGATGGAAACTTGGCATGTAAAATGTTTTCTCTGATTCAGAAGAGAACACTCATATGCAGTGTCTCCAGTTGTTTCCTGGCACACTGGAAAATATCACTATGACAGTCCTGGCCGCTATGTAGTAAACAGAAAATCCTTGTCACTGTATTAATGTAGTCATTAATGTACAGTTACTCTTTTCAGCACATTGTCCTTTAGCTATTACTGTTGAATGATTGATAAATTATTTTCAATCCTTCTTCACAGCAGAGCTTTTGGCTGGTCATAACTGGAGGCACAGCTAGTCAGTCTGATCAGTAATAGTGACCACATTAATATTAGAAAAAAGATGTAACCCTACTCTCTGGTTTTGTTGGAACTATTGTTTTATGATGTTCATCGATATATATTTGTGTAAAAACTTTGTTGATGTGAAATGAAATGAGCTGAGCTGTTCTTAGTGATAAGGGATGTGCCTGATGACTTTTGTACATTCAGTAACCTATATAATCAATGCCGAATGAGTGGAGGATGACACATGAACTTCTCTCCCCGATAGTAAAGAAATCACTAAGCCACACATCTTAAAAAACAGGAATTAAACAAACTGAGACAAGAGAATGAAAAATCTTCCTTTAAACCAGACTTATCATAACAGGAATTATATGTGAAACTAATAATGCTGTTATGGTTGTGTATGTTATGAGTTGCTATGAGCCATGACAGTGAGCCAGCATGCGTAATATCTTGGATCCTTGGGATCTCACACCCGAATCTTATTTATGAATGTTAATGATAATAATACATCTTTGTTTTTCATTCCATTACATGTCTGAAATGAAAAATGTGTATTACCGCTGTAGCTGCGGGTCAAGTTGACAAAATGTGCTCAGAGCAAAGGATAACAGGGGCAGAAAGGGACACGCTGAGAACAACACCGGTGTGCAGGTGCACACACACTTTATGTGCACGCGGAACAGACATGACATTATATGCTAGTTTAAGAGTTTGCTCTTGCTTTGTGGAGAAATGATAAACTTTAGACTATTGATCTATTCAGTGTCATTTGTACTTTTAAGACTGTGCCAGTAAATGTGCTGCATGCCCCTTCCCACTGGGATTGTGAGCTGAAAGCAGTTATTTTGCTGCTGTTTGTTGTAGGGTGGCTCACAAACAAAGATCCCAAATACTGGTAGTTTGAACTTTTACCGTGTATTGTTTTGTCAAATATCTGTATATAGAAATGTCAGCAGCAACAGTTAACTTCAGTTCGCTATTGTAATATTTACAGTCTCTCTTCAGCTATCTTTGTTTGTCGGTGTGTTATGTAATGGAAAAGGCTTGAGTGCTGCTGTATTATGTGTACTGGCCTGTGTGCATTCGTATGTGTCTCTGTGAATACATATATACTGTGAAATGAGTGTATGTAGACTCATGTATGTGTTTGTATGCAGGGAGCAGGGGAATCTCTCTGACCTGTGTGTTGACCCCCTGCCGAGTGATTGGCATGTGTGTGACGCTGATGACCTTGGGAGCCATTGGAGCAGCTGTCTGGGCCGTAGGTCAGACCCTATACACATACACAATTTTACACATACACAATTTTTGTCAAACATCTGACAACCATGATTAATGTTAATTGCTTTCGACATTTTAATGTGTTCATATTCTGTGATGTTCACTGTCAATCTAACATTTTTCATAATTTTCTATTGTACATTACACTGTCTTAACTAACGCCGGCTGTTTTTATTAATTGTCTGCAGTTACATATTGCACAATGGAAGAAGATACGGGACTGTATGATGGTGAGTGCCTGAGAGAGGAGAGTCTGCTCATTTCAAATTAATTTTGAATATGTATCATAATATAAACTAGTCTTACACCAGTATGTGATCTAGTTATTATACTGTATTATGGGAAATGCTACTTGCACTACTTGAATTATACAGTCACTGGTCACTTTATTATGTACAGTGAGTTTTCAATACAATTTAATTTAATAGGGCAGCTCTGCCATTAATTCTACTTTTAAAAGGTTATAATTTCTTAAGGTCATAGTGGTGGAGTGCATTATATTAAGAGGTGTTTCATAATTATATTTTTTCATAATTAATAACATAATGAGGGGGGCTAATGTTTTGGCCACTCCATTCACATAAATAAGGGGGCCAAAAAAACATATCCTCCAGTTATCATAAGTCAAAATGTTTGCAGTGATGAAGGCTTGCTAGAGTTTTTTGTGGCCATAAGAATTAATTTTAAAATAGACTCAAGTACCTAATCAAGTGGCCAGACTGATGTCAACAAAGGTAGATACCTTTATGCTTTTGGTTCTGTGTGTTCATTTTGGTCATGGGCCAAGAAATTATGAATCGTTTTGGTGTGGCTGCAGGATTTATTAAACTTTTGGTGGGGTAATACTACACTGCCAGTAAAAACAGACCTATGAACAGGCAGCTACCTGTGGACTGAAAATAACACGAATGATCATCACAATCACAGTTAGAAAAGAAAAAAAGTAATGGTATGTATGTTTATCAAGCTTGTTTTAAAAGTATCATCATTTCTTGCAGTTCAGGTAAATTCTGCTGACCAACATCTCAGAGTCTTTGACTCCACCCAGAGGAGGTGGCGTCAGGTGTGTTCTTCTCCAGCCAATGAACTGCTTGCTAGCATCAGCTGTGAAGAAGTGGGTTTCGTAAGGTGAATTGCTCCATTCCTCTAATCCATGTTTTTGCAATTATGTCTCAGTGTTGTCATGAATTGTGTCATACGGAAGTAATGTGTGTGTGTGTGTGTTTGTGTGTGTGTGTTTCAGTGTGGTGAATTACTCAGTCACATCGGTGCCAGAGGCCAGTGGAGACAGTGGAGAGTTCTTCTGTGTCAGACAGGAAGAGCTCAGCTATGGCAAGAAAATCAAAGACTCATTGTTCCCATGGTAACAAACACCTGTCTGTTTGATCGTACACCTGTCCCACAGCAGTCTAACCTACACTGTCCTCTCTGTGGATCTTCATGCTTCTTCTTTCAGTTGTCTACTCACTTAACATAGTGAAATGCTGAACGGGAACTTGGATTGAAAGTTTTCTTGTCTCTGTCAGGCTGTTACTAAGTCTGTCTGTCTTTGTTCCAGTGACTGTGAGAGCAGGGAGGTTCTCACACTGTTGTGCCAAGGTAAGATGTGAGCTCAGATCTAAACTAGCAGTCTGACACACTGGCACATTTTAAACTCAGATACCTTACTAACGAATTAATTCTCCCACTCGCTATTTGAGCTTGGTATTATTTCTGTATGGTGCTTTGCAGTTCTCACAGCCTCCAGTCTTATTTCTGTTTATCTCTTATATTTTTACTTAGCTTCTCATTCCTGCGTACTCTGTTTGCTCCATTTCTCTAATCTATGTGTTTATTTCTTTCACCTACACTTTACTTACAGCCAGTAACTATTAATCTCTCTTTCCTCTTGCTCCTGTGCAGATTGCGGCAGGCGAAGCTTTGCAGCTGACCGTATAGTCGGTGGTGTGGATGCGAGGCAGGGCAGCTGGCCTTGGCAGGTCAGCTTGCAGTATGATGGAGTTCATCAGTGTGGAGGATCCATTATCTCCAACCGATGGATTGTCTCTGCAGCTCACTGTTTCCCTGAGTAAGAGACAGAGCTCGGTTTTATGGTTCATGATTTCTGTAATCTATTGTTTCACTTTATCTTTTTTTTCTGGTGTCTGCTCCATTTGTGTTTTAGGTGGTGCATGTGTGTGAAGCTTTATGTTTGTGTGTAAAGAGCTAAATAACTCCTCTTAGAAAAGAAAACAACTGACATGAGACATTGTTGTGTCTTTCTATGTTAGACGGTACCGCTTTGTTAATCGCTGGCGTGTGTTGTTGGGCTCGATCTATAATAAACCAGTCAATGCCAACGTGATGGAGGTCAAGACTATTGTTTACCACAGCAGCTACCTGCCATTTGTAGATGCTAACATTGATGACAACAGCAGGGACATCGCTGTTCTGGCCCTCACCCAGCCACTGACTTTCAATGGTAGGGCACACAAATACACACAGGGCAAGCATGCATGCTGTCTCACACTCACCTACACACACCTGCGTATTTGATTGCATGATGACAATGATTAGAGACAAGGATGAATAGAGAGAGAAAATTAGAGAGACACAGAGAGGCAGTCACCATCATCAATTGCCTGTTGTAGGTTTCCCGTATCCTAGATTAGACTCAACAGGACAAACGTTCTTTTATCCAACATAATTTAATCAGCACTGAACAGGATGTAACTTTTAGCAGCTTGTCTCTGATTCCTGATTTCTGTCCTGGAATCGCTGGACTCGTTTAATGACACACACTTCAATAATCTGGGGGCTACAGTACAACTTATAAAAATCAACTCTCTTCTACTGTGATTGAATAAAAGTGTGATTCACACCCCCATGTTATGGTTGTGACACTGTATGCAGTAGAAGGAGCTTAGAGAAACAGTGAGAAGAAATGTTTCAGTAGGTGATGTCTGACACCTAGTGTTTGCCATTCATAATACCAGAATCATAATAGTACAGTATGAAGTTTAAATGGCTCGCAGTACAGCACACTATTTCACTGTTGTCCTCAGCATTACATTATCAGGTGATTTAATAGGAGCTTGAATATTTTTCTATATTTTAATATCTTTTTTGTTGCTGTTGTAGAGATGATAAGTTACCTGTTGCTTTAACCCATCACATAGTTTTGTCCAATCAAAACTGTATTTATGATTTGGAGTGAGAATGAGAGCAGCTAACCTAAAATTAGACTGAACCTGACAAAAATATATTGTTTCAGTCCTTCAACACTGAATATGGTAAGAAAAGCCTTCAGTGAGATAGACTGAAGTCATCTCACTCTATCTCACTGAAGGCTGTTCATCAAGTCATGTGACCTGTTTGTGACGTCTAATATATTTTATAATTTTTGCAAGGATTGTGTGCATTTGATGGTGAAGTACTATTATGTACATGAGTTTGCTAATTAACACATGCACATGTTTGTGTGTAGAATACATTCAGCCTATTTGCCTGCCAGCATATGGTCAAAGACTGATAGACGGACAGATGGGAACCGTAACAGGCTGGGGAAATGTAGGATACTATGGTGAGTATACATTTGATTACAGCCAATAAACGGTAATAAACTACAGTAAAGTACTTGTAGGACAACATTATGTACATTGTACATCTTTGACCTGTTTGATTGAAATTGTTGGCAATCAAGTGGTGGTTTTGGTACATCAATAGTGTACAAAAAATCATTAGTGCACCGTTTTTGAAATTTCTTAATCACAGGTCATCTGGCAGATGTTCTCCAGGAAGCAAACGTCCCCATCATTAGTGACGCTGTCTGTAATGCTCCTGATTACTACGACAATCAGATCACCACCAGTATGTTCTGTGCTGGTTATGAGAAGGGAGGCACTGACGCCTGCCAGGTCAGAGTCTGTCTGTCTGTGTTTATGCATTCTGCTGCATAAAAGCATGTTTATGTGGTTGAGTTTCTAATTAGAGAACCGTATTGTCTCATACATCCAAATCTGAGGAATGTATTTTCTCCTGTTGGCATAGTTTGTCTATAATTTCTCATTAACAGTATGCGTGACCAATGGATATACATTCATGTTACTGGATATACATACATGATTCTGTATGTTACTGCAGTCCTATTTACTTCAATTACTAAAACTTTAAATGTGTGTGTAAACAGTTACCACCATATGTGGTTTCAGGGCGACAGCGGTGGTCCCTTTGTGGCAGATGACTGCATGTCTAAGACCAGTCGGTATCGTCTGCTGGGGGTGGTGAGCTGGGGAACAGGTTGTGCTATGGCCAAGAAACCTGGCGTCTACACCAAAGTGTCCCGGTTTCTACCCTGGATATCTTCTGCCATGAGGGTAAGAGACTTTGTATTTTATTCCACTTTATTGCATTACTATATCACTTATTTTTAGTGAAATACTGCTACAGAATGTGTTGACTGTCACTAACTACAGAACACAACAGAGACTTACAATTATAATAGCTCTTTACTGTGGCATTCAGGTCATCTATGAACCACTCACCACCAGTGTGTGAAGATTTCCCAGATTTCTACATACAAACACTAGCACTCCATAGTTATTTACTGTATGTGAACCAGAATCAGTAGATCACAAGTTAAAGAAACAAAGAAGTTGTTGCCTCTAATGAACTCACACACTTGCGGCTGTACTGCTGTGTCTCACCTCTCTAGTTGTATATTGTTGTTATTACTATTACTGTTGGTCTATTCTGTATTTTTTCACTATCCTTTATTCTGTTCTGGTGTTTATACTGTAACTTTTGTCTTTTTTACTCTGCTGCTGTGACATGTGCATTTGGCCTTTGGGGATCAGTAAAGTCTTGTCTTATGTTATGTTACATCATCTTATCTTCAGAGTTAGAAAATTATTACGTTACCGAAATGTTTCACGATTGGAGCTTCTGAATTTTAGTCAGATACATCTGTCATTTCTTCTTTCTATCTCTCTCCAGAACTATCACAACTCACCGGGGGTTCACAAAATGGCTCGGACATGAAATTCCTGCAGCCATGTTTCTACTTTTTCAGCTGTTGAATGACAATATGGGCGGGCACTATAGATGTCAATGATAGTGTCACTACGGATGAAATGATGTGATGTTCCCCTTGTTTCCGAGCTTCCTATTCATACCTAAAACATTTTTTCCTGTAAATACAGTATAGATAATAGATATACTGTATATTTGCAGATGAACACAGACAGAGCTCTTTAAGAAACATGCAGTTTTAATATCATAAGCAAAGACTTATTATTATTAAGTTATGAAGACATCACAAAGATAAATATCCATAAAAGGCCAAAAGGGAAATTGTATCAGAATTACTATACTGGATTTAAGATGCCAGTTTTGTAAAATATAAAGTGACCATTCTTTAGAGATAATTTTTACTCATCTTGTATATTTTAGCTCCATATTACTGTCATGTCACCAGAAGAGAAGTTAGAAATAACCACTACAGAGTATGGGCCAAACAGAAATACATGAATTAGGCTGTGTAAAGGTTCCAGATGTAACTGTAAGGATCCGTACAATGAGAGACATAAACTCCTTTAATGGAGGTTTGATCTGTTTGTTCCACCTTATTCTGGATTACAGTTATTTGTAATAAAGATCAGCAAAAACCATGTGCAATGTCAGCACTTACATTGTGCAACACACAAACACAGGAAGAGACAGACACACAATTACTTATTGAAAATGTCAGCAATGCGTAACTACTTCTAGTCAGCGAGCTGTATTTTGAAACATTACAGAAAAAATCCAGCTTTTTACACAGCAGAGATCCCATTTTGTACAGTAATTAAACTTTTGTTATACATGCTATATGTTTTTCATGAATAATTATTCATACAAGGTTTGTCTTTACTGAATTCCCACGTTTATGATGGACAGGTGAAGTTGAAGCTCATATTCAAATCAGTATTTTGTTGTTTTGTAAATATTAGTTCATGTCTTGTTTATGTAGGTGTTTATGTGAAATATGCTACATGTGTCTGAATGAACCATAGATTTTAAAGCCAAGTGCAATAACAATAAAAATCTTGTTCTCATAAAATCAAATTTTAACAATTTCCAGCACTGATTTTTAGCTCTCGATTACACTTAAACACTGTATGATTTATGTAAATGCATACCACAGCCCTACAATCAAACCAATCACCACACTGGTACACTGGTACACAGCAATATGATGTGTGCAAGAAATAAGGATTGTAAAATGTAAAACCTTGCATTGAGTATTGTATTGAAATAAAGTCTTAATTAAAAAACAACTGACACAGTCTTTGTAAAATAATGTCACATTTATTTATATAAATTGCATTATGTACTGTACAGATTACAGAACAGAAAATAAACAGTACACAAGAGACGCAATTGAATGAAAGAAAGACAGAAACCGGTTGATTCAGAATTTTACAATTACAGTTACTACAGTATAAAAATAGAAGCCTTGCAAAACACAATAGTATAAATAACTAAAAATACAAATTATAACAAAAACATGTTTTTCAAGACTATTGCACATACACTATTTAACCCACAGACACTCTGGGTTATGAACTTTTAACTCCTATATCAATAGAAGGACAGAATATGTCTAATGATGTTTACAGTGCTGAGAAGTCTTAATCACACTCATCTGAATTTAGCCACAGTAGCTTATGTTAGCTTAAGTTATTAATAATTATAAAATAATATATATACAAATACAACACAGTATATGTAATATTGTATTACATGTTATATTATTTATTTACATTATTTAAACTGAATATCATTAATGTTGAGGGAATAAATATACATAGAACATAAATGAAAAGTGAAGAGAGGGAAATTTTTACTCATTACCAACCTCATTTATTATAAATTAGTGGCTGTACAGTAGCTCTGATTATCAACATATCTAATGATGTCCTTTTTTTTAGCTCATTTTTCCTGTGATATTTTGTAATTTGGTATTTTAAAAATGTAAAGTTACAGTGAAGTGAACTTTACTTGACTCACAGTTAAAATGCAGTGACACTGACTGTGATTACGTCAATAGTAAACTTACCAGGAGTTCTGTGGAGTTGTGTCCTTTATGTGGTGTGGGAGACTGGGGTTTCTGGGTTTAATGGTCACTGTTGAGTAGATAACTTCATCTTCATAAGAAGTGGAGACCTAAAGGAAAAGAGCGAACTTTAGCAAAATCTGCTGACATTTGCTATTTGTTACTAGATATGTTACGGTACAGTAAATATTTTAAATGTCTGAGCATCATATTTACATCATGATTGTGGTTTGGGTTCCTCTGCAAAGGAGAAATTAGATCCTGGGTATTGGTAACAGGTGGAGGAGAGGATGGAAACATATAGACGTTGGCATAAACAGTGTCAGATTTATCTTCATAGGCTGAAGAAGTGGAACCTCTCCCATTGAGACTTAAGTCAAAAACAGGCTGTTTGAGAGTAAATAAAAAAGTCAGATGAGGATATTTCCACATGTGTCCTTTGTGCACTTGTAACTTGTGATATGGCTCCACTAAATTGTCTAAATTGATTTTGTATTACTGTAAAACATAATGCAAAGTTTCGGTAAGTAAGAAAAAATGAATGAAATCCCCCCCAAATCCTTAGGAGAGAAAAGAGTTTAATCAGAGTCATGAGTTGTTTAATAACTTTTACTGAATGTACTCACTTTTTTCTCTGCATGGATCCTCTGTTTCCTCCTACCAACAAAAGATTACAAAAAGAAATCACTCTATGTTACTTCCCTCAGACAGCTTTTCTTGTTGCTCAATCCTGTGGTTTACTGATCCTCATCTTTCACTGTGTTAAAGGTAAACTGCATGCAGATGAGTAGTTTACAAAAACAGTGCGTAAAAAGGTTTCTCAATCCATCATAACTCACAATTCTCTGTCTATTTGCAAACGCAGTCATATCAGAAATCTGTGCTGTATATTTAAGTCTTTTGAACAGACACTAATGAAGCATTAAATCCACACTTACCACAAATCATTATTCAAGGTGTAAATACAAAACACCACCATTTTTAAAAAGTTATTAATATATATAAATTGTGTATTCCTGATCTAATGTCATGTATGCAGCCATGACAACACTGGGTAAAACACATCATAAACGGTTACAACGTGGAAAAAAAAAGATGCAGCAATGATGCAAACATGCTAACAGTAAACGTGATGTGTTATTCAGTCACACTCACTTTCTCCATCAGTCACTGACTCACCAGAACAAAAATGTGGCAACCACAAATGTCACAGAAAGAGAGACTCCAATTCCAGCCAAGACTGGTAAAGACTGGACTCCTGAAGAGGAACAGATACACAATCGGGTTAGATCACTGTTGGTAGAAACGTATACACTTAAATAAAAAAATATATATTATAAAATTATATTTAAAAAAATTAAATATGATATTGTTGGAGTCTATCACTGTAAAAAGTATTGTCACAGACCATGTTCCTTTCTCTGCATGGTGAGTAGCACCTCAGTCGATTTGTTTCCCCCCAGACTGTTAATGGCCTGGCAGAGGTACAGTCCGGTGTGCAATGGCTCCATAGAGAGAAGAGAAAGCACCTGTCCTGAGGCCACCTGGAGCAGGGATCTGGAGCCAGGAGAATCTGTCCTCTTGTACCAGGTGTAGTTGTGCGCTGCAGGGTTAGCTGCACAGCTGCAGGTCAGATTCACACTGCTGCCCTCAACAACATATGGAGGATCCACTGAAACTGCAACATTCATCGGGCGGTCTGAAAGGAAAAAGTGTTAACAGATTATTCCTGATAATGAGACAACCAGATGACACAACAGGCTCTGGTATTGTTCAGTAGTGCATCCTGTATGTTTTCACCACGAGACCTCCAATTGACAAACCTGATATAAGTTGATATAAGTAACAAGATATAAGTTAACGATTTCATCCAGACATGATCGCAAACATGATACGCATATTTCATGCTAGATGAAATTTTTAATTAATGAATTCTGTTTAAATTACCCCACTTTTAAGATGATCACTATCATGAGACTACTCAGATTGAATATATGTGTAGTCAACTGTGCAAAAATAGCACATAAAAGCATTTTATCAGCTCTTTTTCTCCCCTTGAATAATAATAAAACAAGGAAGTTGTGATGTTAAAGGAGGACTTCACCAATTTGAACCCTTTCATGCATGAATTATGACCCCTTCAGTCAATATTTTTTCTACATATTTTTTTACTACCCTTTAGACATGAAAAGAACAATTCAAGTGAAATTTTTGTTGAGCTGTTGAGTTGTCAACCAATAAAGTATTTATTTTAATAAACAATAATATAAAATATTGCTAACACTATGTTTGCAAAAACTATGAAATGTGTTATGTGTTATTACTTATGTGAAAGATAATTGCATTTCTCACAACTGGCCAATAAGGGGCAACACATGGAATGGTGCACAAACGTCTACTGTGTTGGCTGATATGCCACTATAGCAAAAAAAACACATGAATATTAAAGAAAGTGGCTTCTGAATAGCTGTCCACTGTAGTGGACACCATGCATGAAAGGGTTAACTAGCGTCCTTTTATTCTACTTTGGAGAGTACATGTATATTAATGTTTTTAAAATTCCCTCTACCATCCCTATATTAAATTATGTATCTGCTTCTAGCTGAAAATATCCACAAGATGATGTCCAAAATCTGAGAAGTTGCATTTTAAGCAATTGAGTGTTTCCTAATTTGAATTGACAATTTAGTTTATGGTAACTTCTGACATATTTGAAACCAGATTTCTCCTCAGCATACAGTACTTACACTGGACATCAACATAAACCTCAGTAGAGTTGATTAAGTCAGCGCCACTCCAGCTGATATTATTTGAGGCCTGACAGTAGTACAGTCCACTGTGACTGGGATGGATGTCAGAGATGGTGTGACTCTGTCCTGAACTGACAAACTGTCCGTCCTTATACAGGCTGTATCCACTTTGTGTCACAGGTGGGTTGGCATCGCTGCTGCAAGTGAAAGTGACTGAGCTTCCTTTGATGATGTCTCTTGATGGATGCACTGACAATATGACTTTCTTGGGAGCATCTGATTCAGAGGAAACAAAGAACTTTATTCACAGAGATCAACAAATGAACTTAGTGAAAGTTGAGATTGTTTATAGTTTATTTTTTATTCTGACAGTAGCTCAGACAATCCAAACATCAATGCATGTACAATTTCTCTTTATTTTCACTTCAGTTCAGCTCTTCATTAACAAGGGAACTCTTTTTGCAGCAAACCAAAACTTAACTTTTTTGATTTTCCTCTGCTTATTTTTATATTAGAGCATCTTACTCAGCATATCTGAAGTGCGAATCAAGGCTAAATACTGGAAGGATAGAAATTCAGAAGTGGGGGGTGTCTCCAAAGATAGATAATTCACAGAACTGTTCATCTAATGTCTGAATAATAAAAAAAATACATTCTGCTGTGTTAATAGAAACGTTTCTGCTGTGAAAAAAGCACATTACCTGAGCTGAAGTGTTAGTCGTGTACTTACAGTGAACATTCAGAGCCACAGGGACAGATATGACAAATTCTTGTCCCAGGACAGCACAGTAATACCTTCCAGCATTTTCTCTCCTGGCCTGGAAGACAGGATTTGCTACAAGTTGTCCGTCTTTAAACCAGACAATGGTTTCAGGTGTAGGACAACCTGACACACAGGTCAGGCTGACGTTATCGCCCTCTGTCACAGTGCTGGGCTGCACAAGAGCAGTCAACTCTGATTTGGAAACAGAAACAGATTCATAATATACACTACTCACAAAAAGTTAGGGATATTTGGCTTTCGGGTGAAATTTATGGAAAACGTAAAAAGTTCACA
>JAUMHL010000009.1:18398137-18422650 GCA_032362345.1 Sandelia bainsii | reverse complement strand
AATGTGAACAGCATGATGAGGAGGACTGTTTAAATACCAATTCTGATTGAACCAGGAAATGTATTGGTCGATTCATGAATCAAACACCTGTTGTGAATTTTGAAAAGAAAAAGAAGAAATTGTTGTCGGTTCATGAGTGAAATACAGTTAATTCTTCATGTAGATGTTGTCTTTCAAGGGGAAACTGCACATTCAAAAAGATAACTTAACATTGCTTATTGTACATTCCAGGAGTGAAAAGCAGAAGTCTCTGCTTCCGCTCATCATACCGTCACATTGTGTTCATCACAGTGTGTATTAAGTAAAGTTAAACAGACACCAAAAAATATCTGAATGCACACAGACAGACATGCAAGGTACCTGGTATGTGGTGAAACAAGTCTGAGCCAACAGATCCATTGGTCATTTACCTGTTGAGACACTGCAGCCAGTACAGTACTGTACACCATGCAAAGTAGCATCCGTTCAAGCTGAGGGTGGAGCTTCACTGGAGAGTTTGGGGACAATTTAGTCTCAGTGTCTCACTCCAGGCAAAATGTCCCTGGGTCTCTATGGACATAAACATTTCATATTTGTCAGCACTAAACATTTTGCACTGGCATGCACCACTAAAATGTATTGAAAGTGCAAACACTCAAATGCTCACACACAAATGATCTCAACTCTCAATGCAATGGATAGATGGATGCATCGTGTGTCATTTGGAGTGTGGAAATTGTCCTCCAAAGGATTTTGTTTAGGACCAGTAGAAATCATATTTCTTATACTGTTGCTCCAAAATTGTGTTTAATTATTTGAAAAACAGGAAACAGAGATCACTGCAGTACAATAGACTTTGTCTCCATTTGGCCAACATCTCAAAAACAAGAGGTCTCACATCATCATTGTCAACATTAACTAACCTTGTCCACAGGGTGGTGTTACTGGATTGTGTAACAGATGTAGTAGACATTGCAAATCACTGGTGGACTACAAGAAACTGGTAGGAAAATACAGCTGTGCCTGATGTTCCCATTTTCATATCTTTGTCCATCTTTTTGTGTCATTCTTAATGGGTTGACCTACTATGACCTGCAGACACTTCATTCATTTGTCTTTATAGGTCTCTCGACTGTATTTTGCACGGTAACACCGTAATACAGGACTTTTTCTGCGTTTGAAGATTTTAAATAAGCACAAACCAGACTTTGCTTGTGACTGCTAATGATCCAAATCCACATCCACAACAGTTAACATCAGTGAGTTACAGTATAGGCATGTTTACTGTGCATGGTCCACAATATTCAGACTTCCACGGCAGCTCCACATCAAGAGAGGAAACGTCACAATATGGTCTATGAATGACAGCAACACATTTAATGCATCAAATATCTGTTGGCATAAGTTTGGTTGACTCTACTCAATGTATGATGCACATCACAAAGCCTGAAACACTTTTGTCTGCTCTTAGAGAAAGTTCAAAATCAACTCTTTAATGAAATGCCCTCAAACATATACACTTTATCTCTTTAACATTACTGCTAATATACAGGTTCCTCATATATAACTTATTACTAATCCATCAGAACTGCAAAAATTGCAACACATATTCATGCTATAACAGTTGTTAGTTTTATTTTTTGTTTAGTGTAACAAACTACAACTTGTAATTTGCATTATTGCTGGTTTAGATAACATTACATAAAAATGTGATTTAATTCAATCAAGCTGTATTAACTAAAAATATCCATAACAGTCCTATGCAGAACATTATTGAATCAAGGGTGGAAATTCATGTGTCACATGCTTTTTATACCATACATTAGATGTCAGGTTTTATAACGGCATATCTATAATCTGCCCTGTAATTTATATGAGAGGCAAATATGCTTGAATACAATTCATTATCATTTTTCAGTACTCTAAAGATGTATGGTTGGAAATTTCGCTGTTAAGTAATAAAAAACCACAGCGATTGTATCCTGTACTGCTGAAATGAAAATGGCTGATGTTCCTTTTTCACTTTTAGAATTTAGGATTGGGATTAACACTTTCACATCATCAGACAGTGATCTCTGGTACAGTGCATAGAAAAAACACGAAAGGCATGCAACAGGTGCAGAGGCTGGACTCCCGGTCAGCAACAAGACAGGTTTTTGCCATCACAGTCTGGAGAATGACTCCTGTATGACTGGCTGTAGTACTCACAAATTCCCCTGTAAGAATATGCACATTTCAAGTTGAGAATACACATTGTACCTCTGAGGTTTGTAGAAATTTCAGTCAGAGTTTGTAAAAGTATCAAGTACTTACATGTGTACCACTTCTTAACCCATGTTCATCAGACTAATGTACTGAAACAAATAAACAATTTAAGGTATTGTATAGTATTAAACAGATGGTGTCGATAATGTGAATGGCCAAAAAAATGTCTAGTAATTAAAAATAAAAATAAGGGCTAAAGTTCTCTGTTAGGTGTGGGACGAAAACAAAGCTGCTTTTTTTTTAACCCACATTATGCACTGTTATAATAAAACAACTTCATTCATTTGTTGCTTTTATTTTGTATCAAGAATCTGCGTCTGCAAAGTAACTAGTAACTAAAACTGTCAAATAATGCAACAAAGAAACATTTAAATTATCTTAATTGTAATGGCATAAAAGTAGCTTAATGTGGAAATAGTCTATTTACATATTTAGAATAACCTCAAAATTGTACTAAAGTACAATACTTGCTGTACAGTGTTATTGTACCTGAAGCTGATTTCTTTCTGCTCCATCAGTGGCAAGGTTGGGGCAGTAAAGTGTAAACAGCTTTGGAGGTGTCCTGTAGATTTCTATTACCACCTAGTGGTAGGTTGTGGACCTGCACCTCGTCTATGCTGAACCAACACCAACAACAGAAACCATGTAAGTACGGACAGCTGACACAGATTACATCATAAACAGTGATATTATTTTCAAAACTGGGATGAGACCTTTATTGTCCTCTCACAAATAGAAGAATGTATTAAAAGATCACGGTAGTAACAGTAAGCAGAGGAGGAATAAAACAGACAGAAGAGAAGGTGGTGACAGAAGAATAAGGAAAAGAGCAAGAGCGAGATCAGATGAAAAAACCAAAGTAGTTGTAAAATAACATTTACAAGACAAGAAAGACTAGATTGTTGCTGTGGTCAGCAGCTTTACAAGGAGACAGATGGTGGAGACAGGAAATGACATACTGTGGTTCAGACAGTGACAGAGACAGAATAAGATCAAATGTACCTGGACAACTTAGAGTAGTGGACAGTGATGTAGTTGGAGGCTGGGCTGCGAATTTTAAATTCTGAGATTGGTGGAGCATCGTTTAGAGGAACAATGGAGGGATGGGAGCTGTCACTCAAGTCCTCTGGCTCCTCCTGAAAACACACACACACACACACACACACACACACACACACATACATACACACAAACGTGCACCGAAAATGCAGATAATATTCTCTTTTACAGTTACGTAAGACTGTCTGGTTGAGTAATGAGTTCCTCACTGGTATGTCGGACATCTTGCCCTTTCTCACTGATGAGGTCTGTTGGGCTGACTCATAAAACACGGTGTCAGCTGTCACTGATGCTCGCTAAGGTCACACAAACACACAAAGGGAAGAAGGTAAGACTAAAACAGAGGCTTACATAGACATAATCATAGACATTTTGTTTTGTGCAATGCTGGATAATTTTAATAATTATTTTACATTTTAAAATAATCTTTCTGAACTGATAGCTACATGACAAAACCTAAAGATGTTGAGAAATAATAAGCTATTTTTCAACAACAAAAAATGACTGTACCTTGTTTGTTATTTCTACTGACTCCATGTCTACTCTGTGCATGTTTTTACTGTAAAGACAGAGGGACAGTAAACAGGTAATTACACATATAATAACTAAATCATAAAACAGGTTGACTGTTGATCAACCTCCTGTGTAAATTCACATCAATATTCAATGAACTAATGATAAACTAAAAAACAATCACACATGTGGCTAAATGTGTTGGCTCCCTTCCACAAAAGCATCCTCTTTTATTTTTAGTATAACAGTTGCTTTTTGTTTTCAGTTTAACCAAATATTATGTATATTTGGTACCTTATATGGGAACCATACTTTTCCAACCATTCAACTGATCCTTTTGTTCAAACTGGGCTCAATTTTACTTTGTGGTCACTTGATACTTACTATTTTTTTTCTTTTCTCCTCAAACAACTCTTTTTCCTTTCTCTTGACTGTGTTCAGTGTGATGCAACAATGATACCAACATACTGATTACATTAAGAGTAAGCCTACAGACTAGACTACAGTATAACAGACTACAGTCTGCTTGAACTATCAGAGCAATCAATCAATCAATCAATCAATCATCAATCAATAATATTGTTCCTGGAGGGCAATTATTTGGGGTAGTCGACTTATTGAAAACCACTTTTTATGGGTACCAATATGTTGTTCAGGCCATTTAAAAAAGATTACTCATAGGTTAAGCAAAACTCTTTTCAATTCTCAGCTGTTTTGCTCTATGGCAAACCAAAGGCGTATTAATGATACTCTATTTGGCAGGTATACATGGCAAAAGTGTTTGAAAACTGTTTCAGTGAAGTGTAAGGGGACCAAGACTTAAAGCCATGTCTGCGTAATGGACATAATGTTATTTTGTATTGCTCCCTGAAAATTGGTTTATTTTAAGACTACAGAAATGGTCCATCAAGCAGTGACAAAATAGTAATTTACTTCCTGTCACCTGATCATAATGGCCACAGTGAGAGTGATGAGTCCGGCAGACACTCCTACGGCAGATGCTAATGCAATGGCCTTAAGACGACCTGCCAGTGGAAGGATAATAAAGGTTATCAGTATGACTAGCAATAGGAAGAAATAAAAGGAAATGATGGATGGATGAGAGACAGCATGAGATGAATAAATAGAAGTGCAACAAAGAGAAAAGTAGACATAAAAATAGAAGCAGCGAAAGTGAGGAATGGGGAAAGAGCTGTGCATCATTTTGCAGTCTAGACTTATGTTTCCAGTTCTGATTTCCAAACCTAACTCAACTTCTTCAGCTGTCTAGACTCAAATAGTAGTTTTCCACAACACCTCATCACCTCCTCCTCTCCCCTCATAGTTAGAGGGCTTTACATGACTCACCATGACTCACAGAAAAAACAGTTCGAAATCATCAGACCATATATAATGAAGACCAGAGCCTGGACCTCATGCGGCGATAGTGATGGGGAGGTTTCATCACTTATCATTTCAAACACACCAAAGCCTGTTCAAACATCTCCTGTGTTTTAAACTCATTGGGACTCTTCAAACCTTGTTTTTTCAATCATCTGATATAATCAAAAACATGTAAGAATTGGGCAGGGGTGATTCACAACATTTATGAGTGGCACTTCATCTCTTCCATTGCACCCTAAAAAATGACAGGATGCATGATAACTGAAAAAAAAAAGTCTTGGAAAAGCCTACAATAAATGTGTCAGTGAGAAGTTGTTGGCATGGATAGAGAACCATAGACATAAATTGAATTGCATGAGTTTTGTCTCAAGGGCTGGCCATACACAGTATCAGCAGATAAATCTATTTAAAATGTTTTCAATCTGTCCATGGGGCTAATTTGCCAAATGATCCATGTAAAACACAGCTATTAAAAATTGCAATAAAACACACTATAGGACTATAGGACAGTCAAGCTGTTTGTGATGATAAGGGGTGCTTTGAACTAAATGCTAACATTAGCATGCTGACTTGTGCACAATTCCATGCCAACATTCTCAAGTTAGTATAATGTTTACCGAGATCACCATCTTAGTTAAGTGTATTAGTATTCTGACATTTACTTTTTAGGATTTAACACAGCATTTAGCTGAGGTCATCAGGTTTCCCAGGTAAAAGCTTTACTGTGGCTTATTATATCTAAGGACCTTCACTTTAATGGAGAAATTCTACCAAAATTACAAAAATACCCTAATGTACGAAAACAGACTGATAATTATGATCTGGCACTTTTTATGTACCTCTGACTCGTACAGTAAGGACAGGAGAACTGTGGGCTCCGATTCTGTTTCTGGCCTCACAGTAGTACTGACCGCTCTCTCCAGGGCCAACCTCCGAGAAGGTGAAGACAGGGCCAGACTTTGTACCCCATGCTGCGTGGTGGACACAGAGAAGATCCACTTAGTGCTTCATGTAGTACAGGTGTATACAGACTGACAGAGAGGTGCACAGCAACTTACTTATAACAAACATCATCCACAGGTTGTAGATTTAAGAACAGATTTTTTTGTGTTAACCTCCAGTGGAACAACATTTTTAGAATACTAACATTGTACAGAGCCTCCGTTCAGAGCTAAGCGGTGCCATGTGAAGTTCTCCACTGCTGGGTTAGCCTGACTGATGCAGGTCAAAGTCAAAGGTCGGCCAGCATCCACCACGGTGGAGGGACGAGCCAAAATTGAGGTGTTCTTAGGAGGATCTGAGGAAAGAGGGAGAGTGAGAGGGAGAGAGCTGTAGATTATTGGGATACAAATTCAATGTGACAACAGTGAAAATTCAGAAAAAAGAAACAGCCGTTGGAGAAGGTGAAGGTCTGGGAAGTTTCTGAGATCCCATGTGGTCAAATGTGTTTTCAAAATTCCTAATATTAATCTGACCATAGTGTATTAAATTATTATATTATATTAAAAGGGCAGATGAATAATGTGTGAAATAATATTGCCAGGAAAAAAACAGGACAAATAGGTGAGAAAATAGGCTGAGAAGAGGTGTCTGGAAAAACAAAGAAGGAGCAAAACTCTAGAGGAACTGAGAAGAGGAGAGAGTGACCAATGCTGGTAATGTTCCCAACGTTGTCACTGAAGTCTTAATAATAAGGTATGAGTACTGATGTGAGCTGTTTGTGTCAAATGTTTCAGGAAAATCTAGGGTGATAAAAAAAAGTTATAATGGAGAGAAGAAAATATGTCTCACACACACAAACAGCCCCACTGGTACTTACAGAGCACAGTGAGTGTAACCACAGGGGAAGTTTGGTATCCGAGTTGGTTCGATGCTGTGCAGTAGTACTGACCCCCGTGGTGAGCACGCACAGATGGGAAGGTCAAGTTCTGAAACGTTCCTTTATCGAGCACCTGGTCACCTAGGATACGATACCAAGTGTACCTGCCAAAAATGAGGAGGGGGATGATGGTGACAATGATGATGATAATTATGATTATGTTTATGATGATGATGACGATGATGACAATGATAATTTCTAGAAATGGGGACTCTATATTATTAATTAGTCATTCATGATTCGATTGCACATTATTGAATTTTGTGTAGGTCACAGATAACAGTCCAGTAATAGTTTTCTGTAGGTTCATGTTCAGTAAAAGTCTGATTTAATAATAATAATAATAACAATAATAGATACTTTATTGATCCCCTTGAGGGGACAAGACAATAAATAAGAAATCAGATAAATAAATAGATCATTTCCAGATGATGATGATAATCAATAATTATGATAATGTTGACTGAAACATCAAAAGCAATGATGGCATGATAGGAGACAGGAGACAAATCCGGTTCAACTCCATTTCATTTATTAAATGGCAGGAAACTCTCCTTTTGGATTCCTCATACCTGGTGGCAGGGGGGTTTGCATTGCTGACACAGCGCAGATTTACATATGAGCCTTCCCTGATGTTACTCGGAGGATTCAACAGGACAAGTGTGTTCTTTGGAGAATCTAAACAGACAGAGACCATATAGGGGGCTTATATATTAATCCTGTTTTTGTATGACTTTTTGCCCTGTAAGTGACAGTTTCTCACAGACGATTATGTTAATAGAAGCAGCGCTGGTGCCTACAGATCATGCTGTGTGACACTCAGTTGCTTGTTCAACTCAATAATCACTTGTTAACTGTGCATATAAGGCAAAGAAGAGTTCTTCTTTAGATACACTTTTGATGCATATTATTATAAACAGCAAAGTTAAAGTAACTCTGCAGAGATAAAGTGGCTAAAGTGAGTCTGTATCACTTCCTGTTAACTGTATTATTCACATGATGTCTAGAGTTGCTTAATCAGATTAACCTAGACTAACCTCTGACTGATTTACAAAACAGGACCTAAGACAGATTTGTGCATTCAGACATAACAAAGTTTTCCACAATAAAAATGACATCCTGATCTCAGTATGTAGCATAGATTTTGAACTGCATTGGCATATGAAGTGGGGAAAATACACAATGCCCGTGCCACTAATGAAAACATGCAACAAACTTACAAGTGACATTTAGTAGAAGTGGTTTGGAGCGGTCTGTTCCCAGTGAGTTGCGTGCCACACAGAAGTACTCTCCTCTGTTTGTGTATTTGAGGTGGGACAGATGGAGCTGAGGCCTGAAACTATCTGGGATGCTGCCACTCTCCATGTCTGGAGAGACACATATGAAGATTAGCCCACACTTTACAAAACGTCATATTCCAAACACCATCTATGTCTGAAAGAAACAGCAAATATCTGCACAATTTACTTTTTTTTCTTCTTCAAAAGTTACTGTGATTCTGAGAAAATGATCAAACCTTTAGCTGTTCACAAGTCTCAAAGGAAAACTTTATCATACTCTACTTCAAATAGAGTATTAACACCAACAAATCATTAAAGGACCATGACATGTCCAAATGTAGAATTCCCATTATGTGTAACTGTAATCAACCAGCCCATGTCTACCCAGTATCCACACTGACTAGCACACTGCAGACTGTGCTGCACTGTACCTTTGAACCATGCAAAGCTTTCTACAGGTGGTGCTGCATCACTACTACACATCAGAGTGACAGACCCTCCCTCGGACACCTCCCCTAAAGGAAAGACTGCTATGGAGGTGGAGTGAGGACCATCTTGAGAGGGAAGAGAGAGAAAATAAAAGGGAGGGAAAAAAAGGATATAAGAGGAATAAACTGGGACAAGGAGGAAAGACTTATAATATATCAAACCAATGTTTAATAATTTAACATTTATCAGTCATTGATTCTTGATTTACTTTGTAACTTTTAAGGCAACGGTCTCCTGATTGGGTGATAAAAGTTACTCACGTCCCAGAGCCAGGGTCATGGATGGGGACTGTACATTCTGTGGTGGGATTGGTCTACAGGTGTAGGCTCCGGCATGCTGCTGGTCAAAGCGGTTTATAATCATCCATTTCTCATAGGAACCAAGGTTTAGCCCATTCCTGTGTGCATATCATCACGTCATATTAACAGTGTAATAAACTGTATATTCTTTTCAATGTTAACTGCAAAACATAGGCACTGTCTCCGTGACCAGTACACGCACATGTTCACTCACCCACCTGTAAAGTGCAAGGCTCCTTCCTGGAGCAGCACAGCCCGTGGCCAGGCAGCCTACAAACACAGTCTCTCCAAAGCCAAACATGTTGGCGGGCCTGGCTGGATGCACCTGGACCTGAAGATCTGAATACACGTATACACACATATTACACACATATTCACATATGTGCAGAGATGCTAGTGCTCTTAAAACCTTATGCCATTATCAATGACATATTATAGCAGTTTAAGTTTGTGTGAATTTACCTGTTACATCAAGAGTGATGGTGTCAGGAGAGGTCCATCGTCCCAGTGGTTGGTCTGTCTCAAACCTGAAGTGGTACTGGCCTGCATCACTCAGCTTCACACCTCGAATCTGGACTGAACAGCTGGAATAGCTGCCACCGATGTATCTGGAATACAAAATTAAATTATCATTATTTATTTTTAATTCATGTCTTTACTTTCACAACTGTTTTTCAATCATGTGTTTCTTCTACCGTGTGCGTCCACGGTATGACAGGCTAATCTGGTTCGGGTCAGTGTGGTGGGTGAACTCCCTGCGTCCCTCTGCAGACACGTGGAACCACATGACTCGCTTCACATTGTGGCCTGTGGCAAAGAAAACAAACAAATAACTTCATACCCAACATCTATCAGCAGATTTTTTTAAAAATGCTAAAGAAAAGGTTTATGCATTGCTTTCATACCTGGTGGGTAGTCATAACGGCAGGGGAGAGTAACAGTTGTTCCTGCCCACACACAGATCTCCTTCCTAGAAAATGACACACTCCACCTGCTCTGGATACCTGCACACACTCACACAAAAGTAATGAGGAACTTAAAGGAATAAAGCAGCAAGAAATGCAATGTGGGTTAAAAAAAAGCAAATAAAAATGCATCCTCAATTTTTTAAAAAGCACACAAAAAGTAAATATTTGTTTATGTTCCACCTAAAGATTTACACAGAGCAGACCAGATTAGGAGTGTAATTACACCCTGTGGTCTTTTTACTGTTTGTCCTAATGTTTTCAACAAAAACCACTTCAGGGCTCCAAATACATAAGTGTATTATTGGCTGTTGCAGCTACAAATTAAATTTCCTACCATTTGAAATTGGCTAATGCAGTTTGGTGAATACACATTCGGAAACTAAAAGAAGTGTAAATTCTAACCGCCCACAAGTAAAAATTTTCCTTCCATGTGGCTCCTCAGAGGAACACTTGTCAAACCACAGCTTTGCTCAGCTCAGAGGCACATAAAATTGAAGCAGAGAGAATGAGTCTTGTTGTGCAGCCGTGGTGTCATCCTGTGCTGCTAACTGCCTGCCTGGCTGGCCACCTTGCACAAAAGACAATCAATACTTATAAATAACCTGAGTGTAAAGGCAAGGGCACCTGGCTGCAGAACTTTATGTGCATAATGGATCCTGTAAGTCAGTCATTCATGGTTTAATGGTTAGGTTGTTTTATAGTGTGTATAACACTTTTTTTGATCTAGAAGTATGAAATAAAAATACATATTTCATATTTAAAGAGGCTGCCAGTTCATCTCTCTGAGAGATGAAGATTACATATTGAGAAAAATAAAAGATATCATAAAAAATATTGTTCAGTTAAGGTTTGCACCTCATGAAGAAGTAGATTTAAATTTCTGTGATTTTCTCTTACCTGGTAAAGCTGTCAGGATGGTGCCCAGAACTAACGCACCTGCCAACATCTCCGCTGACACGAGCTGTGTAATAGTCACCGGATAAGAGGAACTGCACACGTAGACAGGGGGGTGAACATCACATTCATCCGGATAAAAAAGCATCCCACTATTTAGATATGAAGCACTCACCTCTTAAAGTGTCTTCATTCACTTAAGCCAGTCAGACAAAGAGAGACTTGTGTGATACGTGCGACTCTGACTGTGATGGAGATGATGGTTTTGCATGGTGATCAGAATCAGGTGGTGTGAGATAGGAAGAGGAAAGGAAGAGGCAGAAGGAGGAGGATGAGGAAGTATACGTCTCTTTTTAGATTTTAGCTACTTTCTTATTCTCCATCATTTCAACTGTGTGTACTTCTCCCTTTTAAATCTGTAACTGTTTTTAAGGTCGTTGCCGTGATTATTTCCTTCTTTGTCTTGCTGTGAAAATGTGACATGCTTATGATCATGTCGCTTGCACATTCGTAACTTGTAGTTGGAAATAAATGACCTCTAGTCTCACGATACAGCATGCTTATCAGAAGAAGTACAGTGGGATATAGACAAGGACAGAGGAGGAGTTAAATGGTTTATATACTGAGCATATTGAACAAACATACGTCAACTTTTTTGTTATGTGGAATGACTGTTGTTGCTTTGACTGTTTAAATGTCTATCATGAAAATCTAGTCAAGCACTCTTGACGTGATGTGTTAGAAACAGTGTATGTTTAAATGTTTAAATCTTTAAAATCATTAGATAGCATAAATAAAAAAAATCTTATATAAATTGAAAACAAATACACATGCTGTTAGTATTAATATACACTGTGTACTGTATATGTATCACATGTACAGGGAGAACAATCAGTGCATGTTCAAATGTGTGTTCATGTGAGGCTGATGTGACCTAATGCAAAGACGTCATTTTTTTCCTTTTGGTATTGGTCTTATGATGCTAGTACAGATACTCAAAACTAGATTGTGTATCATATATCATTTAGGTATTGATAATAATAATTTATTAAGGGTTCAATGCCTTGTCCAGGGACTCACACATGTGGCCAGGACTCATGGGGAACTAGAAAGCCAGCCACCAACCCTGGGGTTTGTGGACTACTTCTGACTGCTCTCCCAACTGAACCACAGTCGCCCCTTAACATTTCGGGAGATGCCGGGGATTGAACCTAGGGCCTCATACATGCAAAGCATGCACTCTACATCCGAGCTACATCCCCTTTTCCTAAATGTCAGGCACCCACTTCTAGAGTCACCTTTCAGAACACACATTTGACCCATTGTTCATATAAAGATATTCATTTCTGCAGCTTTAAGTAAATTTTTATACAGATTAACAGACATATTTAATGATTAAATGCATTACATTGTAAAGTCTTTCTACTTTGACACTGACATTTGTCAACCATCATGATTGACTGATTGTTAACAGGACAGACATGTATGGTTCATTTGCAAAAGGAATCCAAGCCGCTGGCATACATTAATATACATAAATCAAGCTGACATCGACTCAGCAGCCCACATGTCCTCTCATCCAATGCTCTAATTGAGAAATGCTGGCAAGTGAAAGCTGCCCACAACCAGACGGGGGGAGGTTCGAGACCTCTCAGTCAACCGTGTCCACTTAGCTTGATGAGTCTAAATGACTTTAACATCCTACCCTGCCACAACTCGGCCAATGGATGTCAGTTTAGCGTCATGACTGGGCCAATTGGCTACTTACCCCAGCATTGACCCAAGAGTAATGATGATGTACAATTTAACATTTCAGTCAATCTCCATTCACATGTATCCAAGTAGAGGAAAGAAATGGGAGTTAACTTTAAAAGTACTAAAGTTTCAGAGATGATATCTTGATCTGCATCTGGAAATGAACACTGACATTTTGCTTATTAGCCAACTGATCAACAATGATGGAGGAGGCAATGTAAGGGATCAATCAAGTCAGAAAACACGGATGTCTATCTGATTTATATCCTGTTAGACATTGTGATCTGCAGGTCTCTGTTTGTTAATGGTTTTATTTCTCACTTGGGTCCTGAAAAATATAATTTTGTACAAGAGGTCTGCGTTATGTTTAGTGGGGAAAATGACTTAGACTTTCAACTCCAACTTTAATAAGGAACAGAAATTCTCTGTTCGGGAAAGTTCAAAATCGAATCATAATCCACAGGCCATAAGGTTAGATGAAGAATATATTCTAGTTCACAGATTGCTAGGTTGGATTATGGGTTGGGACCCGAAATGGGTTGCAGGCCCTCCGCTAGTGGGTCCACATGACAAGAACTCTCATATGATTTAATGATCCTGGATCTCAGGGAAGAAAAAGTCATTTTGGTCCCTGACTGAAAGGTTTTAAGAACCTATGCTGATTTTTTCCCTCCAAATACAGTCTCTATTATGGAGGGTAAGAAGAGTGGTGACTTTAAGCTTAACCTGTAACCACAGAATGACTTCAAAAGGATCATGGCACACTAATAGGTCAAAGCCTGATGTAATCTTAATCGAAAACAGAACAGACAAAACGAATGAAGAGAAACAGATGGATGGATCTAGATTATGTGTGACTGACCACAAACAGAAAGAGAAAGAGGGTGAGAGAGGGAAGAATGAGAATGTTTGAAGGGGAAGGTAAGATGGGGGGGCTGGGGTTGGACAGGAAAACATGATGAGGTAAGGTTGCTAAGGAGGAAATAAGGAACAAGGAGACAGGATACGAAGTGAAGAAGTAGCAGAGAGAGCTGAGAGGATGAAAAAAGAAATGGAGGGAAAATGGTTAAAAGTAGATAAGTGTTAGATGGGTCAAAGAGATGGAAAAAGTGTGACAGGGAGCAGGAGACAAACGTACGACAGCCTTTACGGTAGGGAAGGTATCCATCCACTGACCGCAGCCTTCAAGCCAGATGAAGTGTGACTGTCTGGTGGTCAGACTGGACCTGAAGATTTTCCGCTGTTGCAAAACACTTCCTGCCTGCTGTTTTCATGTAATGCGACCGCTCACAGTTTGCTCCCCTGCCATACTTTAAGTTGTACAATATGTTATTTCTATGCTATTCCTTATGCCCACAGATTAGACTCTTGGCTCTCCAGGCCCTCCAGCCTTGGACAGACTCCACATAAGCAAATAATGATTGGACTGTCCAACATGTGTTAGTCTTCAAATTGAGTGGTGCTCTCAATGGGGAGAAGACTGGGCAAGAACGACGATGATCAGAGCTACAATCATATCTGACAAGGTGATATGTTGTTCCTGTGCTGTCTTTTAGGAGTTCTACGTGAAGACTTGATGAGCAAGATTTTTGCCAAGAGAATCACTGAAACCAGTGGGGGATTAAACAAAAGAAATAAAGGCAAGCTAAGCAAGAGAAAGGAGTTTCATTTTAGTTAAACACATTGAGTTTATCAATAAAACAAACTGCATTCAGCCACATCAAAAGAGCTAAACCGAACACTTGATGAATTTTTAAAACTCCTAAATCTTTGAAAACTATTGCAACACTATTAAATTTACCCTGGTTTTGCTCATTCCTGCCCCATTCACAAACTCTGCTGCAGAGTCAGATTTCTGCTCCTTGTCTGCCAGAGACCTGTCTGTGGCTGCTGTGGTATTCCACGCTGAATGAGTCATGTCTGGTGGTTATTATGGGCAGGCGTTTCGTTCCCCCCCATCTCTCACCCCGTCTAGTGGCAGCACAAAAAATTACATCTTTTTTTGAGACTGGTCCAACCAAGCTCACAGCTAAGATCCTCGTTTAACCAGGCTAGATGAGTTCAGAACACATTTTTGTTTGGTGGTGTAAGAATACATTGCTGCTTAAACTCTGTGTTAAATTGATCACCACAACTTTCTGATGGAGATGATGAAGAATGCGCCTGGATTTAAAGGTACATGTGGATATTCAGACAGGAGCAGTGAGGCAGAGGTTTGCTGAGTGAATGTGAGATTTAAGGCATCTGATATTAAAATCTTAAAGCTTTAAACTAATAATAATAAGTGGTTATGTGTTTGGTGCCAACTGCAGGTGCTGACGTTTGTCAGTCTCAGAAATCGCTGTAGTTTTCCACATTCAGAAAGTTGCTCTGTATCTTTCCTACTGGTAGGTGTTTTATTTATTGCATTGATTTGAATTCTGAAGAGCTGTCTGTGTTTTACCAAATGTACTTACTGCAGCTTTACCTGGGTTCCTTTGATAAATATAAGATGACTAAGAAAATGAATTTGCTGACCAGATGTTTCACTAGAAAGTTCACAGACATGAAACTGTTTGTCAGCTCCTATGGGGCAAATCAAAATCATTGCTCAAAGATTCACAGACAGGATGTGAGGAAAAGAAGAGCACACCTTGTTCATGTCTACTGTCCAGATTTTCCCAGCTGGGAATTTTGATCTCAAGCTACAGTGGCATAAACTTTCTGCTGAGAGCCAGCGGACTCCTCGTCTTTCCGTCTTCTCTCTCTCTCTCTCTCTCTCTCTCTCTCTCTCTCTCTGTCACAGTCTTTCTTGTGTTTTCAAATATGAGTAAAAGCCACTTCCTGGTGTAGAGTGAAGGAGAACATGTGTGTCTTCTGTATGTGTATGACAAAGAGAGAGCATGTGGGACTCTGTGCATGTGTGTGTCGATGATGGCTTTAACATGTGCAGAGTCCCTGTATGAGACTGAATGAAGTCGGATATGAAGGGACCTGTCAGGTCTGGGCTACTGTCGGAAGCCCTCCTTCTATTACCTCCTCCTCCTCTTCTTTCTTGTCCTCTTCATTCTACCCTTTATGTCTGCAGATTGTACTGGAGATCCAGTTTATATCGCATACGTATATTGTTATTAAGGTTGTATTTTATATAGATTTTTAAAGGTATCATTTGACAAATGTCAAAAAGAAACGTTTTTCTTTTAAGAGACAAAATATAAAGACCAGGTAACTAAATATAGTTGATCTGGCAACGTTGGACAGACATATCCAGTTCTGCAGAGAGAGCTGAAAGATTAATAAAGGATGAAGGAAATGATTTCCAGTGCTGCAGTTTCTCAAGGTGGAACAAAACAAACCTGTCTTGAATAAATTTGCTATTGTTGGACACGTTAAAAGAAAAAAGAAAAAGTTAAAAGAATCAGTCTTCCTGTCATAAGTGTTCGCTTCATTTGTGCAGGTTGCTGAAACAAATTAAAAACATAAAAACATTTTCAACATTAGCACTTCATTAAGTACAATATGAATACACTGTTATAATAAATGTGGTTAAAAACAGACTTTTCACTGAATTGCCAAATGGCCTTTCAGAAATTTACATTCCTCATTTGAACCAAAGCGGCTGTAAACACAGACTAAATACTTCAGTAACTATTCTTCTGATGCCAGATACATTTTCTGGGGAATACTCTTAGGTTTTGAAGATCATTATCACTGCTACAAGATGTAACTGTCTCCCACATGTAGCTGTCTCCCACTTATTTTGTAGCTCTGGGGGCAGCTGAACGTGAAACAAGCACAGTTTAAATAATATGAAACCTGTAACAAGCTTTTGGTCTAAACATACAGCGTAACACCTGCAAGAAATCTCACCTTTGTGAAGTTACATTCCATTTTTGAGGCTTTCACAAAGGAGAGTAGACTCAATTATATTATTACCTCTACTTTTGAGTGGACATCTAGTGACTCAAAACATCTGTTAAATGTGGAAGCCCAAAAATATATAAAGGCAGAGTAGAAACTTTGGGATGGCAGAGAAGGAGCAATCAGATTTGGACAGTGTCCAGTCCTACCATGGCAGCCCTCTGGCTACGCCCCTGGTTTCATGTCGTTTGCATGGAACAAGCTCAATCCAGTACTTTCCTGCAATCCCAACCCCAATTCTAACCTTAACCCAAACCCTATAATTAGTTTCTTTGGAGGGAAAATCATCCACACAAGTCATTTTCTGGTAATTGACTTCAAGTAGAGTTTAAATGGTCACAGACGCATACACATACACACATGAACAACACTTATGTACAAGGTGGTCATGCAGCTGTGGCGTGTGTGATAATGAGACAATCCTTAGAGGGACTCATCTGGACTGTGTTATATCATCTCCCTGGAAACAGTCCGCAGCTCTAAAATAGGAGTGCTCGCTCCCAGTCAGCTGCAGCATGATGTCACCCAATATAATTCCTACAATCAAGGAAAAAAAAAAGATATTTGATGACAAATGAATGTGCAAAGAACAGTGGTTTTTCTTAAATATGGAGATTTTTGTGGTGCAGACCAATTTGCAGTACTGTCTGCAGCTAATGTTTGTCTAAACAGAGACGTGCCATAAACAGAAAAAAACTTGTTGCCTAAGCCCTTGCACCTGTGTCTTATTTAACCAAGTGGAAGTAAAAACTAAAAAAGGAACATGAGTCTTGTCTTTAACATATATACATACACATGAATATTTGCCAGTTACCAACATTGATGCATAGGCAAAGTCAAACTGTATTAAAAATGAAAAAATGTACCCCAGTCAAGTATTTCACACGGTTTTCCAGGTGTTCCACTTTTCTAATGACTTTGACTGAGCTACTGACTTCATAGTACTGAATACATCTACACCCCTGCAGTGGCTTATATCAAACTGCACATCTGGATAGGGCAGTTTTACAGTACATTTACAGTTTTACAGTGGAACCACATGCAGACAAAATACTTATAATTGCACTCATCGCTGAGGAAACTGCGACAATAGACCACATGTTCTACTTATCTCTATTTTTTTCAGTTGTCTAGTCAGTTAAAAGGTTGGTTTACAAAAGTCAGAATAATGAGGCTCTTTTTTTTTGGCTGAGATGATGTGAATCTATATGAATGTGAGCATGACCGTGTCACTCTCGCCTTAAAAGAGCCTCAGATTGGCCTGGTCTGGTCTGTTTCCCGAGCAATAGCTTTAATAAGGCTGCATCTGTGTGTGTGTGTGTGTGTGTGTGTGTGTGTGTGTGGTTTACAAGCTGGCTGCAGTGGTTCTCAGGGGACAGACCTCTCCAGCTGTTCCTTTACAAGACTGTAACATCAAACACACACACACACACACACACACACACACACATACAGATCTTTCACTTTAACCCTCAGCCTCTTTTAACAAGTTAATCAAATGAACTCTTCTCCTCACTTCTTCTGTTCCCAACATGCCTCTCTTCTTTCCTCTCACACCTCCTGCAACCTCCCCTTGAAGATGAATCGTGTTTCAGACTGTAAACTGCAGTAGTATTGCTAATTTAGTGGAAGATTTGTAGTATATTGAGTCAATTTTAGCCCAATATTTTATCCTATATAGCAGGAAGTAATACGTAATATGTCAGACAAAAAAGCTTGTAGATGAACTTGATCTCTGACCTGCCTGGAACAGGACAAGCAGAAATGTTTACTTCAACTTTCTACTACCTAATAATTCTAAAAATTCAAACATTTAAAGATGGATTATTTTTCACTGTACAAGCTCTGGTCTGTGAATGTTGCTTCACAGCTGAGCCACAGTAGTACAGCCATAAAATGCTATATGAAGTATGAAATGTTTGTATTTGACCTGAAAATAAAAGTGCTTCAACACTTTCTTTGTACACTTGCTTTAACCTTTCCAAAGTGAAACCACTGGAAAGAGTGTCTGAAAACCAGAGCACTAGAAATCAGTGAAAGCTTTATTGTAGCTTGTTACTTAGTGCTGAGTACATTAAATTAGCAGATGATGCCACTAGTGCATATCGGGTAAAATTACAAAAGCATAACTGCAGCAGGAAAATATTTTTCTTCACTAAATAAAAATTATGAAGTATAAGGTTAGTCTCTTTTGGTTGCCTTGTACATGAGACTCCTGGAAGTCATTACTTTGGGCAAAGAAACAGTTTGGCAAATACCCAAAAATTTAACAAACTAGGTATAACATGTTGCCGGTGCTGATAGGTGGATTCTGTTACATCTGAACAAAGCCAGGTTAGCTGGTTCTCCATAATATCAGTATTGATGCTAAGATAAGTCATTGTTCTGGTAGCTTCCTATTTACCGTAGAGATCTGGTATCTCTCGTCTCTCAGAAAGAGAGCAAATGAGCATTAACCTTCAGTCTGCGACTTTGTTGGAGAAGTGACTACTCACAAGACCGTAAGCAAAGTGAAGAATGATGGAACAGGTTGCCAGTCCAGTGGATTAGGATGTTTATTAGTGGCAGCTGTGTTCTCACATGTAAAAAATCTCTATGCTTCTGCCTCCCACATCAACTGGTGTTAAATCTGTGTCTTTACTTATCATTGTGTGTATCGTATATCACCCTCTCTAATTTTCGATGTACTGTTTCTCGTTGAGTATTTTTCAATTTTAATGCCAACTGTTGGAATTATCCTTAGTTTTCAGACGTTTCTGCCAGAAGGATATTTACCAACCCATATCCCTCTCTTTCTGTCACACTCTCTACCCTCAGTGATGTGAGCTCCCTGGCATTTAAGGCAGGCAGCCATTACACCATGGAACGTAATGGAGCCAACCAGAGCCTTCAGACTTTGGAAAACTATAGTTTGAAAGGTTTTATTTATTGTTACCTTACAGTTGATACCCATTTATCATGACTGACCTTGTTAAAAACAGTCTTCTGTTTCACAAGAAGACCAGGTTGGTGTAGCCTATTGCCTGTTGCTAAAATCTACCCCGTTAAGAAGTGAACTGCATCCAAATAAGGTTTATTTTTACTTTTGTATTTGTCACATCGAGCTCAAACAGTCTAACTGTTGAGTTTAAGTGTAGCTCTGGAAATGACTGAAGTCAACCAGCATGACAACCTGGCTAAGCTTATGTACCCAGTTGGGGAAATAACACTACCCAGATAAAAAATAAAAATAAAACAAGTGGTGGCCAGAGATGGTGGCAAATTAGGAGGAGAAGAAAAAGCGAGTGAGAAAGCGATTGGGAGAGTTTAAGAGAAAGTTAAAAATACAGGGAGAGAGGTGAGGTGGTGAGTGGTCAAATCGTTCCTGCCACCTCATTAGTGGTGATGACATCGCGCCCGATTTCCTTTTTTAGTCCGCTACTACCCCTCCACTACACCTCTGTTACAGGAGAAGTAGAGCTGCTACTGGCCAGAGTCTTTAACGGCAGAGTCTGGGGAGCTGCTTTTATGTCATCAATAACTCAGGGCGAATAAAAAGGAGGCTGGATCAGCTCTGATTGAAGAAGTCTTTTTGAGCTGAGTATACACAGCTCAGATTTTTTAGTATTAGAGTTACTCCCCTTCATGAATGGACTATGGAACAGCTGCAGATGTCTGTAGTCAACTGATTTAGTTGTAACAAAGCTTTTAACAGTTTCCCTTGAGGATATGGCTCAGGTTAATGCCTATGGAGAGCTTTCAAAGTTGTATATATTGCAACAAAGAAAATATCTCACAGATGGCCAGCAGTGTTGCCAGACCGGTACCCAGTCAATCCTTATGTTTTTATTTAGTGTCTCTCCATTTATTGTCAGTGTCCACCATTAATTCAACAGGAAAACAGAGGCCTGATAGTCATGAGAGGCTAGTTTTAAGCGCTGCTCTGATTGACTCTTTTCTTTGTATATCCTCTGACATGAACCAGACCTTTCAACTGCACTGAAATAAAATGCAGAGGGTAAAGGCTGGGGCTAATATTGCTATGGAGATATCATGAAGGCTGCAATGGCTGTTAATTGGTCACTTTTAGCTTTACAAAGTGACAAAATGCTTGACAAAATGTTGCTAGAAAATCCAAAACTAGACTTCTCAACTATATCAGGTTTATGTGCTGATGATTTGAAACGCCAGACAGAAAGTGAGCGAGTGAGTGACCTTTCTTAAATGTCGATATCTAATGGAGGTGAAACAGCCTTGAGACACCCTTAGCCCCAGTGGAGCAGATCAGTGGCCGGCAGCTCTTTGTGGAAATGCTCAATGTCAATGTGAATATTGTGTTATTCTAAAACAAGAGAGCATCTGCGACAAAAAAAATAAAAAAAATTGAAAAACTGCAACTCAGGCAAGCTGCATTAGAAAAGAAGCAAATTACACATGAACACCAGATAACAGATTGGAAACAGACTTCTCTCCAGTAGACTTTCTTTTATTGCTCCATTTTTGTTCACAAATACTGTGTGATTCAGACAAACTAGAAGAGACACCCTCATGCAGCAGGTCTCAGATGTATGACGACAGCCTTCAGGCGCACTCTGACAAATGCGAGATAAAAGTCGCACAGACTTTAATTTCCCAGCATTTGTTTCGTTGTTTAACAGTGTTCTGAGGGATGTCGAATCAAACAATAGCTTTTTACTATGTGTTTGAACCCAGTGCTCCACGAGCGTGTTTGTGAGAAACTCTATCATAAAACGGGATATGAACGGAAAAAACTAAAAGAGCAAGCATGGCTTCAACTGATGTTTTCCAGTTGTGTGACCTCTTATTCCTTCTCCGTCTTTTTTCTGTCTCTCTGCCTTTCTCAGTTTAATAAGGCCAGCTGTAGAGTGTGCTTCTCTTGGGAAACACAGTAGAGTGTGGCTGGAGCTGAGGCTGAATGATCTTGAAATTGGTGGTGGGGGTGCAAGTTGGGGGGGCGAGCACTTCCGACCATTTTCCCCATGCAATACACTATGCAGTCTGGAGCTCTGGCAGGCCGCCGCCAACTCTCTCCCCTTCGTCTTCTTCTCCCCCCTTTTTCATTTCCTTCCTTTCCATCCTACTTTTCTTCCTCTGTCTCACAGCTACTGCCCCTGTCTCCTTTCCCTCCTACTTTCCACCATTCCTCCTTCATTTCTTCCTTTTCCTTTTCTTCTTCCTGTTGTCCTCCTTTCTATGCTCACAGTAAGTAAAGCAGACAATTGCTTTTGGTAATGAGCCCTCTCCAGACGTCTGCTCAGTGGCACGATAACAAGTCCAGAAACTCTTCCCCTCTTTCTCTCTCTGTCACTTTGAGCGCTAAAAACAACTGCATGAGGACTACAATAAATAGTTCAGTTCCTTGGAGTCTCTTTCCCCCTCTAGACTCATGCTCTCTGGTACCATATCGGGTCCAGACCTGCTTCCGAGTTTTGACAGGTCCCTGACCCACGCCAGAACAGTTCAGCTGGGTTGGGACTATGGGGGTGTGTATGTGTGATTGCCTATGTGTAAGTGTGTGTGAGCCACATTTGGCTTGGCTAAGTTGGTGGGTGTTTTTCCTCAGACTAATGAATAATAAGTCTGAGCTGGGAGAAGAGTATCGAGCGAGAAGAGAAGAGGAGGAGAAAGGAGGGGGAGGAGAGGGGAGGGGTAATGACTATCAGATGGTGTTCAACTACTGTGCTACAGCCGCCACCGCTGCTGCTATTTCTTTAAAGGAAAACACCCTTCAGTGTGAAAATTTACATACATGAATAATTCTCTGTGGAACTGTGGAATCACCATTGTGAAAAAAAGCAACTCAGTCCCAAAGTAGGAAGAGATGGTGAAGAGGGTGCTTTTGTTCTTTTAAAATCAGATGCAACTAACAGCAGATACTGCAGGAGGAAGACCTTCAGAAGGGTGACTGGATGTCTACATCTATCCATATTGCATATTAATGTATAATGCTTCTTGTATGGTTGAACTCTGCAGTTCCTATTCCTATGTTATTTTTATTATTATTATTATTATTAGTAGTAGTAATAGTAGTAGTAGCAGTAATGGACCCAGACCTGCATAAAGACCCTGGAGCAGCTGACAGAGTGAGAAAATATTTCCTACAGAACACACTTTTGCATTAAGACTGTTTTAGATATACATTTATGTCAGTCAGATTTTGGGGAGAATTACTGAATGAAACTATCTTAAATCACCAAAATATGCCCCTTATGAACAAGTCTTGTTGTACAAGCGTTTTTTATACATGGCCTGGCATTGTTTTGGTTTTCTGACCAGCAATTTTACTGGTTTGGTAGCTAAATTAATGATACAAAGATAAGTGTACTACCTTTGCAGCAATGTTTGTCATAGAGCTGCCTTAAGTTGAAAATTTACAGTGTGAAGTGAAAATAAAGTAGTTAAAATAAAATAAATGGGGTATGTACAGTCTTATTTCTACCTTATACATTTTGTCTATATTAAAAGTTCTATCTATTACAATAGGAATAATAATTTATAATATAACACGGAAGTGACAATCCCTGCTCGCTATTTGAAGCACATTCAGCATGACTACATAAAATACAGTCTGTGTTGTTCACTAAGGTCAACATCTTATGTAGTTTTATGTAAATGTCACCATTATTGTGCTGTAATGTAGCTATTTTCTTTTCATACTGTACAACATACTTCTACCAAATGCAGCCAAGTGCGATTATGAAAAGACTTCATGTCAACATTATATCCAGTGAAATGTTTTCTAGCCTGCAGGCAATGCATTGGAGAGAAATGGATACTGTGCTAAATCAGCCACACACTCCTGGGAGATGCAAATAAGAGGAAGCTCATGGCAATGCATGTAATAATGGACCACAGTGAAGGTGGTTTGGAAGCACATCTCCATAGTTGGTAGTCACTCATATATATACAGTCTGACAGTCATTAATCAGGACATTTGGGTGGTGATCTATATTTATATATTTTTTGAAGTACTTTTTTACTTAGACGCAGTTCCAAAAGGGATTAGAACCAAATCCCACTTCTTACCACGCTGTCATGATTTTGTCCCTTGCAATAGCTATAAGCTGTAAGGTTGCATTGCACTGTGAGCTTTTGAAAAGAAAGAAATTTGGTTTCACTGAGCGATTTTCTCTTTTTTGGTCCACTGTCAATTAGGCTTTAATTACTTGCAAAACCTGCAAGGCAATAACTGCAAAAACAGTAGCTGCTGAATCTGAGTCAGTGATGGAGGTGAGGTCCAGGTGTGGGGAACAGTAGAGGTCACTGCAGGAGACCTGGGGCAGTGGTTGCATGGAGGTAGGACACTTGTATGAAGTGACATTATGTAATGTCGATTCAGTCTGCAGCTCAGACGTTCAGAGTTGAACATTTGTCTCAACATGTGTTTTCAAACAAATCTGACATCCAGTGACTGAATGTGTCCATTGAGAACTGCAGAGTAGAAAAAGACTTTTCTCGCTTGTTTTCTTTGTCATCCTAGTTCATGCAAGTTCTGCAGTTGTTGTTGTTTTTAGCAAAAATTGTGAAATGAAAATTATTCACTTATTTATTATGGAGGTGTAACAGACCTGAAACCAAGACCAAAACCACAATCCAAACATCCAGGGTCTTGTGTTGCCAACCTGTGGCAGGCACAGTAGGTCATCCGGGCTTTGGAAATGATCGAAATCTGATATATGACTGTCCATCATAAACTATAACCATGTCCAGTCTTGTTGGGAACATTTAATTTAGACAGATGTGTGCACACAATCCCAAAACAACAGTAATAGTGTTATCTCAAAAAAACGGTTTTTTAATGGCAACTGGACTTGTTTTAGTTCCTTGACTACGTTTCACCCTCCATTCCA
>JAUMHL010000009.1:18374594-18398037 GCA_032362345.1 Sandelia bainsii | reverse complement strand
AAGTCCAGTTGCCATTAAAAAACCGTTTTTTTGAGATAACCATGACCTGGATGACTGAGAATCTTCACAGATAGTAATAGTGTTGGTAAATTGATTGAAGTTTGGTGCACAGAAGGTTTTCAGGCTGTTTGTAAGCATTATGACATGGACAGCACAGAATGTCCAAAGTAGCCGTATGTACAAACATTCCTAATGTTTTTTGGTTTGTTGGTGAAGTGTTCGCATCTGCACACAGCTGTCTGTCTTGGGCTCATCAGTGAGCACCAAACTTTAATTTAATTTACCTGTGACCTGTGTGTTTTGGTATTGTGTGCACACATCTGTCTGAATTAAACATTCCCAACAAGACTGGACATGGTTATAATTTATGATATCAAATATCAGATTTCAGCTACAACATCATGTGATTGAATATACAGTATAGTTAGTTTAAGTTAACACTTGCAATTCGGGATTTAGTGTGACTTTAATGCTCTCACTAATCTTTATGGAAATGTAAAGTGTATAAAAGCGTGATGTTCAGACGTTGTGCACTGTGCTGAAGAGAGTTAACCTATAAACTGCAACGGTTTTGTGGCTTTATTTGAGCTGCCAGAGATGGACAGACCGAGCATGGAACCGGCTGTCCGATACCAAAAACAAAACACAATAAATGAAATGCACAAATTAAGTAATGTGTGTGTACTGAATTTGTATTCTCAATTTAGTTATCTATGCACATAATTTAATTTAACACCTCCCAGGCTCTGTACTTTTCAGACTGGGTTTTTACATAAAAAAATATGATGAGCCTATAAAATAATACACATTATTAAAAATCCAGTGCCAGAACAGGTGCTTATCATCCATTTGTACTTCTAATCCTTTGTGGACCACTTGTCACATTATAGATATTTATGGACTGTTAGCTTTTCCATCAATGTCATAAAAAATAATATATTACTTACAGAAGGAATACTTTACTTTTGGTTGATACAGTAATACTGCCACCACTACTTTTACTTTGGTATGAATGGCCAAACCCTTCTTTACTGTTTTTCTTTGTAGATCTCCATTATGGAGAAGATTAGATTTCAGTGATTTAATCTCCGCCTATAGCAATCTCATTCTCTTCACTCTGTCCTTACTGCTACAAACACTTCATGTAGGTACTTGAATCAACCACTGCAACCAACATTGGCCTCCGTTCATAGAGCATAAACAGTATGACTGTGATTGAAGGGTAGAGCTACAGAGAGGAGAGAGGGAGAGTGATATATGGCCAGAAAAAAAAGATAGAAATAGAGAGAGAGACAGAGAGAATATCTATAACACTGACAGATTATTTATTGTGCTGTTACTTCTCAGCAGCAGCATACGGTTGCCAATCTACACAAAAGATGCATACCAGCAATCGCTGTTGGGTTTAGAGTTTTCAATAATGCTCTACTGAGGATTGTAGACCTCATAGTTGAGTTTTACATAGGTTGTCAACCTTTAACCACTGTACATTTAATGGAGGAAGCAACATTTAAAGGCCAGTCAGTTCCTTGGAAATGAAAGTTAAGTTGCACAATCATGGCTAATAAAATCCAGAAGACTTTAAGTAGGAAAAGCAGATTAGAGTTTGGTGAAGACTGTACAACACTTCTACTAAAATCTGAGGATGAATACAATTTTCCAAACTGCTAGAAACACCTGTGTTTCTTTCCACATCAGATAGAGCTTTTTTATTTTGTCCCGTGTCTTATTAGTTTTATCCCACTTGTCTTTCTTCCCTCTACTTGCTTCCTCTGCGGTTTCTTCTCAATTTTCTTCTTTTTTCCATTGAAGACAAATTGTTAAAATGAGTTTAAGTAGTAGAAGCTCCATTCGTACAAACCCCTGAGCCTTAACTTCATCAACAAAAATAACCTAAAAATTTTAATCCCTTGACAGCAAACTTCTTGCAGGTCCATCAGTGCTACAGCTTGTACAGATAAAATGCTTTGACCATGGCTGAATTAACCACAAGCCTAGCCTGAGCTGTCAGCGTCCAGTGTGCAGCTGCCTGCCTCCCAGCCTGCTGTCCAGGGACTACGCAGCACAGAGGAGGAGGCCAAGCGAAGTAAAGACGACACGGGGAGAAAGGCTCAACTTAACCATGCAAGCTTCTCAGCTTCTTTCTGTCAAGAGAGTGGGTAGGGAAAACATCCTTTTTTGTGAAACCCTAGTCCCACTTTATCTGTCATAGTCTGCAGATAAATCCCGAAAAAAAAGCTCATCCAGCAAAGAAAATAGAGGAGCCTATTTGTTGTCTGCACAACTGATCCATGTCAAAAGCTACGAACAAGATATTCCAGAAGATTATGATTTCGTAATAAATAACTGGATCACATTCAGTTCACAGAGATGGATCACATCTTCACAGCAACAAAACACTTTAAAAAGATAAAGGGGTTAGTTTAGTTTGATGCATTTAATGTGTCCAAGATCATGATTTACTATTACTCATATCAGATAACATTTTATATTAGTTTAGTTTGTGTTTTTTAAATTTCCAATGAAGGAAGAAAATGTGTATACAGAGAGTGTGAGTTTCTGAGTGCTACATGACCTCTAAGGTCATCACCAAGTGCGGGTGATGCAAGTTCTGTTTTAGGGTGGATTTCCCTTGCAACACACCAGTGTGCAGCCAAAACAAACTCCTGCTGATGGTTTGCCTCTTGCCTCCGGCCTCCCTGGCCTGCTTCTAGACAGCAGCTGGGGGACCCTTACTGCTCAGAGGGAGGAGCGGAGGAGTCCTCCAGTCCTCCCACCAGCTATAAGACCAGAGGCAGACGGAAACACTCAGACAGCAAGCACACGTGGAGCAAAGAGGCAAAGAGGGAAAAGGACGAGAGAGAGACCAATAGAGAGCAAGAGAGAGTCAAACCGCTGCCTGGGAGTAGTTTTTGCAACCCAAATTGAAACAGACAATTATAGAAACAAAGCAGTTCAGAGAAGAAAAACAAGACAAATTAGCAACCGTTTGACATCAACATGCCATTTAAATTTTTGTTTCCAAAGGATTAAAGGAAAGAGGACCTGGCCTTTGGGATGTGAAGTGTTTTTTCATAAAGCAAGAGAGAAAAACAAGAGGGACCTGCGAACTGTGACACAACAGCTCTGAGAAATCATTCTTGAATGCTGACTTAGGATCAACCATCTTTTAAACCAAACCTAATCCAGCATCATAAGGACTATATCTGACTCACCTGGCTTAACAAATTTTGCAAAGAAGAGTGGTGGGCACCTTTAGTCAACAGCATTAACAGAAACTTTGCTAAGCAACTTCCAGTTACAAGCTTGTCAACATCACCAGTTGAACTTGTTGGATTGCCCAATAGCTGTCACATCATTGTTTTGGTGAAGATGACATTTGCCATGCTGCGCACGGCACCTCCTGCAGGGCGGTTCTTGTATGGCGACATTGCACTTCTCTCTGAAGACGATGACGAGAATGGCAGCGAGGGGTCAGGCTCAGAGGAGCGTACCACCAAGTCCTCCAACTCGGCTGCCTTCCGCCTATCCTCCTCGACCACATCTGCCTTTCACATCAAGGTGAACAGGAAGAGGAAGCTTTGCGGGGGAGGAGAAGATGGCAGGGCAGGTGATGGGGGCATGGCAGCGATGCTTATACCCACAGACACATCTCCTGTGCCAGTTCAACAGAGGACTGCAGCCAATGCGCGGGAGAGAGACCGCACTAATTCTGTCAATACAGCATTCACAGCACTTCGAACACTCATCCCCACTGAGCCTGCAGACAGGTATAGAGTAGCATGACTCAAACTGTGTAAAGGCATTTGGTCTGATGCACAAATAAGTAAAGAACAAAATGATTTCCACCTGAAAACCAAAATAAGTAAAAAGCTGTCAGTGGAGCACAGATAGGTCATTTCAGAGAGACCTGTAATATTATTGAGGTATCACTCCTTTATTTCCTATATGTGTCATAGAGCTTTTGTCTGTGAAGCCACTTGAAACTTAAAAAGAGAACAAATATTCTGTGCTTTTATCATTGTCTGAATGTTCGACATGTGTGTAGCCTTATTTTAAAACAATGTATAAAAAGTACAGCAATCCTGTGCCAGTGCATTTAAACTTTAAAACACTTTTCCTTTTTTTTTATATCATAAATCTTTTTTCTGTTTTGATAATTAGGAAGCTGTCGAAGATCGAGACGCTACGTTTGGCCAGCAGCTACATCAGTCATCTGGGGAACGTCTTGCTCCTGGGAGAAGGGCTTCATGACGGACAGCCGTGCCACGCTCCCTCACCACCATTCTTCCATGTTAACTCCTCCCCCAACCGGGGATCTGACCAATCAACTCAGCCAAAGCACATCTGTACTTTCTGCCTGAGCAACCAGAGGAAAATGGTGAGCAGACAAATATAAGTCCTTAGAACAAAGTAGAGAAATAAGTGAAGTCAAAAACAGTGTGTATAGCAAGCCCTTCAATAAAACTATGTAATCAATGCTGCAAAAATGCAGTTAATGGTAGGAAAACAAAGCCTTTGGCAGTTTGTTTTTAATCTAAACAATTATTAAACATGTATTTCTTTATCACTTTTTTTTTAGAATAAAAAAAATATATAAATAGTGCTGAAGCTTTGTTTGGGAAACTGCTGTGGTTTATGGTCAGTTTGATGTTTAAAGCTGACCTGAGATCACTGACCGTGCCTGTAAACCTGACTGGCCCTGAGGGATTTTTAAAAGCAGAACCTCTTTAAAGTCCTCTTCTGGGGTAATTGACTTTGCATTACTATACTGTTGGGGGTTAGTTTAATTTGAGCAGGTGGCTTAAAAGAAACTGACTGGACATTTCAGTGAATAAACATGATTGTTTTTCTATCAGAGGAGGTAAGAGAGGGCTGACCACAGAGTTGGGTCAAACAACAAGCCTTTTTTCACTGTGACTGTGACAAAACGTGCACGACTGTTGCATAAAAAAACATCTAACTCCAACTGTGATGTTTTCTTCTTTCTCTTTTTAAGAATATGAATTTAACAAGGGTATTTATGCAGCGGGTCAGATTTATGACCGAGAGCCCATGAAATCCATCCAAAACCATGTGTATAATTTCAAGAATGTATTGACGTCAGCCTGAATACAGGCTTTTAATCATAAGTCCCGAAAAACGGACCTAAGATACATAGGTTGGTAACTGGCAATGGCTTTGTTCCACTAAAACTAGACACCATAAAATTAAATACAGGTAGTGTAGGTATATTTGTGCTTAAATCACAAGTTGTAAAGTATTATCATATTAGATTTTTATACAACAATTCAGAGCAGAAAACAATTTGTGAAGAAAGCAAAAACTGAAAGAAAATTACTACTACTGCCTGTTCTGCAGCAATAAAGCCACAAATTGATTTCTGTTTTCAGTCAAAGAGATGACTTTTTTTTCCAAGCTCACATCTCCCACTCTTTTGCCACTGTTGCACTGTCAGTCTTCACCTTAATACAGATGCAGAAAAAGAGAACTTCATCCAGTGCAAGTTTCAACTCACATGTGATTGATTCGGCTCAGGAAACGGACATAATCAAGAACATTCAGCGTAGGAAAGCCAGCAGTCTGATGAGATATAACAGGGAGTGAAGAATTGACATCAACTGATTGAAATCAAAATTTATATGACTCCCGCTCCTTCAGCAAAACACCACAGAGGATGATAGAGAGATGACGTCCACTCAGCTTTCCCCCTCTAACCTATAGCCGCTGCCCATTTAGCAGGATTTATGGGTAAGGAGCTGACATCTGGCAGTCTCCCCCGTTACCCCAGCAGCGTGTGAAAGCTAATACCCTCCTCAGTGTCTAAACCCAGAGACCCTTTAGCTTGGGGATAACCTGAGTCTCAGCAGTGCATGTCTCCCCCTCCCTGCTGCCTCCCCTCTGAACCTCTGTAAGTGAAAGTCTATACGTCCTTGGTGTCTAAAACCAGACACCCTCAGCTGTGAGATAACCAGGCTGAAACCTGTTTCTTTCTATGTCCTCTGCCTCCTTTTTCTTGTTGCTTCTGTATTCTCTACCACCTTCACCCTCAAACGCTTTTCACATTTCGCTTTTTCCTCCTCAGCTCGTACCCCAAGTTCTTCTTGTTGCCCCATCTCTCCCTCAGCTCCCTGTATATTGACCAGGCTGGTGTAGGTCAGAGCTGTCAGTAGGAGCTGTGTAATACTATCTGGTGCTGTCAACTCACTGCTGCAGATGCATGACTGACCTGTAAATGCATGCTGGGTAGAAAACAATTTAGAAGCCTTCTCATGTGAAAACACAGACACTTTGACTATGTCTGTGTTATTCACTGTCAATCACTTTGTGCTGTTTCATATTAACTCCATAAAAGGTCACACTAGTTTTATGCCAATGTATTTTTGCTGTTTTTCATTAATCGCCCTGATGAGGTGAACCCAGGTGAAAGTCATTATATTTTCATTATCCCTTTCTTGACTTCCATGTCCACATCAATCATGAATGAGGAGAAAGAAAAACAAAATGTCATTATAAAGCTATGTGCATTTAGTGTAAGATTCACAACATAAAATATTATACATTCATAAAAACACATAAATCTTTGTAAACAGCTCCCAGATATACTTAGATTTTTCTAAACTAGTATTCAAATACATGCACTTAGTGTATTTGAGGGTGACTGGTTTCAGCAGCAGATTAACTTTTGGTGTATTTGATAACAAGAAAAACAGAGAATACCACCAGACATTTGGCAACTTTTTTCAAAATGTTTAATGTTTCTCCATAGTGGTGACATACTGTAGGCGATATGCGGTGAAAGACATCCCGCAGTTGAATTGTGTTGCAGTTGCTGCAGTGAATGAATTGAATGTTTGCCAGATCACATTGATGTTATTACCTTGAAAGTAACTTTAAGAGAAAAATAGGGGAGCCTAGATTCACCTGGCGTTTAAGTGGTTAACTGTGATTGGCAGAACCTGAGAGCATTTCAGTTCCCCTGGAAAAGTGACTATACAGTGCATTTAAGTGGGCTAAAGGGCAGAGTCAGTGCTGGTGATTACAGAACGAAATGATTGTGAAGGTAAAATGAGACTGTGTGTCCTGAGTGCTCTCTTTGTATGTTTTTATGGTCATTGAGGTTCATCACAGCTGTCAGGTCTGCTTAGACCAGCTGCTTCAATTACACTTATTTCCAATGTAGAGGGTGAAAGTGAGAAAAGTATACTCTCATTTCCTCTTATTATGTGTGTATACAGTATAACTGTTTCAAATGAAGCAGCCTTGTTAGTAATGACTACTGCACAAAGAGGGCTAAACTACTGCATATTACATATTTACTGGAATAATAATGTGATTTCATTATCTATGTGATTTTATGCACATGATTTAGAGATGTGGAAAATGACTTTAGGGGGATGCTTAAAAACTAATTTTCACTTATCTATCTAATCTAGAAGGTGATTTTTGAGTCACTTGTGGAAGGTCCAGAAAAACTCCACAGTGTAATGAAACACATGAGATATTTACTGTATTTGGCTTATTCAGCTGTACTTCTGTTAACTGTGCTTTTCTCTTCTTAAATTGTCACGGGAATGTGTTTTTTTACTCCGTATCTTTTGAGCAGACTCCAGGCTATACCTCAAGCATTCACATACATCATAATGACTTTTGACTCTTCATAAAAAAAAAAAAAAAACAGTTTTGGGGTGGAGCACCAGGAGTTTGGCATGGACAAACTGGAGTGCAGCCCTCACATACTGGTGCCTTTGATATATGCAGTAAAAAAAAGGATGCTCCTGATGGCTACATCTGTAAATGAGATGTACATGGCTGAGGATAGAGGATTGAGGTGAGCTTAGGGCTGCTTAAATCCCCATGCTGTCTAGTTGATTGATGCAGATATCCTGTGTTAGGCCTCTCTGCCTCTGCTAATCAGTGTAAATGTCAGGTGCCTATAGCAGGAATACTGCACAATTACAGCTTTTTAAAATATCACATCTTTATTATCTTGAAGGCTAGAAGGCTTAAATTATCTTGAAAAGTTCTGTACCAGTTGGGCATCTGCAGTGGTACCTAAATACCTGTTGATTTGTACTTAGTTTACAGTAGGTGAAGTGTTTTTGTGCCGCTGAATGACACTGAGATGGTGCGTAGCTGGCTCTGTCAGTAACAGTAGTCATGCTGAACCTTTTTCTTTTAAGATGAATATAACCACACAGTTTCCAGTATTTGGTGAATTAAAAGAAAATTTATATGTTTGGAAACAAAATAAAAAACTTCTACTATGATACTTATAGTGTGGTTGTGGTAAAAAGACCATTGTCCCTTTGAGACAGTTAAATTTAGTTGACTTTACAAGCATTTTAAGGCACGATCCTGATTTTATTTCAACTTGAAGGAATTTGATTTATTTGGAAATGAAAAAGAAATGTTTAAATTTAGTGTGACAGCAAACCTAACAAATGGTGTATTCTCCTCCTAATATCACAAACAGTTTTCATTTTTATCTGGGTTGCTGTAAAACTTTTGTTTGTGATGTGATTTTTGTGGGTGGATGGAAAGCAGGGCGGATGAAAAGACGGTGGCACTAAAACTGCACTGTGCAATTGGAAACTGACTTATCTCTTTGTGTGTGTGTGTGCGCGTGCGTGTACATTTGTGTGTGTGTGTGTGTGTGTGCATAAAAGTGAGAGAAAGTGAATTTGTATGTCTGTATGAGACTTACAGCATGTGAGTGACACAATGAGTGAAATTTTTTAAGTGTCTTTGCACATATAGTACAGTATGTACACACATACACATGCACACACACACACACACACTGGCCGGCTCTCTGTGTCTGGAAGTCATTGGCAGTGCAGAGCAGAGCAACAAATGAGCTAATTGTCCTGCAAATGATTTATCCTCTGCGGAGGCCTGTACAGCCAGTGTTTAATTCAGCTTCTGCTATTAGAAACACATTGACGTTGGGCTTTGATGGTGATGTTAAAGAAGCCTGGAAACCACTCTCTGTGAAACGCCCTCCCTGCTCACCCACACACACTCACACCTACACAAATGGCACACATACACACACACTGTCAGGCATGCACAACCATAGAAATAACTGACACACGGGCATACAGTGCACCACACTCACCGACTTTTATCAGAAGCATTTCAAGCTACTCCTTCTATTTTTTTCTGGTCTTTTCAGCCAGCCAGCAGGTCACTGCTTCTTTCTAGACACCCAAAAAACCTCATATATGATTACTCAGTTAAAGAGCCCTGGACGACGACTGTGCTTTCAACACTTTCTAAACTAATGGTGTGCAGGAAGTTGTGGAAACAGAGACAGAGAAGGAGAGAAAGCGAGAGAGAGAAATAGCCAACAACTCAGCAGGATAATCAACTTAGCTATTTATTCTCCAGTTTGGACAGTTGGTTTTCGAATGTGCTGAAACTACGCTTTGCTTCTTTTTAGAGATCAAATGAACCATGCACCTTAAGAGGGCTTAAATGCATGGATAGAACATGTGCAGGAGCACATTAATGACTGTGGTTTTTGCAGTCATTTGGATATTACTCTGTTTTCAGTGGAAAAAAGCATTGCGTCACTTGTGTGCATGAAGTAGACGTTTCAAGGTCATAGATGAAAAGTAAATTACCCTCATTTACTGATAATGCTGGTGTTGACATGGAGTTGATGTTTTTTGTCTCATGACTGAGAGCTTCGCCTGTTTGTTTCTCATTTCAAACTGTGCTTATGAGGTGCACTGAAGGTAGCTAAAATGCTGCAGGCAACTTTCAAAAATATTCTAACCCACGTTTTGTGTGTGTGTGTGTGTGTGTGAGGCTGGCTTTCTGTATGACTGTGTGCCTTCATGCATGAACCTGTCTGCATATTCTCAGCACAGATGGAAGCAGTTAAAACCTAATTCAAGACCAACAGAAGAAGTCGGGTCAGATAACTAACAAAATCTATTAGCAAAGCTATCATTCTGTTGTCCTTTGGTCTTTAGGGAGAGAGTTGCTCAGAGAGCAAATTAAAACAAAACTACAGAAAGGTGAGCCAGCCAAAGAGCAAATCTAAAAGAGATCTACAACACAGAAAAAAGCAGAAAAGCACGTTTAAATTGTGTCGTTTCATAAAACAGTAACTACTGAGGCTGATGGCATACTGGCTTTTGCAGGGTGCACATCGCAGCACTGCTGATAAAGTGATGGTTAGTGCGTAATGTAGCAGAATTAAATCAGCTGAGACCAGTGAAAATGAAGTTGGGCTGGTTCTGCAGTCATAACAGATGATCAAAATGCGGGAATAATTAAATACATGTGTGGTCGAATGGTGTGAACTACATTTTATTAGGCAACCTAAGATAAATCAAGTGCTTTCTGAAGCCATCAGGATGCTTGTTAGCAAACCACAGTGAACATGAAGTACATGTCTGATGTATCCAAGCCAGATGATGGCAGACTGTGGCTTATTTGGTGTTAGCTTAATTTAAATGCCTTACGTTATTCATTGTGCCATTTTAATGTATGTCTGTGATCTTCTAAATCCATTGTTGTTTATTAGGATAATTACAACTTCTATTAGCCACTTGAGGCATTGAAGCATATTTACATATTTTCACTTGATAAACTAAAAGGGATATTACCAGTTTTCATTTCATGGTTGAATACCAATCTCCTTATACGATTGTCAGGACGGTACCCAAGTGGAATTATTTTTTCCGACCAGTCATTCCTCTCCTCGAGCAGCCAGGAACTAAATGAGATGTTTATATTTGATGGTTTAACCCAAGAAAAAAGACAGAGAGGGTGCATGGAAAACCCATTGTTATAGGTAAAGGAACAGCCAGACCGAGTTTCGGAAGAACGATATTAAAGTTTAGATTTGTGGAGTTGTTAAGATGAGCAACAAATGAGCCGTGAAGAGAGTGTTTACTAGATTCACATTAAAGAAAAGACAGGCTGCTTTCACTTTGATAAAACAATAATATTGTTCCACTGTGGAAATATCATCATATCGTATTTAAAGTAAATATCATCAGGTAATCATATTAGTGTCGGACAAATCACCCCCCTGGGAGGTCAGCGTGTCTGTGTGTGTAGGTGTTTGGAGAGAAAAAGAGAGAGCAGAGATGTCATCCGACCATGCCCTATTAGTCTTCAGAGATTGTTTTGACTACCAGGCCAGTCTTAACGCCCCCTCCTCCCGTGTTGACTGAACCAGCTACGCTCCAGCTGATCCACCTTCACCAGTTCACAGCTGTGCTTCTTAAGCTATCACTGAACACTTACAGTGAGATGCTGGATCATTTCAGGGTAATTTCGTGTAATTTGGTCAATCATCCAATTGTCTTGCACAGTTTTTGAACAAAGGTTTTCATGTACCCGCTTCCTTAAGTATTTTTCTTTTCACTGATAAATACCTACAATTTTCCACAACGCCTTCCAAAAAAGAGCATCAAGCCTGGCTGCAGTTCTTCCAGTTGTTGGTTTTATAGTTTGTGGTAGTAGGAAGCACAATAACAGCATCTTCATGGTAAGGCCAAACCTTTTTTTTTTACTCTGTTTGAAATCATTTATTTATTCATTTCTAGACAAGTCCATGCATATTATGGAGTGTGAGGCAAAATTTGTGAACAATTAAGAACACACAGGTCATTAGCTCCCCTGCCTGTCATTTATTATGATTTCTTCCAGAGAGTCACCATTGAGTCTTACAGTGCATTGCGAGATGATTTGAGTGTGCTCCATGCATTTCTGTCTTCAAGTATTTTACATTTACATACTCTTCTCTCATATGTTGTGCTTCAAATCACGGCTGACTTATTTGCTAAAAGTAATATTTTGTTGCAGGAGCAGCTACTGTGAAAAGATAGGAAACAGATACCACCCTCACTACTTTTACAAAGACTAGGAGACAGGATTGCAAAATATTGTAGCTAGTAATACACATTTGGACAATGTTTGACAAGGGTAAACACACCATATAATGAATGTTGATATTAGTAAATAATTTCTGACACAACATGTTTTCTTTTCTTTCATAGATACGAAACATATATAATATAATAGATGAAGCTTCAATGATTCTGTCTTTGATTCTACGGCACTGTCAAAATCAAACATCCAAATTTTGGTGATGAATACAAAAAGAAAAAACACTAAACAACAAAATATAAGCTAAGCAACAGTCTAATGTTCATAGCGTATGTCTAGATAATAGCAATCTAATTATGATCCTCTGGTCTCAACCCAGGTGGAGGAAGAATTGACAGTAATAGTTCCTGTGTCACCTCACTTTCACCTCAATCAGTGGGAGGACCGATTCCTGTCCAAATCCTATGATCTCACTGCCTCATTACTGCCTGATACCCCTCCAAACACCTACCCACCTTTGTTGATGTCAGTCAGATGGATTTTTCCAAACACCTACACCTTGTGCATGGTCTGAGAGGAAATGTGTAACAGGTGTTCGGCTGATGAGAGGAAAGCGAGGGGGGCGGCAGAGAGAGTCGATACGATATGAGAGGGGGAGAGAAAAGTCATGAGAGAAAAGCAGTGCAGAGTAGTAGTCTTATACCCGCACATGAAATTAGCCGCTTGTCTTTTGCAAATGCGATATAGAGAGGAATTATATATCGTCATGTGTGAGTTAATCTTTGAAACATCTGCCGTCAAAGTATTTACCAAAGCGTCAATGACATGTGTTGCAAAGCCCTCAGTGGTGTGTTCGATAAAATCCCTTGACTGTTGCTTGAAAAGCTGGGTAGATGGCCTGAGATGTGAGCAGAGCAGAGGTTAGGTGAGGAGGGAAAATGTGATGTTATTTTCCTGGCCAGATAGAGAGAGTCTTCTTACCAGCCAGGAAATCAGTGCTACTCTGTTCTGATACCACAGATAAATGAAAAGTATATCAACAAGCAGGCTTGTCATACTCATGATGTCACTGTTCAGGCTGTAATAAAATTAAAGCAAATACTTTACAATCTTGGCGACCACAACTGATGCATGATACTGTACAGAATGTGAAGAAGTGTACTGTTCCTTTAAGTTGATTTCAGCTCTGAATCTGTAATGACACGAGATGTTTCTTTCTCTGTTGCAGAACAAAGACAGAGACAGGAAGACGGCCATCAGAAGCTAACAAAGACGACACAAACCGCATGGATGAAGTGCTCAGTGAGAGCACTTTCAGTGATTTTTACAATTACTGCAACTTGAGGACGTATCATACTTGTGATGCGTTACAAAGACTTCTGAAGCACTTCCAGGACTTTTTAAGGAACTTTACTTTTTGTTGACTTCTGTATCATTTTACAAGAACTTAATTTTCTTAATTTTGGAGAGTGCTTTCAAATTTAAGACACTTTTCAACAGTACTTTTATAGGACTTCCACATTCGTATTAACACCACGAAGAACCTTTCAGCAACACTTCTAAGAGACTTTACTGTATTGTTCAAAGACTCAGTGGCTCTTTGTTCAGAGTCTGAGGAACTAACGGCACATGATCAAAACACCTATGAAAGACAGAATTGTATTCATCAAAAGCTGTGTGTTATTGATGTGTAAACTGAAATATAAATGTATATTTATGTAACATAACATTATATAATGAAACTATGTTATTTAACAGGCATATGGCATTCTTGACAAATATTGAGGAGGTACAAAACATTGGCTGTTGACACAGTTTATGGCATCACAGACAACATGCTGGAACTTTGTGGTATTGGTTATATCTAATAATCATTTCTGAAAATGCTGGAAAATAACTTACGATGACCAATAAATTTTTTGTATATCTGGAAGGAGATTTCATTCATATGTCAGTGGTATTTTGAGACGATTGTGCTCTCGAATTCTCCCCAGTTCCAACCAATAAACATTATAAAAGTTTCCACTGTGAAACTATCCTTTGCCTCGGAAATATTTTAATACCAAATGGTGGTTTTATCGAACCTTTGCTCATTGGGGCAGTTAGGGGAGAGATGATTTTGTTTCAAATAAATTCTTTGACCAAAGAAGCAGTACAGCAGGTTTCACAATGACTACACCTGTGCCTCCAATCATCCTAATTTCTACTTGTAACTTTGGCTCTATCTTTCTTTTTCTCTCACACACTCCATATTTCTTGCTTTCTTGCTTTTCTTCTGTGAAAGAAAGATTAGAGCAGACAGAGAGGGGCAGAAGATGAGGCGGAGAAGAGGGGTCTGAGGAGCAGAGGAAGGAGGGAGAGGGAGAAAAAAGGAGGGGGAAGAATTGAATCTGCAGGTATGACTACTTGGACATCTGCTTGTGTCCCCTTGCTGTCCTCTTTCTTACCTTTCCACATGCTCTCTCTCTCTTTTCCTCTTCCTTTCTTTTCCCTGGAGTGCCACAGGCCAGAGACTGGTTAGTGATGGTTTTCCAGTGTGTTTAGCCACACATGTCTGTGTGTATGTCTGTCTGTCTGCATGTCGGTCACTCATTTTTTTTCATCTCCTCTATTATCTTTCTTCCCTTTCCTTCACCTAATATGTCCACTGCCTTCGTGGATAAGGATCAGGGCATTAGCAATGTGGAATGTCGTCCTTCTATTTTTGAACATATTGCCACAATTTTCATAGTAAATTGTTTTTTGTTTTGTTTTCCATACAATGAGGTATGATAGAAATACATTCTGATAGATTTTTATAATTGTTAAAAACTGGTCACTATATAGATCTAGTAGTTGCTCTACACCCTTCTGCTTTAGCAGCAAAGCCAGCTTAGAAATGAAATCCCAAGGAAAACCAAACCTGCAGCTACTGGAAATTTTGTATTTTGTGGCTGTTATGACAGAGAAGCTAGTTCTGGATTCTCCTCATGGTTATCATAGATTTTATTACTAAAAGTCATTTGGAAAGCTGGGATCTATTACTGCACTCTGTACAGAGTCTATAGTGTCTTAATTCAGGACTTTAAAACCACATAACAGCTGCATTTCTCAAGCTATTTTCCGCCATTAAGTAAGATGTAAATGAGCCATTCTTTTAATGGAGCCTAGCCCCTGTGCTGCACTAGTTTGGTGTTTCCAAATTATTTTTTAACAATGCTAACAAGCTGTTTCTGCTACTGAGGTGCCAGTTATGGAGCTTTTTCCTTCAATGTGACAAGTGCCTGGTGAAGAATAACAACCAACAAAAATTCAGACGTCAAACTGTGCCAAAACACCGTTTTTAGTGGAAGCGGCAGTGAAAAACAAAGCTGATTTATTGTGTGTGTAATATCACAAAGAGCCCAAAACTATAAACAGGTCTAAATGCTGAATATTTAATTTGTCCTAGAGGAGACTCTCTTGAATGGGATACACCACAAAGGTGATTAGAAAGGGGGAAAAGGTGTAGATTTAAAATTGAGACAAATTAAAGAAAAATGTAGTTTCATACTTCGCAGTGCACATTCAGAAGTTTCACATAAAGAACTGCAGACAAATAATGAACTAAGTATAGCTACAAAATCCTTCCTGGAGAATCGCTTATACCAAAGAAAATGCAATTCTAGCATATTATGCTTGAATTGCCCCTTAATCCAAAGTGCCAGGGCTAGTTTTTCTCCCACAACGTAACAATGGGAAACAAAAGACTAAATTTCAAGGCACGGTTTCAGTGTAAGTGGTCCCTACCGCTCACTAGTTCCCGAAACAAAGATTTGAAAAACGCTGTGCCTCTTGTTTAAAAGCTCTTAGATCTATTATGCCAGTGGGACATAGATAATCTTACTCCTGAAGGTTTTTTTTCAAAAGGAAGCAATAACTTTGAAAAAAGTGCAGTGTGTCTAGCATGTCCTAATGACTTCTGGTCCAGTTAGTCTGAGAGTCTGATCTCTCTAGCAGGCCGTCTGTCTGAGCAGTGGAGAGGGGAAAAAGAAACTGGTTCCTCCCACACAGACCAGATCAGATTCCCCCTACGCCTACACACTCACAGTTTAGTGCACCCACAGATGACCATTTACACACCCATACACCAATGAACTTACATATGCACAAATAGATGGAAGTACCGTGTGCATGCAAGGCCAGTCGCACATTCACATGCACGCACACTAAGCAGAAGGATCTGTGGTATAACTTAGCTGTCTAATGATCTCTGTCTTTCACATTGATGAAAACACATCAGCTGAGAGGGCTGTTGTGGCGTATTTAAGTGGGCGGTTTTGGACCGAGGTGAACCTGAGGTTGGACGATCAACTCTTCTGATCAATATACAGTAATGGTCTCTGATGAAAATTGGAAATCTGGCATGTGGATTTCGATAGCTAAAGTAATGAAAAGCTTAGCTGGTACCAGTGCCAGTAGCCTGAAGAGGATTTTGATAAATAAAGCATATTGGCAATATAGATGGAAACTGGCAACAGTGTGTTATCTATTTGAATCACTTCGGATGAAAAAAGAAATCACACAAAGGTCTCTGGTGAGCACAATAACAATAACTTACGTGTCAGTTCATTTTCCAAACTAAGTGGACTTGTGACTTGTGGAGAAACATACAAAGACATTCATGAAGGTCATTCAGTTGCAACTATTTTGCAGTGCAGCAGCTGGTCATGGTCTCTGTTTTTCATCTTTACTCCCTCTTTCATTTTGTAGATTAACAGAGCTAATTAAGAAAATGGAAAATATATATTAGAGCACTGTGAGTGAAATTTCTGACGACAAACTCATTTTCTTCTTCTTGTACAAAATACTGTCTTTTATTTAGTTCTGTACTTCAGTCCTTCAAATTAATAACATTAAGTTAATGTAGTAGATATTGAAACTACTAGCGGCAGTTACTGATGTGTTAGCTGCAGCTCTGTTTTATTAGGTGGCTACAAACTGCTGGAGTTATTTTAGCAAGGTAAAACACTGTATCATTGAAATTCTGTATAGGATGTTATTTCAGCACCTCTTGTTTATTGTTTGTTTGCTTGCATTGGTCGCTCTTTACGCACATGCTGCTGCATAAAGGCAGTGAAAAATAAACTTAAAATTATCCCTAAAAAATCATAATAATAGTAAAATAATGGGTGATAATGGATTTTTCTGGATGCACAATAAGCTGTAAACACAATATTGTTTAGTAAAAATGTGAACTTTGACCAGCTTCTAACAGACATGGAGATATTAACACTGATTTTAAGTTATGGTTGTGGCCACCCAGCAAATTTAAGTCCCATATTGACGCTCCTTTTGGCCAACTCTCCCAGAAAAAAACAATAAAATATATAAATTAAGATACAATAAATTCAAATACAATAAAATAACTGGCTCCACAATGTATTGTTAAAACAGCATGCGTGTAAAAATATTGATAGTTGCAGGTTTAAACAGGTCACCTGTCACTTATTAAAACGTGTATTCCTAGTGACTCTTTGGTCTCATAAGATTTTTTTGACTTCATCCTTCTCACCGCTCTATAGACTAAGAAAGACTGAATAGGAAACTGAATGTAAAGCTTGTAATTGCTTTTACAAATAACAACCTTTTAAAATAAGCAGCTAGACAGGCTCTTGGACCTTCTCTCAAAAGCATAAATGAGTCATTTCTACATTTCTCAACTGTCATAACATGAGAATCAGTGAAGGAGACAGGAACACTTCCTGTTTTTTTTCCAATTCATCCATGTTTTTGCGCTCAGATGGTACCCAGCTGAATATGGTCTATTAATTAAAGATGGATAGGTAGCAGTGCTTTTCCTGAAGCATGACCTACTGTTGACATTGGAGCCGAAGTTTCCTCTGGTGTCCTCTCCTGCTCTGTAGGCCTGTTGGCCAACTTCCTGCCTCCACTCGAACTGTCTCTATAAAACATAAAGAACAAAGATATAAAAAATCACGGAGGAAAGAGTGAAATGCACCTTTAGGAACATTAGTCTTTCTTATCCAACTGGGACCTGAGCTACACAAACACACACGCCCGCGCACACACACACACACAGTCACACACGGCAGGAGGCTAACTGCTCCAAGTGGGAGCTGTGCTGCTGAGGGCCGGATGAAAGGAAACACTAAAACTACAACGAGGGAAAGACAGGTGGCCAGTTTGGCAGGTCCACACGCTCACGCACACACTCTCTGACACCAACACACACACACATATACATGTGTACACAAGCTCCTTCCTTCTCAAACCCCCTGTTGTGCACACCTGTGAAAGTGCCAAATCCTGGACTCTACCTCATTCAGCTCTCCTGCTCTCTTCCTACCTTCCTTTTCTCTCTTCTCTACAATGAATCTTTCTCCCCCCTTCTCTCCCTCTGACAGCTCCTCTGTGTAAACACTCCTCTTGTTAGCCAACAGCCTGTTTCACCTTTAATTAGTTGTTAAAAAGACATTTCCTGCTGAGGAGCATACCACCAAGGAAGCCTCTGTGATTGTACATGAATGTGAGTAAATGTGTGCTTTTCCCCAACATGCACATGCAACATTAAGTTTGCATATTCCAAACATGAATCCATGTATGTGTTTATTCCTGTAAGATCACTAGTGCTCATCACTCCTGTAAACATCAGTTACATTAAGTCACCTGATCTTACATGATCACAAAAACAACACTGGAGTGAAGCCCTGCTACATTACAAAACCATGATGATAAAAAAACATTGTGACTCAACAACACACTCAGAATTTCTCATCATCTGAAATGCTCGTAAGTCTTGCACAGAGTTTTGTCTCCTGAAAACAACACAGATTTTAAAGGCTAGTTGTTTCTCTTCAGCTTCAGCTTGTCAGGCATCTTTTCATATCCGGAAGCTTGTGGTTGAGCATGATCAGGTCAGGTAATGAAACTTAGCTGATGTTCTCTCTTGAGCTGATGATTTTCCCCTATTGTTATTCCTCTGTTTGAATTCTCACTGGTACATTACAACAACTGTCTAGACTCAGTGTTAATGTCTGTCGGAAAAAGTCTGACCAAGAGACCAAAACTACAAAGGTTCAAAGGACAACTAGTGTCCTGTCTCATAAAACAATTAGGGCTACAACTAATAGTTATTTATATTTATCATTGTTGATGATTTCTTGAATAACTTATTTACTGTTTAGTCTGTAAAATTCTCATTCCATTCTCCAAGTCTGAATTAACATTCTTAACTAATAAGACTAATTAAAATCAAGAAATTTTCACTTTTGAGAAGCTGGAATCACAGGATTTTGGTATTTGGTAAAAATGAAATTTGAAAAACTATAATTAACTGGATCTGCATGATCAAAACATAGTCATGGTTATCTGGATGGATAACCACGTTTCATCTTCCATCCAGACGTTTTCATCAGTTCTGGTGAAACGTTGTCAAGAACTTAAAACAAGTCCAGTTTCCACTGGACAGCATTCTTTGGGGGGGTTGCACAACATGAGTTTTCAAACACTGACAATACTGTAAAATAGAAGGCAGAAAAGCATTTTGAATGTTGAAAATATCTTACATACACTGGAATATTATAAAGTGTTAAAGAGATTTACATTTTACATAACAGCTCTGTGCTGTCAGCAATAGAAAACAGCGCCAAGAACAGACTGAGCGACTGCCAGAAATCTTATCAACACAAAAAAAATAGCTCAGCAGGTAATATTGAGCTTTTCCTCCTTTACTGCTTTAAGTTGTCATCGATGAGAAACAGAGATCTGGGCTGGTGACAGACGGATATTGAGATAGACTGCGGGTGAAACACACCCTGGTGCCTACAAGAAGCTGCACGCACACACTGTGCCATAAGTGTTGCAAATGTTTCATCCTTTTATGGGCTGTGTGAATCAGAAGGTTCTTTATGTTTTACCAGCCTCTTAGCAAGCGTGCGCAGATCCAACTATGAGTGAAAAACTCTGATTATCCTGGACACAGTTATTAGGCACAAGATCAAAAATCCAAAAAGAAAACTGAAACTGCTTTTATTCAACCTTAAGTTACGTTGGTGTTCGCAGCTCATATTAATAAAAAGATGATTTTTGTCTCGAGAGGAGAGGAGGTTTGGGTGGGGTGAAGGGGAGGAGCAGGTACAGACTGCAGCAATCCTCTTCTCAGCTATAAACGGGCTAAAGAGAGAAAGAAAGAGATGGTAAGCATGAGAGAATTAGAGAAGAAGCCAAGCCTTCAGTCAGTAGCAGCTTGCCAGAGCGTTGCTTTGCTTCGCCAGGTCCCTGTGCTCTCTGCTCTGTCCTCTCCAATAAGACCCTGAGTTTAATGCTGGAAAATTCCCTCCAAGCTGTCAATCACCCCCTTTAATAAAAACAAAGTATAACATTGCGGTCTCACTCGCTCTCCGTTCCCCCTCGAGAATTCAAATGCAAGGTTTTGTCTGCGGAACTGTGAAAATCTCCTCTGCTTTTATTAGCAAAGCCCTGGTTCGACCGAAACTCTGGAAAAATCTGGCCACTCTCCGTTCTGCGTCTCCCATCTGGACTACATTAAAGCCAACCACCTGGACCCAAACCAAACCTGAAATGAAACTGGGGGTATTACAGAAAATAACTCCAGGATCTGCCTGCACACACACACAGATACATATCTTCCTTTATTCACTCACACACACATCTGTTGCTCCAGACATGGTTCATTCAGCCAATTACTCTTGCTTTCTATTCTGTGCTTAATCAGATTTCCTTAAGGAAAACCAGTCTTAACCTGCATGATTGGATCTCGCTTGACTGACTGGCTGGTTGGATATGTGTTTTTTTTCTCAAATGTTTGGTTAACTGACTAGCTGATGGGTTAGTTGGGTGCTGACAAGCTGGCTAACATGGCTGACAGAATGAGGGATTGGCTGGTGGACTGACGGACACTAAGTGACTGACTGAGTGGCAGCTGGCATCGTACAGTATGTGTAAGATTAATGAACCTTTTCTTTTACCTGTTGAACCAAGAAGAACTCCTTCAAATTATGGGTTTTGGCTAGGAGTCATGTTGTGTTATGTCCATTAATCTTCTTTATCCTTTTCCAAGAAAGAAACAAAGTAAAGCAAACAAATACTATTAAAGCCAAAACTTTCACAATTCTTTTGTGCAACAGAACATTTTTGTCCTAAACCTCAGTGAGCCCCACTGTTCAACGACATGTTCCGTCATTATGATTTAAGGATAAAGCCACAAATTTTATATTTTTGTGATTGTCAACAAACCCTAAAAAGACTAAAACCAACAATGAATTTTGTCTACTAACTGTAACATCTGTGAATCAGATTTTAGCTCTTTCGTCTGTGTAGAGCTCCACTGTTATTCAAAAATTTTCAGTACTAAATCACATCAGTGAGCCACACTGTTACACTGGGTGACATATTTCTTCTTCACAAAAAACGTGACCTTCGGATATTTTTATTTTTATTTTTTCAGAAAAGGCTCCAAACATCATCACTTCTTTCTCGCAAAAGTCCACTTCAGAGACTGTGAAATGTGGTGGTCATTCAGCCTTTGGAGCTCTCATTTAAATGCTACTGTCACATTTTTTTGAAGAAAAAACATGTCACACAGTGCAGCGATGTGGCTCACTGGTGTGTTTGTCACAGTTTTTAACAGTGGAGACCCATGGCGCCGACAAATAAGCCAACATCATGCTCTGGATTCAAAGACGTTACAGTGAGTAGAAGCAATTCATTGTTGGTTTCAGTCTTTTTTTGGAATTTGTTGACAATAACAAAAATATAGAAAATCATTGGACACACAGTTGTTATCGTTTAACATTAACACTGTAGTTCATTTTAATGCCTTGTTCACTGCCGTGCTGCTGTATAATCAACAGAGTACCAAACGTGTATTAATCTGACACTGAAAACAGTGCCCAACAAAAACGTTGTTTCCTCCTGTTTGATTCATGTTTTCTAAAAACTACAATACCCAGCTGTTTAAACAAATTACTGAGTCTTTTTAAAAGATGACACTATATATTTGTGACCATTTTCAAAGGATTTACATCTTCAGAGGGAAATTGTTCCCTCTTGGCTTGGGGCCGAGAGCCACAGACAGGCTGGAGAAGTCTAAAAGTATCAAGAGACATTCTTGGTTTTGGTCTTTTAATTTGATTTATTGACAGTGAGAAAAATATAAAATAACATCACGCTCATACTTAAAGTAGACTCTTATAAGCATACTACGAAACAAACAAACGCTCTTTTGCAATAACAGCCTTCTAGTGACATTTGAAGATTTACTCTTCAGAGTTTTGACTTTTTTTTTAGAGCTAACTAGCTGCAAAATATGTTGCAGGGCAGTAATCAACAATTCAAGGACTTTATTAAAATTATGATACTTCGACTTTACACATGCCGACTAACACACACTACAACAGGTGAAGCTGTACCATCTCACCTTCTTACACACTGCAGAATGGAGTCAAGAAGTACATCAAAAGCTTAAGCATCCAGTAGCTTAGTGGTTAAGAGGACACGCACATGCAGAGACACACACACAGGTACAAATGCTGCCAACTGGTTGTATTCCAAAACCACTCTCAGCCTCCTTAAATCACCAAGGTAAAGTGTTGTAGAAGCAGAAAAAAATGAAATGAAAATAAACATGGTGGAGCAACGTTTACAGCCCAGAACCCAGTATCTCTCCCCTTGGTGAAAAATACACTATAAATTACTGCAGATCATTTTGTGGAATTTTGGAAAAAATTGTTCTGCTCTCCAACAAAAAAATTGGGCAGTTGATTTATATCATCATTAATTGTGCATGCATGCGAGTGAGTGTGCTTTGTGTATGTAGGTGATTTGTGTGTGTGCCTGCTAGGTGTCCTTGTGTGCATCAGTTTGTTTATGCAGAAGATTTGTCTTGTGCGTGTGAGAAAGAAATAAAGAATGGGAGATGGAGTTTTAGCCATGCAGACTAACTGTGCTGTGGTTTTTGACCATATGATCCCGTACATTTGTTGCTCTGTAGGCAGCTGGACAGTTTCCACTGCTTATAATGACAATATGTTCCATATGAATCCCACTCCTCACCACTGTCAACATTTGGCTACAAATGCAAATCCGGCTGCACACATTTGTAATATCCTTCCACTGGTACGAGTCTGGAGCCAATAAAAAGGGACAAGACAAAATCATCAATGTCAAGACAATTCGCCGTTTATTGTAGCATCACTTGGGAGACAACAGATGTAAAATGTAATGTATTGCTTTCTTGTAATGAACTCTATGCTAAGATCTAAGATACTGTGTGGTGCAGTCAGAATGTCAGTGATATACATTAGTGTATGCAGCTTAAATGTGGTAAAATGATCCAGCTTTATCATACTCCAAACAGTCTTCATACATTTTACCCCATCATAGTTGAGGTACACATTTAACCCTCCTGTTGTCTTCGGGTCATTTTTGACCCGGAACCGTGATTAACAGCAGAGAAAACACCTTAAATGTTGTTTTTTCAGCTTGAAATTTTATGACTTTTCCTAAAGTGACCAACATTAGAAAAATGGAAATATTAGCTTTATTCATTTTTCCATGGAAGCTGTACACAACTTGAGTACAAAGATTG
>JAUMHL010000009.1:18352680-18374494 GCA_032362345.1 Sandelia bainsii | reverse complement strand
ACTTTAATGAAGAAAACACTGTATATGACAGCTGTATTGTAATAAAAAACGAGTGGTGTCCACTGAAAGAATGCAGTTTTTCTGCACTGTAAAAAGGAAAAACTCTGACATTCACACAGTTTCTGATGAATGACAAGTTGTTTCTTCATGCAGTTGCTTTATTTTAGATCTTTAGTGAGGGCAGGTCCTGACCTGGAGGAAAAGGGGTGTATAGTGAAAATGAAGACAACAGGAGGGTTAAATGCATGCTAGTAATATTCAGTCTTTTTTGTTCTACTCATTCTAAGTTCTCTAGCTGCTTCCTAACTTACAAACTTTGTGTGACTGTGGCTTTTTGTTAAAAACAAGGTTGATGAGAATGAATTTTGTGCCCATAAAAAATAAAACAATGCGCTAAAAGACAATAAAACACTATAGTGCTGTGGGAAACCACAAAGTTGTTCATAATTTCCTGTGGGCTCATCACACAAACAACCCTGTTCACATTTCACACTGTCATTTGATCCATGTGCAAGAGGCTTCAAATGTGTTATTACAGACAATATGATGCATTTATTTATGAAGTCCTTTGGTAGCATTTTCAGCTGCAAGCCTATGTTGAATAATCTCAGCTTTGCACATCTGCACTCATCTGCAATTTTTGTCCAATCTTACTTTGCTAAATTGCTTCAGCTCCATCTCACTGAATTGGAAAAATGAGCAAAATGAAACTGTCAAGGCCCTTTCGACGTTCTCGGTTCAGCTGGCTGAACTGCTCTGACTCGGCTTTGGCTGTGTGTTTGGGGTCAGAGCCCTGCTAAATGATCGGTTCTGTGCAACAGGTTTCTTTTTCTTGAATTCAGGGTTACAATTTAGAGAGAATGCTACTACGATTGTGCTCATTGTATTTGGCTTGTACCCTACATATATAGAATCTAGCACACAGGCCCAAAAGTTTATTTATATTCTTATTAGAGCATGCACAAAAATAGCATTAAAAAAACAACAGCTGTGTGTACATAACCATACTAAAATCATGTTTATGTTGCCTCCAGGAATAAGAAAATGTTCATTAGTTACCTATTTTTCTTATTCTGAATAACAGTAGCAATATTAGTAAAAATAATACCCAAACCCAAACTGCAAGCCAAGAACAAGTGATTTGGCATGTATCATATTGTATAGTTTAAAGGCATAGGGTCTGTGTCCCAGTTTGTCCTAGGGTTTCTTTGTACAAAAACCTTGTGTCTTGAGTAGCAAAGTGTGTCATTTTTAAGAATACTGAATTGAGGATCTGTGCCTAGCATTATAATATGAGCAGGACTGCACACTGGCTGGTGGCTCACATGGAAAAAGGGGCATTGGTCTTAGACGTGTGGTCAGAAATTTAACACACACAGCTGTAATGGTCATTTTATGGAAACACTCAGAGACTTAAAGGAATGGCCCTGTGGGAAGGTTACATTTCCTTGTGTCAGTGTCAACCTGATTTCCAATCTTTTGCTCTTCAGCTGGTCCAGATGCCTGTGTGCTTGTCTATGAGATGAATGTGTCATGGACACAAACTGAAGGAATTTGTGTGATCACTGTGCCAATGGGTAAGAAATTATATGTCTCAGAGTTGGTGATTTAAAGTGCAATTGGTTTGAATTTTAAACTTATATACAGTATATGTACAGTAAGTGTACTGTATGTCACAAGATTAAATCCAGGGTGGGATTGTTAAAATATCAACTGAATTGGTGATTTATGAGTAGAAAAGCATTTTCTAATGCAGCATCAATTTTCAAAAATGTTACTGGCCAATAGAGAAATGTGACAAGTTCAAAGTGTAGCACTGGTGTAGTCCTTCATACACTCTGTGCTTCTGTCTAAATACATATTTTTTCCACTCATGGTATCAACATCCAAATACAGAAAGAAGGCAGAAACCAGCCTCAAAGGGTCTCAAAGTGTTATCATTCAAAATGAAGAATGGTGACAACACAGGGAAGCTGCAGACTACTTTACCAACATCTATTTTTAATGTTAAATCTCATCCATTACCAACATACAAGTAGTGGTCTGAGAGTAACAAAAAATCGATCCAAAGATGATTCAAACAGACGAGGAAAGAAATTGAAAACTTAATTTTTTTCCTTCCAGATAATCAGTGATTCAAACAGCAAGATGGGTCAAAAGCAATGGTAATGGAAAGTGCAAAATCTCTATGCACACAGAACACGCATCATTCAGTACAAAATAAACAATATTAGTCAGCCCCACACAGATAAATGCTCACATTGCGTTGATGGCAACCCAGATGATCACATTCACTCTTTATGGTTCTATCCACCTGTGCCAGAGATGCTCACAAGTTGCAAAATATCAGTCTGAGTCAAGCACTCAATTCAAGTCAATTCAATTCAAGTCAATACAAGTCTCTGGAGTTGGAGCATCAAGTTTTTAAATCGAGGTTCAAGAAAGGTCTTAAGTCTCTAATGATTCCAACTTAATATGGCAATTGCAAGAACATTTTCTCCTTTTGAATTGTTTTGAGTGTATTATCTAGTAGAGGTTTATTGTTGGTTAGCGTTGTGTCCCCCTACAGTATTTAAAAACAATTCTAATCTATATCTTAATAACCCCTGTCTCCAGGGATCCCATGACAATACTAGCACAGGTTTTTTTGTGTGTTTTGTTTGGATGTAATACTGTTGATGGTAGATACAAATTGTGATGTTATAGGTCCCTGAAAAAATCCAAACATTGCTTGTACAAAAATGCTTAGTGCCTTACCAATCTTTGAAAGAATCTGAGTCTGGAATCATTTGTGGCCAAGTTGCAAGTCAACACAGAAGTCTGTTTATGTGGGATTTGAGTGCAAAATGAGTATGAGTTGCCAACTTGACAAACAAAAACAAAAACTTTCCTTAACCCTGGATTTGCATCATTCCTCTCTTTCCTCCACTGACCATACTGGGCAACTGATCCTCAGCTGAATGCCACAATAGTAACACCAGCTCTTGCCAAGAAGGTAATCCTTAAAAGCTGGAAATACAAAATAACAGAGGATGTTAATCATTGGTCAGAACGTAACTGCACCACACAACTGAACCAACTGTACTTTCATTCACCCACACTTCTACATGCATTTGTATACACGTCTTCTGTTCCCAAATAAACATCACTCTGATGATTGTATGTCTATGACAAACACTTAAGAGAGTAATGACCAATTTATAATCCAACAGCAGCTGCTGAAAGATTTTACCTGTTGTTCTTGTCCATCAGTCAGCACTCTGTTTACTTTGCGAAGCTCTTTGCTCTGGGATGTAGTAGATGATGCATATTCTATGCATATAAGAAGATCTACCAAACTAGTAGCAGTGGGATGAAAGAATCTGGGTGCCACGGTTTAGTGGCCACTTCAACGAGCAGTTTACTGTAGAAGCTACAACTTGGTTTTGTGGTCAGGGCGGAGGTCATAGCACACTGGGTTTTCCTATAGAGGAGAGAGAAACCCTGGCTGAAACAAGGAAGGACAGCTCTCATGGATCATCTCATCTTTACACCACAGTTTACTCTCAGTTGTACAATTAAAAAAGCAGATTGTGAGATGAAAGTGGGCACAAGAACCTCAGTAGTCTACTGGACATAAGCAACATACAGGAAAAGCCATATGACCAATAACAGAAGCTTAGTAGGAGATGAATTTTTCATCATGACAGTGATCCTAAACTCACAGCAGAATTCACATGAGAAGAAGGAAACAGTCAAAGTTCAGGCACACTGTATGAATTTACTTGACATATGATTTCATTTTTTTATAAGACTTTATTATTTTTCTATTTTTGGTGTGACAGGCTTTGAACCATTATCATGTAATAACTCAACAACTGCGCACCAAGGTACATCCAAAGCGAAGCTGTGCTTTACATGGAAAGGATTACACTCTTATTTCCCAGAAGACCTACTGACTCAGGTTCCTGTACTGACTCAAATGACAAAACAGACAGGACAGGAGCAGAAACTAAGAGAGATCCAGATGGACAAAAAATATAAGCAGGCAAAATGAATGGAAGACGATTCCAGTAAAGACGCAGAAAACATCTCATTTAGTCATCCTGTGCTAATAACAATGTGAGAATGACTCACGAAGACAGTGACAAACAAGGATTTGTCTTCTTGCTTTGATTTCATTTTCAGAAGTGCTTTTTCCTCAGTATTTGGCTTTAACACAATGGAAACTGATGCAGATTTTATGGTGTTATTACACTGGTGTGATTATGTTTAGAAATACGAGAGTACAGTGAAAACATTTAGTGAACAGAGAAAGAACCGCTTCTGTTTATGCTTTGTACAGCCCCAACAGTCAAACAGTGCAAACAAACCATGGTAAACTATGTGGAGTGACGGGATTATGGATCCCAGTAAATTAGAGAATGTGCTCCTGCCACTTGTCTCTATATGGACCATAAACCTACCTTGTCCTCCACATACAATGAGCCTCCTTGTGAAAGAGGAAAGATGTTCAGGGAGAATGAGACGAGCATGCCAAGATAAATAATGATGGAGGAGATTTACTCTGTAAAAACTGGGAAGCTTTCAAATGAAAGAGAGAATAAGATCTCTGCTCCGCTGTGAGCCATCGATCAGGTCAGGAGGCTTACTTTCGTTCTTTTCCATAGAAGAACAATGATGCTGTGTTGATCGATGTAAATCAGATGCTATTCTTATCTTTCTTCATTGTCAAGTATGTTCGATGGCTGTTCTTGAATGGAAACATTTAATATGGTACCTCAGAAAATCTACAACAACAATGTAAGAGAATAAAGGAAATTCTTGGCTTTCTATTCTATTCAATTTCTCTTTTCCTTATCTTTGTCTCTTAGAGGAATAAATGTTTCCCCCTGCCCGACTCTTGCTTCATATTGAACGCACAAACATCAGAGTGGTATTGCTCTTGTTATCTATTGCTGTGTGAACACAGAAGGTGTTTCAGCTGCATTTTTCAGTCAGCTCTCTCATGCATATCTTGATGGGATAGATGTATCACCTATTTTAATCAATCTTGCTGTTTACACAGCTTGCATATTAGCTCATGTTTCACTTGAGCTTCATGCACAGTACGTTTGCCAAATGCATATTCGATTTGCGTGTGTAAACACAGTGATTGTGTATTGGGCTCATGTGTGACCTACACTCTGTACTGTATGTGAAGGCCTCCAGTTAATCTAATTGTTAGCTGCCTAATTTTAATCACAACTACACAGTAACTAATTTGTATTGTTTTGGGAAATTAAAATAATAAACTAAAACAGTAAGAAACTACAACAATACAGCTCATTTCAATTGTAAAATTCCATAATTTGTTGGACTTTGAAGGATTATCTGCAGGATTGTCACTGTTGTCTCACTATATAGACTGCTCACAGTTTAAGACAACAACAAGCTGAAAATGGAAAAAGAAATTGTAGGAAACTTTATAGTGGGACCTTTATGGGAACAAATTGGCTATGTTACCGGAGTTTCTGTTAAGTGTTTGGGAGTTAAATATACAGCACTGTTTAGTGGCAACTGCAGCTGACAGGCCATTATGGAAACAAAGTGAGCAATGCGTGACAAGCTTTTTATCAGCAAAAATTGTGGTTGATGCAGCACTTAAAATGGCACACGTGAGTGTCTAAACTCTATGCACATAGCTCAGCCAAACTTCCAGGGAAACTTTTTTGTCTTTAACTGTTTTTTTGGGGGGTTTTTTGTGGCACACACTTTGTCATGGCTCTTGTCTTGTGGCTTAGAACCACATGCAACACAATACCTGCATGGCATATGTCAGGAAAGACGTCAGCTTCTGATTTAAAACCAGTCCTGGTTTCAAAGCTGCTACACAATCTGCCTGGTCCTGAATAAACTCTTGAACTTTCATCTAAGGCTTTTTAGTCTTTGTTGATGCCCATTGCAGTACTGTTCAAAAGCGGCGGTGATCTTAGCAGAAATTTGCAGTATTATTGTTGTTGTTCTTTTTATACAGTTCTGTCATATATTTTCTTTCTTTTGTTGTTGAACCCTCCTCCAAACCTCCAGTGTCATACAGAGATATGCTACAAAAGGCTCTGGACAAGCAACTGCTGGTTTGTTTTGGTGCTGCTCCCTTATGAACAGGCAACGGGACCAGTGCCAAACCTCCCAGTTATGCTTTAGTTCTTGTCACATCTAATCAAGTGTCTTTTTGCGCTAAATATTAGGTAATTGGTTGCCACATACAGAATAGTGTCACTTTATGACTAAAAGAAAGGACAGGTACAATGCTTATGCCAGGTTCAGCTAATTTGCTGTTACTGCTCTAATGTACTGCATCTGTTTAAAATGAAAAGGTTGCCACACTAAGGAAAATTCTTTGCTTTGATTGATTGGATGTGATGATTGTTTCCACTCATTATTTTCTCTCATGGTACTTAACTGTAACTGTAGCACCTATATGTAATGTAACTTTGTTTACTACGTTCTTCTTTGCCTCATGTGAGGTTTTTATGCTTTTACTCTTTTTCAGCCTTATCACCAGTTACCTTCTTATTCATTAATCCACAAATCTGCCTACTACATTTAACTACAGCGTGTAATGGCTTAAACTAACTGCAAACAAACTATGCATTTTTTTCTTTCTTTTGAGCTTGGTTTCAATCTTGAAATATGAAGTTGGAACATATTTAGTGATGGAAACCACCAGAAGTGCTAAAAATACCTCTGCCAGTCTGGTAGCCACGAGACTCCATCACACACTCATTACCACACGACCTGAGGTTGGGAGGAGAGGAGAGAGGAGGGGATGTGGTCAGGAGAGAGAGACATATAGCATGTGTGTGTGTGTGTGTGTGTGTGTGTGTGTGTGTGCGTGTGTGTGTGTGTTGAAAGGGTTAGCAGCATAAAGGAAGGGAGAAAGTAAGGGATGTGGTAAAAGGAAGAAAAAAGAAGAGGGAGAGGGAGATATGGATATGAGCTGTGTGTGTGTCTGTCTGTCTGTCTGTTTGTCTGTCATTGTGTGTGTCTGTGTCTGCACAGAGTCAAGAATGGTTGTGGTCAGATACATTAGTATTATATGATATTTCCTATGGTCTCCTGGCATTTCTGAATGACGGCACATATTGCAGCCCACTGAGTTATTACTGAAATCTTACATCACATCATTTCTGAAGAATTTGCAGTTTAGTTTGACTGGACAATATCGTTTTCTATGATCCCCCCTGCTTCTCATCTCTCCTTTCCTCTCTCTTTCTCTTCATCCTCCACACTTCCAGCCACCTTCTTTTTCTTCTCTTGTCTCTGATTTATTCCCCCGCTTCTCTCCATCCGTTTGTCTGTCTGTCTGGTGTTCTCTGTTCCAGCTGCCGAGTCCCTCCAGGACAATCAATCCTTCTCCTCAACCCATACCTGGCCCTTGTTCAGCTCACACACACACAAGAACACGCATATACTGACACGCACACGTACGGTAGATATCCACACATATATAAATACAAAGCCATGCGCACACATACAGACATATGTAGTATGTACGTACGCACAGACAAGCACAAAAAATACACAAGTGTATATCAGAAAAACAGAAGGGCAACCTGATCTTTCAGTCAACCTTGGAGTGAAACACACAAATTGAACTTCCAGGTCTGGGTCTAAATCTGACTAACAAGGTGATCTGAAGTTTGAAGTGGGTGTACCTATTGCTATAATCACAGCATGGGTAAAATAATATATGTATGTAAGATTAAGGTTGGCGACCACCGTTTTATTTTCAGGTAAACTTAACAACATATATAACAGATATATTCTTTCAATTCCTGCTTTTTATTATAACAGAAGTAGAATCAGAAGTCCAAAGTGTACACCAGGGTCCTAAGTGCAGGGGCCCAGTAATTAGTGTCCCCTAAACCACAAAATAGCTGAAGGAAACAAACTATATTTTGTGGTTTTAAGCCAGTTCAAGTAATTTTACTCATGTTTGTGGAACAAATTCACATTTTAAGGTTTGTTATTGTTGGTGGTTCAGTGGTAGACATACTACATAGGTGGTCAAGGTCTGACATAACACTCATGTGAACTTCCATCATACCAAAGCAGATTAACTGGCGTGTTTGAAGGAGGAGGAAAGGTGTGCATCTGAATACGATGAAGAGGAGGCCCCATGACAAATATGATACACTGCCCTATTTGCCCATGAAAAAACAGTTCCTGTGTTGAACACTGATTAGCCGCAGCAGTTGTAGTGAGGAAGAAGCCGTCAGTGTGTGAACTAAAAAACCTTTGTTGTTTGTATTCAGCAATGTGTGACACAACAAAGATACACTAGATCTAAAAAAGTAGTGAATTATGGTAATACAAACCAAATTGCAGCATATATTTGTTAGCTGTGAGAATGGGCAAAACAGCTATGCTTTCATTGCAAGGATGTAAATTCCTTTGAAAAATAACAGCAATGCATCTCAGCATTGTGTTTCTGCTGCCCAAGACTCAGACCTGCAGTTCTCACTCACTCTGTTGCTCAGTCATCAGTTCCTTTCCTCAAGAATGTAGAAGTGTGAATTATTGCATTTGGACATTTAAACAGCTAATTAAGGGTGCTGTCTGGGCAAACATTATCACACGTTTTGGTCCATATACATGTCAAAGAGTGCAGGGCAGCCCAAAGCAAACACATGACATCAGCATGCAGAGAAAGAGCAACACAGAGACCAGCGCTGAAAGAAACTGAGAGATGAAGTGTGAAGCAAGCAGACAAAGAAGGCAGTAAAATAAATAGGCAAGATAAAGTGAAACAAAGAACACTATGAAACAATGAAAAGGAGATAGAAATATGGAAAACACAGAGAAAGTACACACAATATTGATGTGTTCCATGGGTGGCAGAAGTGGGAGCGATGAGAGAAAAGGAAAGATGAGGAGTGAAACAAAGGAGAGAGGTCACACGCTTGATTGGGCGTTGATGCAATGAGGTGAGAGGAGAAGAGAGGAGGATAAAATCAGTAAAGTCGAGGTGTTAATGTCTTTTATAGCAGAGTCCAGTAGTGAAAGAAGAGAGGAGACAATTAACTAAAAGTACAGAGCAGAGAAAGACAGACAGAAATTTAAAAAAGTACTGTAGAGGAAGGAGGAGAAGACAGGAGTTGTATATATAGCTGGGTGCTCTGGAGATGTACTCTGACTTAGCAGCTGTTTAAACATAATAGTAGCTCATAGTTTGTTGTGTGTGCTTCAATATCATGTAGTCTGCTGAGCACATTAACAAATTTAACAGACTGAGATGCATAGATTGTTCATGCCACTTTTGACAGTGATGAGCAGACTTTGCTATAATTTCCTTATTGTATATAGTAAAGAAATCACAACTAAATAGGTGTATATATACACCTGCATCTAACAAGTTACTATGACATATTATGCTGCTGGAGTTAGTTCCTGTGTAGAATAAAGATTTTTTTTTTTCAACTCAACAGCTTTTTCTAACAGCTCCGGTGTAGTTATTCCTCAGTAGACAGACACAGTGTTTAAAGAATGCTGTCTTGGTAGTTATTCTCATCATTTACAGCTCTTTCTCTGAATGAAGTAGCCTATACTTTGGTCTGTAACATGTAATTTGATTTTACAATATATTATATTATATAAGTTTCCATATTTCTTTTTTTACTGCTTTAAGCTTACATGTGTCTTAGAAATGAAACAAAAAATCCTGAGTTATGTGAAGTACTTTCTGTAGGATTCATTCTTGTAAAAACTTTACTGTATTCCCAGCCCTGTACACAACGATGCTGTTCCATACGCAACATGTTATTTCATGCAATTTTTTTCAAATACATAAGGAAGAAATGCATGTATTTGAGGAGAGTACATGAAGTTGTTGCGCTGAAGCTACAAAAAATTGTTGTTTCTTTTCAAGGAGAATCTCAACAACACATAGGCCTAAAGAAACCTAGGCGGTTTACTTTTCCACTACCTTAAAGGCCTAATCAGTAACTTTTTGACCATATAAATTCAAGGTTAACATATACAGTATTTAAACATAGTTTTAAAAGCAAACTTTGTATTTTGTATGCTTCTCTTCTTCTTTTACGACATAAGAATACTAGATTATACAGTATGACAAAACTGTAGAAATTAATCATTTATTTTCAGTTCCGTTCAAACATTTGTCCTAAAATATCTATAAATGAACTGAGCAGTGACACTGAAATTGTTCTTTTTAATTCTACTGTGAGGAACAAATTGTGAGTTTTTACAGCTTTAGAAAATCTCTTATTAAAGAATCTGCTTTTGCCACAGTTTTTTATCTTGTTAGTAACATGTTTTTGTGAATAATATTATGAAAACTATCTCTGCTGAATTTATTTCACTTACTGTACATCTGTCTGCTCTCTGTGGTTAATTTCTATTTAAAATGTTACACAGGAAAAGTTATCTCCTCTGCTAAGAGTTTGCTCATCTCTCTCTCTCTCACTTTCTTTCTTGCTCTGACGCCCGCTCTGCCCCTCGCTCTACTCACTCTGTTCCTCCAAGAAAGTTTGCTCATCTCCCCAGAGACCCACCTGATCTTTTTGACAGAAGGTGAGCAAAAAAGACGAGACACGTTGTACTCTCAAGAATGTCGTCTTAACCTTGCCACACCACGTCTTACACACACACACGCACACACACAGCAAGTCATCACATTTCTCTCTTACGCACACATGCATTTGTGAGGACATTCCACTGACTTGCTTTCTTACTTTAAATCTTAATCTTGACATTCACCCAAACCACTATATGACCGAACCTTTGCTCTTGTGCTCAATGCAAACCACAACAAGTGGTGAAACATACTTATGCACACTCACAAAGAAACATAAGCATATGCACATCTCCTCCAACTGGAAAACTAGTTAGATGTTGTATAAGCAGTGAAATACACACCATGTTTTGCACACACACACACCTTACCTGACACACTTGCAATGAAATAGACATCTTTTACTCTGTCATCTACAAAAGAGCACTCATACATCTGAACCTATCAGACAGAACATTGTCTGAATATCAGCGAGCAAAGACAACAAAGACAAATTGTAATTAAAATACACTAAGGAGATTGGAACAAGAATAAACTAAAAAAATGGAAGATGATGAAAGTAAACCAGTATGGAATAGAGATAAAAGATAAGGATGGAGAGACAGGAAAAAGTTACAAGAACTGGAGAAAGAACGCACTGGCTGCAACTGAAGTCTTTACATGCTTTGCTTCTGCAATATTTTAATCCTAATTGAATTTTAATCTACAACTCACTTAAAAGAGTACTGGGTGTGTTATGGTAATAATGACCAATGCCATTTCTAGAGCCAATTAGTGTTTATACAACTTGGAATGTTCTTATATATCAAATTCAACATAAAATAAAATATTGCCAGCAAGTAGCATTACTTTATACTGTTCCTGTGCAGAATAAACATTTAAAATTGATAAAGTGTCCGTTCAAGTTTGTTTTTTTTTTAAGTAGAACCTCAAATATATCTCTGTGGCAGCTCACTGGAATTTGAGAACAGTTTTATTGCACAATATCTTGTTTGCTTTCAGTTCAAAGTGAGGAAAGGTTAAAACTGGCACAATCCCACACGCCGCTAATGCTGAATGTAGAGTTATTACAGGCAGTCTATCGCTCAGATAAACTGAGCTGTTTCAGAGCCAGCAGTGTTTGTCGGGAGCTGCCAGATCCAAGTTGAGGATTTCAGATCATATTAACAGACATCCGACTGCAACCTCCAAGGGAAGCAAAACCCTGCTGTGATGAGGTGACACTTCCAGTCCCTCAGTGCCAGGCCAAAGAAAGCACGGCGGCGTGGAAGAGGCTGGAGAGAAAGAGACAAACACAGTAGAGAGACAGGTAAGAGGTGGATCAATAAATTGATTAATCAGTGCGTTCTATGTATGTTGTGATTGTGTTTCACATAAATACAGCCTTACAAATTAGAAACAAAAAATCAATATAAATAATCACTATGAGAAGATTAATATCCATTGAAGTCAATAAATGATTTTCCAGAGAGACTCTGCATGCAAGAAATTCACAGAAATTCAAACACAATGAACATTGTTTCCAATATTCTTCAGCATAAACAGCACAATCCTCACAGGACTGAGAGGTTTTAACTTAAATGTTTTTTGGAATTAACTCAATTTGGAAAGAGAGTGGGATTTAAAACAGGATTTTCCAAGGAGTTTCAATAGTTAAGTGCAGTTATTGTAAAATGTGATGTGAGATTGTAAGTTCTTTTTATACCACTGAGGCCAACATGATATTTCCTTCATAATTTTTTTTCAGTGACACATTAATAGTGTGGATGCATTTTTAGAAGCTGCACGGTTGCACAGCGTTGTTCTGTTGACTACTGTGCAGATCCAGAGGTAAAACACTGTCCCACAGACAATATTGATGCAGCTCCATTCTTCAACAAATCTTTTTTAGAGAGGAGACTCACCCAGTGCAAGAATTTAAGCCAGGGCCTTTCTACCTTCAAACACCTCTCCTTGCCGTTTGACTACCTGTGCCTTCGATCATTTTGGACTCAGCTGTTTTGGAAAGTTCTTGAAACTTAGCTTTAGCTTTAAATCAGATTAAAGATGGCTTTGCTTTATTTCATCCCCAATCCTTCCTGTATCTCCTTTTCTTTTCCACTGTAAACTTTCTTAAAAGGCAGATATGCCATAAAAAATAATTGTTATAATGAATGTTTTAACTTTGGCTAAAATCTGGCCCTCCTGGCACTCTATCCTGACTTTGTGGTTGACTGATGCTAAGCAGCTCTTGGCATGAATGTAACTCTGCGATTAGTGCCCCTTTAAACACTTATAATTCACAGCCTATGAAAATATTATCAGAGAGGGCCAGCTCTCTGCCTGAGGGGGTCAGGAGGTTGTTTTACTGGTACCATGGGCTCAGTGTGTTGAACTGTTCAAGCTCACAGCATTAGAGTTGTCTTAAATCACTTTCAGGGGGTTGAGAATGAGTAGAAAAGCTATATTAGCTATAATCATATATAGGGAGTAATGTAAACGTGAAAATTAAGCATAATGCTCTGACTATTAAAACCTTGACATAACTGGAACATGAGGAAATTATTTTAAAAGCTTGAATCATAATGACAAATGGTTTGTTTTTTCAGTGCTGTGTATGAAAGAAAGCCTGGATTCTCATATGTTCACATCCGCACACATACACACACCCAAACACCTCTGCTCAGACCTAAATTTCCTGTTAAGTAGTGGTAGGAGGTGTATATGAAAGATTTGTCATTTGGATAGTGGCTCACTTCAGCTGACAGTTTATTTAAGGAAGTTTAAATATCAATAAATACTTTGTTCTGTTGCACAGGTGCTTTCCATTTCAGATTTAATATATGATGTGTGGAGGAAAGAAATAATGAAAAATATCCTAAAGAAAAGCGGCGTTTGTGACAGCAAACAAAGCCATGCTGCACATTTCACCAAGGTTTTTCTTCATCTGTTCTCAAGTTGATCAGTAAATAAATTACAAAATGAGTATTTTGACCTAGTAGAAACAAACAGGAGAAGTTGGTTCTCACTGTAGACCTCAGGGTTTCTGCTAGTTCGTGTTACAAGTAAAAGGTGCAGCGTTGCAAGAATGACTCACTGCAGCTTGCAATATCCAGGATGGACATGTATCTCTTACTGCTACGCCAAATATTATAAATTATATATGGTTTATTCAAACTTAGCAGCATGTTAATTAATTGGTAAACTTTCATTAATTAGACACCACTTTATTTTTTCATATTCATTAATTCTAAGATTTGTTCTTAGATGGTATAGACAGTAAAATTATATCAAACTGACAGTGAATGGACACCAGTGAGTGACGTTCAATAAATATCTGCCACAAACCCTGGATCAATGTAAAGGCAAGTTCGCCTCCTGCTGCTCAGAAAAGAAATTGAATGAGGGGTGCGATAACATTTCTCACATCCGTCCTCTGCTTCATCCCTTCATGTCTCAGTGCAGTGATTATGTTATAATCTTAATATACAAAGTAATGAAAAGTAATGTTATTAAAAATAGATGGTTATATAATGGACCCTGAAACATTTGTGATCCAAATGTGAAGAATGTTTACTCAGCACACAGCAACCATGCACCCTGCAATTTAGACAAATCTGCCACAGTCAGATGACTCTAAACACACGAGTGCCGTCCTGCTCCTGTTCTGTTGCTGCCCTGCACAGAATCACCTCCCTCAACTTGTACTTTGCTGTTAAGCGCAGCAGGGCCTCTTCGAGTGAGACTCAGGTCAGAACAAACATAATTATAGGTTCAGCATTTACTGCCCCAACTGCTTTTGCAACATCTCACTGCCTTTGCCAAGCTGAACACTTTCCAGGATTTTTTACAGATAAAATTGTTTCCACTGAGCTCCACTAAAAGGAGTCTCCCCTCTGACATCAGATACTTTCAGAAAAGATGTTTAAATTTAGACTTAAGATGTATTTTTTCACTTTGATACTAATTAAGGTTTCCTATTTTGTTATTAATTGTATTATTACCACTTTATCATCTATATAATAGAAAGTTGTTCTAATACAGTTTTGCATTTTATCACTTAATGATTAATGTGATAGAAAGTCATTTTGTTATATTCTTGTATTTTAACTCCCTTGCTGTGAATGTTTTGTTTCTTATTGTTGTTTTCTACTGTTTACATTTTGTATCTAGTTTTTATTCGATGAGATTACATGTGTGATTGTCCAGAACGTGCTCTACAAATATAGTATTATATTGTTATACTTTTAAAATAAAGGCTTTGCAGAATGCCATGTTAAAGTCTCCTCTATCTTGCATTGGGCTGGCAGCGACTCAGCTGGTAGGGCAGTCTATGAACCCCAGGGTTGGTGGTTCGACTCCCGGTTCCCCCCCGATTCCTGGCCACATGAAGTGTCCCTGGACAAGACACTGAACCCTGAAACTTGGTGCCTTAAGGGAGCTGCCTGTCCACAAGAATTTTCCCAAGGGGATTAATTAAGTATTTATTACTATTATTAGATCATCGTCCAAACCAAAAGAAACAGGATAGTTAGCACAAGGCACAACTCTGTCTTTAAAATGCCTTAAAAAGCCAGCACACCCTTATATCACTTATCTACTTGACATTTTACACAAACAGGAAAATTGTACACCTAATGTCCTAATGTTGATTGCAGAATGGTGGTATGTCCAGAAGATGGCGCCATAGGTCAGATTCTGGCCATTGATGGAACTACGGTTGTGCCGAAATATTAAAATGTACAGAATTACAAAAAGGAGCATATTTTGAATTGATTCACTTTGGTTTTCTGTTATTCTGTGTTAAATAACATACACTGAACATGCAAAATAAAATAAAATTAAATTTAAAAAAAAAGCAGTGGAAGAAAATATAGATGCAATCGTGTGGCACAGACATGTGTAAGCGTCATCATGCTGCGCATAGAGACAGGCTGCTACCACTACAAATAGAGGTTACAGTGAAAACAATCTAACCAGCTAGCTACAGGATTAAAGGGATTTCAGTGAGTGCTATGTTGAACTAAACTTCCATTTATATTTTGTACAACTTCGTACAGGACCTTTTTTTTTTTTTTGCTTCACAACGCGGAAATCCAGCGGAAACCTGAGATGACGAAATGCAAGAGGGGTTGTGCAGTGGGTGTGGAAACCATGTTGGTCAACGACTGTTCATTTCTACTGCACGGCACTGCAGGGATTTCCCATGTTTCACGACCGTACGCATCTTCCCTCACGTAGGCTTATTAGTCTAGTGCTCACATGAGGAAAAGAGACGATATAATAGAATTCAAATATATATTATTGTATTATATGGATATAATGAAATACTAACTAATAATAATTAACTATATAAAAACCATATGAAAAAATATTTATGAGCATACACTTCATCAGGCCAGTTTAGCAGAAGAACAGCCTGTCTCCATGGGAGATAGGACTCCCGTCCAGACTCCCATCCATATAGATACACACACACACACAGCATCTATAGGCGATCCAGTCTCGGTCCTTCACAGATCAATGCGCAGTGAGGCCTGGTTACAGCCTGTGTACATCGTGCAGCATACTTATAACACAGTGAACACAGTGCTGCTGCTACTGCCTGTTGAGATCTACAGCTGCTGGCTTCGTGTCCCTCTGTGTTTTATCTATCACACGATTTACCCAGTGTTTCATCACATCCACGTCTCCAACTCTACACACGGCATTAACAGGACATAACGCTTCATCATTCTTCACCACTTCCAGGTTGGCATCCCGCCAATGGCCCTGCCTCTCCTCTTGTCTTTCTCTCTGGTGGATATTGTGTTTCATCGTCGACACAACCTTCGGATCTATTAAATCAGCAGGTTGTAAGAACAAGACACAAGATGTTGACCAGAGCAGCGTTACCATGGCAGCCACTGAGAGACCGTGACTAGGCCCGCGTTCAGAATGGATCCTAGCGGCGAAGGATGACGTGACGTCACGTCGCCAGGGCGACCAGGCACGTGTCGCGAGTCGTGTATAAAAGCGGAAGGAGGCGACGTGGACTGCGCACACTGACTCGAGAAGCATCATTCGTGAGGTAAGCAACACAAACGACTTACACTTCACCGTACAGAAGTCCTTGTAACGGTTAGGTGTCAGTAATTTGTCTAAATTGTCTAAACTGAGGCTATTAAAAGTGTTTCACACGATACGACTTTCAATCTAATCTCAATGGTATTTTATCTGTCGGTGCAAAAATGTTGGCCTGTCATACATTACTTTAGCTGGGGTCAATAACGTTAGCTAATGCAGTTATAAACGACATGTCTTCTTCTTCTTTACCGTCAAATCTGTTGCATATTTCCATCAGACTGCCATTATTAAAAAGTCGTGAACGACTTTGATGAAAGCCAATATCTTGTAAGGTGAAATTCGTTTTACTTCAGTACACTGTCCGTCTAAAGTGGTAGAGTTAAATAGTTCAGAGTTAAAATGAGTAAACGGTCTTTTCCATGCACGATGTAATAGCACAGGAAGAGAAAGGCGCAGACAGGAGGGGATGCAGCCATGGCCTTGAAGCCTGGAGTTAAACTGGCTGTTGTGTAATCCTTCCTGCGTGAGTCGCTGCATCACTACGCTTTCACGAAACATTCACTAATGTTGTAAACCCACTAAGTGTGAAGGAAATCGTCATATATTAATTTATAGCGTATAACTCATTCACCTGAAGCCGAATTGTCTGAGCGGGTAACGTGACATTGGCAGCTCCCGATGCTGCATCTTTGCGGAAGTGGATTAGTCTCCATGTTACGTAACCTAGTACTAAAATATTCATGACCGTATAACGCCGTAAAATGCGGAATAACAGCGTGAAAAACCAAGTTACAGTAAAACACGACTGTAATACTGTCGCTGTATTACTGCTCTGAGCTGTAATAAACCCGATGTAAGGCGAATGAGTGAATGAGTATACGTGATGGAGGTGAAGCTACGTGCTTCCCCAGGTCTTGGTGATGAAGTCTGAATGACTATTAGGGACGGTGGTGATGTAGGAAACGAAACGGGACAAATGAATAACCTTGACTTTGTGTCATATCGAAAGATGATAGAGGTGTGCTGAAAGCCCCTGATGCATGTGAAGGACATAAAGGCAGCACAGTGTCGCATAATTCTGCCGCAGTTTGACTCCAGAGTCGACGGACTTGTTGATGCTGTTTGCAAAGAGGCCTACGTCTTTTAAAGCGACACAGTGTGAATCCACGGCGCTCGTTGGAAAATAATAATAATATCAGTATATCAAAGCCTGGAAGCCACTCACTCTTATTCTGCAAAAATGAGAACCTCACTGTATCTCTGTAATTAATGACAACAGTAACAGTACAGCAAATAATGCTTTATAATTAACTGTGGCATCAGTGTTTGCTTGCAGTTACTTTGATTGATTTTATGTAGGTGTGGTACATGCAGATGCAGCCATGTCTGGCCTTGTCTCACTGCTGAAGGTCATCACTGCAGCTGATTAAGGTCATAGCAGGCCCGGAGCTGCTGGGGTGGTGCTGGGCAGCTTCTAATATTAATTCTCAAACTTCTTATTATCTTGAGATTTGGTATCCATACGGTACTTAAGGTTTGGGAATTATTCCTCAGGTTCCTCAGCTCAGGTTCTAGATCACTAAAGGTCATTAATAACAGGTTTTAAGTTGCCTGGTACTAGTACTGTGTTTTGCCTGGGTTTTCAGGCCCTATGATTATAGTATTTGCATGAAAATTATCAATCATGTGTCACGGGCTAGCCAATAATAGTTTTGTAGTATTTGTAATTTGTTGATTTATGCTTATTATTACCCAGTAGAGCTCCACAACACCTATAAACCTGGTAGAATAGGCTGTTCTTATCCAATATTTTCTAATGTAGTTATTGTGAACATATTAGTTTACATTGATGATCAGCTCACGTATTTCATTAGAGCCTTTTTCTGTAGGTAAAAAATTTAAGGTGAACATTTGTTCCATGCGGTTCACAGGAGACTTCCTCATACCTCATACCATACCATATTACTCATAGTGTTACTCATGGGCATAGTACATTACTACTGGAATGAACTGCAACAAAGTGAAGTTACACTCATTCCTGTGAGGGGCTTTACTAGCTCTAACAGCTTATAACCCCAAATAATAATTGTGACTAATTAATGCTTTTTGTGTGTGATAGTATTTGGAGTGGATGTAGTGTTTTATGTTTTATCTTATGTAGGCTAAATGGAAACTATTCTCAGATCTCACTTGTAAAAGTCATCTAAACCTCCATTAATTTTTCCTGGTTGATTAACGCTTAGCAAACAAATGCCATATTTATATACCATGATAGGTAAAGCTTAAGCTAAAAATGTGCCTATTATAAGGTACATCATTATTTTATTGTTATTTCAAGCACAGTGATATTACCTACATATATGGCACAGACTTTGTTAGCTTGTCATGTTTCTCATAATCACTTTGACAGTCACTGTGCACAGGTGAGTGCTGTAGATCAGCATGACAACTAAATGTCTGAAATGTAAATGTCAGCGTGACTGATATGTTGGCCCTTAGCTAGTCTGGAGTAAGCTATTAGCCAATGAGATTAGCTGGACCTAGCAACCTGCAACACATATGATATGTTATTCCAATCCAACAAGGATTATGCCCATGTTAATAATAATATCTGAACTATACATACTATAAAAGCTACTTGTGGTGTTCAAGTGAGAGATCATATGATGATAATCGTCATAGTCTTGGAGTGGTTTCTCAGGTACTTGCTGTAAGAAGGATAAAGGTTATTTTTTCTTCTGTCAGATTAGCGTCTGTGTGTTGCTCACATTGGTCATGTCTTCTTCTGACCTGCAGCACATGCAGCCATACTGCCTCACTTTAAAAGCATCACACACTGCATCCTGCAGTTAGTTCATATTCATTACTACTAAAGGTAATTTTCCTCTTGCAACTGAGTCATTCATTCCTTTTGAGGTTTTCATGAGTTGTTTTCTATAGACAGAGACATGTTTTCCACTTCAAGGAAGTGTGGTTGTTTGTAGGCTGAGTGTCCCTCTCGATCTTTCGCTGCAGACCACTTATTCATCAGCCATCTTGTCCAGGATGTGTGTAAGAAAGGGAACTCACAGAGTGACTCAGCACACTGTGTCTAACTGTCACCGATTTAAGGAGATAAACCATAATGTAGGAAGGAACATTTAAAACTGAGACATAGAAAGCCCTTACGTGTGCAACAAAGCAGTTTTACCATGCTCTTTTATATATTGTGGTCATTAAAAAGCATGCCTACAGAATAAAGGTGTGCTAGTCTGATTGACAGGTGAGAGAGGGGGGACGTACAGGACTAATGTGTTATGAGGGAAATCTGTCATCGGCCAGCTGACACAAGCTTATAGGGCTATGGGCAGTGTGTACCACCCAGCATCACCTCTGCAGAGTGGTCACATGTCTCTTCTTTTGAGTTCCTGATACAGTACACCTTTTACTAATTCATAGTGGTTGGTGTGTGTGTTTGCATACATGTGCCTGTGGGTAAGTCTTTGTTGAAACCACAATAGCAAGCCTTAAAATTTAATTAACCTGTTTGTGTATTTGGTCAGAGGACTACATAAAGCTATCACCACTTTAATTTAGTGGTTGTTTATGCTACTTTGTCACTGATGGAAAGTTTAATAGAAACAGGACCTCTTATCTGACTGCCCCTGTCAGCAGGAGGCCATGCCTGCTGAGTTAGACACACAGCCTGAGGTGTTTGGTGTGCATGTGTCTGACTGGTGATGTGATAGTGTTGGACATTTAACGGACTAGTTTACGGCAGCAAAATGACATTGCCTAAGTAATGAGACTATAAATAGAGAGGAAGCAGGTGTGCTGCAAAGGAAGGGAGGAAAAAAGAGATGTGCCTTAAGCTGCTGATAACTCAGAAAGTTTGAGTTCACTTCACTCATGTGCACGTTAAGAGTGTGTAACTGACTCCAATGTATTTGATTTATTTGATTCACAAAGAGGTGCTCAAGAACAGCAAACATTACTTTATTGGATGGTCTGTGTGGCCTGCAGCCAATCAACCCACTGCAGTGGAAAAACACTGGAGAGAAAGGACATGTCAGAGGAAAAGGGAGAGACGCTGGAAGAAGTGGGGGTGTGGCATGGGCAAGAGAAATGAGGGCAGACACAAGCATGAGCATGTGAGACACAAACCAAGGCAACCGAGAGAATTAGTATAGTAACTCTAACTTCTTCCTGATATTAATGCAGGTTGTTTTCAAGTTGTTGTTTTACTCCTAAATTGTAACAGCATGAATGTAAAACACAACAGCTGGAAGGATGTAGTGTACAGTAGTCTGTCTCTACATATAAGGCTTCCTGTCCAAACAATCCTTCCAATCTTCTCAAAATACATTGAGCCAGTTTTGAGATTTCTGCCATGTGATGCAGTCTGTTGTTTTTGTCTTCTGTGTTTGTATGAGAAAAATAGGTCACAGCTCCGAGGGAGGGTAGAGTTGTGCTGAATGATGGTGACTAGACAAAGAGTGGCAAGGTCAGAAAAATAGGGGGATGGAGGGAGGGTGTTGAATTTTAATGATTAGTTTGGGTGGAAGGAAAAATGGGACAGGGGGTAAAAAAAAGTGAGGGAGAGACAAACAAGAATAATGCGGCCAAAAAGAGAAAGTAAAGAAGGATAACCCAAAGTGACTGAATGAGGGGAAATAAGAAGTATTAGGGTGGATGAAGAGAAATAAAGAGAAGTAGAGGAGTGTGCAACTGTGTGTACTTCCTCACAAAAGAAGATCGAAAGCTGTTCGAGCTTCTCTAACTGGCTGCTTCTTCTTTTTATCCAACCAATCAGGAGAGGAGATGGTTGCACCACATGTGAAGTGACTGACAGTTGTCTATAAGAGTGTTTTTATTAGGGCTGGGCACGTTAATGCGTTATTATCACATTAACGCATTAATTAATTAAGGCCGATAATTATTTTATAAGCGCATTAACGCTGTTTTATTATTATTATTATGACGCTGAAAGTCCGTTGCTCACTGGGTCTGAATACACATACAGACAACCAGTGTGTCACAGGAGGGGTGGGATATTGATGAGTACTGGCTTTGGATTGGCATCAGGAAGCGTCTCAACCAATGAGAGAATTTGGGGGTGGGCCTAATACTGCTGCAGCTTTCCGCAACAGAACCAATGCCAGCAAATCACCCAAACAACGGACACCGACACAAACACTTAAAGGAATCATGACGTTCATGTGTTTCTTTTAA
>JAUMHL010000009.1:18333099-18352580 GCA_032362345.1 Sandelia bainsii | reverse complement strand
ACTGCTGTATTTCTTTAAAGTGCAAACCAAATGTTATTGCACTTCTGTTCATAGAGCAGTACTTTTAAAATAAACGTCCGCAATAAACTACTTTTGAATTAATTATTCAATTTTGCCCGTAACAGTGCGATTAATCGCAGAAAAGTCATGCGATTAATCGCGATTAAAATTTTTAATCGCTGCCCAGCGCTAGTTTTTATTTTTTTCTAATTATAAAGAGCATAAGTGGGAGTGTATGGGGAAGGCTGAATGGAGAAATGGAAAGACTGGATGGACGCATTTCCTTTCTTACTCGTCTCTTCTTTGATTGGTCTCAGTTCTGCCTGCTGGCCCACCAATCACAAGAGGAGGTGGCTGCACATCAGAAATCTGAATCATACTGTATATTTTGCCCACATGAGTGTCGGGAGTACAGATGAATCCATTCAGATGCAGAAATGAGCACTGAACATAACTCATTTAGGTGAAATTAACATTCACTGAGAGTGTTGTGTGTTCAACTTGATCTTGACCAGAAGTGAGCTACATGCATTTCAAAAGCCCCTGTTCATTTGATTACCCAACAGTATTCAGGATGACAACCCCATCTTGGAGTTTTTGCTTTTAAATTTAGTCTTCCTTTGAAAAGTTACTGAGTGTAGTAGTGGGTAGGAAACGGTTAGAAAAATGTTGAAAGAACTTTACCACACTTATGGCGCTCCATCTGTCTGCCTCATGGTGCTACATTTTAATGAGTGTCAGCAGATTGCTAGCTGTGGTTAACAACGTGTAACCTCTCTGCTCTGCACAGTATTGCCTCTGTGAGCTGGAAGAGGGTGTGTCCTGAATGCCACATCAGAGCTGGTTGGTCTACAGTCATAAGAGGCAGCACAAGTGTGAAGAGTTGCACTCTGATTATTTTCTAATGTAAACTGGTATTATACGATTTAATTTATATGAAAACTTTAATGTTAGTCAACATAAAACATTTAATAATTTAATTGTACTATACTATTTTTTTATAATACATTTATTACCAACACATGTTGCATGTAAAGCTGCTTGAGAACATCTATCTAACATTCATTTTGGAAGTTGAATGGTGGTGCTACAGTAGGGTATGATGGTTACCATCCATTCATTCATTGCAGCTGCAATTCATAATAATGTATTTTAGTACAGACGTGGCCCTGATATATATTTGGCTTATATTACAGTTATATATAATATTTATTTAACATTTGGTTTATTCAATTCTATTCAAACTATTCAATGCCACTCATCATTAGCAGAAACCTTAACTGAACTACTACCAGCAGATCTCTTTTATGTGACATCACTAGCTTTTTTCCAGCCACATTTTCCCTCCGCATTAGTGAAACAGGATAAGAAACTGTTTAAAGAGTCACATTTTATGCTGGGAAACCCAGGGCAACGGCTCTGTTCAAAGATAATGCAGAGGTTAGTACAGGGGGTGCGAAAGCCAAGGAGTGAGACAAATTGTGAAAAAAGTGCTATGGCAATGGAGAAGTAGAGTTCAAAAGAAAGGAAAGACAGAAGGTCACTGCAGACTTTTATGAATGCACAATAGGTAATGGTGGGAAGGACATGTATAAAGGAGAGGATAGACAGAAATGTGAGAACAACATGGTTATACTGCATGCTCTCTCATTCTCTCTCTCTCTCTCTCCATCCCACTCTCTCTTTCTGTGACCTTGTATTATGGAAGCTAGCAGCAGAACACAAAATGGCTGATCTGCCCTTATAGGACAGGAATAGGCCCATAGTGAACAATGTTACAAACAAGTAATAAAGAAATATAGAGTACTAATGACAACAAAAAGTGTCAAGCTCTCATGTACCATGTTTTAGAGCGTATTGTAGAAAGAGAGAGAGATGATTTATTCTAATGTGGTTGCCCCTTTAGTCTATTTAAGGTTCACCCACAATGCATTTCACCTAATTGACAATCTGCACACACACAGACAGAGCCACACACAACAGATTAGGAGATTACAGTAATTTAAAATGACAACCAACCAGTTTAAAGGACAAGCTGCATTGCCCTTACTTACTCTGCATGTCCCACACAGATGCACACGTTAGCTGCTGCTTTAATGCAGCTTCAAGAGCCTTGGTGCTGTTGTACCATGCAAAAAGGACAGTCACATGACTTGACGAAAGCAGAGTGCTCATGCTTGGTAAAATAGACACACCTAGCAGAGAGGAAGTGGTAGAGTTAGTGAGCAGATAAAGGAGGTGAAGGAACAGAGAGGAGAATCAGGTGGTGCAGGAAAAGGGGGAGGAGAGGACAGAGGAAGCATTTGTGGGAGCCATTGAGTAGATGAGCGTATAGTATGAAAAGCAAAGGAGAAAGGAGGTTGTATAGTTGAGTCAAGGCCAGGCTTCCGCTCTCTTCAGTCAGCAGACAAGTCCCTGTTTGTTGCATTACATACTGTACCTGCCACATCCTCCCTCCCTTCATATCGCTGTGTTTTCTAAACATGTCCCTGCATGATCTAATACCTCCCTATAACTGCTGCAGATGCACATAAAACATGCTATTTTACAGCTTTCTTTTGTGACTGATGATAAACAGAATCCTTAACCACAGTACCTTCCTCGCATTGTTACTACAAACTTTATAAGCTTTATGCACACCAGTGTACCACCTTGGTGTGTTTTCTTTCCCATCTTTGTGCTAATGTTTTACACTTGCCAACAACTTAACTAACTTGATCAATGCCACCTGCAGCCAGGACAACAGTTTAACTCAGTGCAAGCAGTGATGTGTGCTTGTGTATTTGATGTCAACTATTTAATGTTTATACTCAGTGACAAAGAAGAGAGGATATTTGCTGATGCATTTTTAAGCTGGAGTAAATTTTAGCTTTGGGAACAAAAGCTTTTTGTGTATTAGGTTGTGTTGCCAGCTAGATGACATTACTAAACCTGTTTTACTGTCACTTTCATCATTCAGTAGTTGTATTTCTAATTGATTGACTTTTCTGCTTTTTTCTCCAGGTAACTCCACAGCCCCTAAGCAGCAGCAGCAATGTCAGATCTCTGTGTTGGAATCAATGGGTGAGTTTAAAACCCACTTACACATCTTATGAACACAATGGTTGAGACTGATTTTCAGTAAGTAAGATTAGATGTCTGTGAGGCTTGTTTTGGCATGGACATCTACTGTTCCACAACTATTTCTGGTGGTTAGTAAACAATTCTGAAATGTGCTAGAAAAGCATTTACTATGGAGGGGAAATAATTTAATAAAATCCACCTTTAATACAATATGCAGACTTTTCATATAAGAGAGTTGTCTGTGCTCTACCGTGTACAAATGTAATGCAGAACAGCACCATAAATAGTCATAGCACTGTAAAAGCTGTAGTTTCCATACATTACACATTAGAGGTTTGCCTGCAATTCTTAATGTAAGAGGTCACTGTGGCTACATATACTTTTATTATTACTAAACTAATTTAACAAAGTGATGTTGATGAATAATCAAGCCACTGGCTATTACCAAGTTTTTAATATGTATTCATAGATAATGGGCAGCTGTTCTCTATGTTAGCCATACTAGTGTTGGAGGCTGAACTGAGAGGCATCACAGTTAGAAGTTATTAGAAGATTCATGTGAGGTCCCAGGAGTGGTTTCACATCCTGAGGAAGTTTCCCACCATTTTCCCAAAACAACTATTACAACAACTCTCTCTCTCTCTTTCTCTCTCCTCACTCTGCAGCTTCGGTCGTATTGGCCGTCTGGTTTTGAGGGCTTGCCTTCAGAAGGGCATCAATGTTGTGGCCATCAATGACCCCTTCATTGACTTGCACTACATGGTGAGAAAACATCTTCATACTTAACTTATTAGGTTATTTGTAATTAGAAAAAACATTATAATCGTCAGTCAAATAATGGGAACAAATGTGAGAGTTAAACTAGCTGTTGTTGAAAGAAGCCGACTAAAGAAAAGCTATAAATTTGTTAAAAGTGACCCATGGCCATACATAATGGGAAATTCAACACAAAACCTAAACTGACTTTGGCTTTTACTTCCTTAGTTTTAACAGTTTTAACTTACTCTGCTTTGAAATTTGACAAAAGAAAAAAAAACATTAAATCATTACACTCCTGCTTCCTAGGTCTACATGTTCAAGTATGACTCCACCCATGGCCGGTACCCTGGTGACGTCTCTCACGAGGATGGCAAGCTCATCGTTGATGGCAAAGCCATTTCTGTCTTCCAGTGGTAAGTGATGATGTTTAATGGCATGCTTACATAGTTTATTATGAAGGCGTTTTTCCATCAAATGCTTACCTCAGTTCAATTATATTTTTATGAACATCTCATTTCGTAGTTCAGTTTGAATTATTACTTACATTATTTCATATTTTAGGTGAGGTATTTGGTACCATTTAGCCTGCTGGTCTTTTATATCCTGAGTGAATTCCTGACAGTGAAACAGGGATTTTTGCTGCTTTGGGCCCCTGTAGTTATACCGTTAACCCGTTGTACTAGCTGTTGTTTTAGTCCATTGAGTAATGGCAGCGCTCTTCAAAGGGCAATACCAACAAAAACGAGGGCTGTGGAAGAGGCATTCCTGTTTCGAAGGTCCTCTTTGTGTCTTCTGTCTTTACACATCATCGATTTTTTGGCAAGGCACTTGCAGTAACCTGTACAACCCATGCTGTTTTTGTTCATTCTTAGCATGAGGTTATCCAAAGAGGGTGTGCACACTAACTTACAAACCACAAGATGTACTATACTAACAAGATGGTCTCCCTCAACCACTCACCTCACTTTTCTCTCACTATATGAAATTCAGTTGCTGGCTGTTTCTGTATCTTTTTTTCTGACTGGTACTATCGTGGTGTTGCATATCCTTGTTTCCAAAGTTTACTAATACTGTGCTAATGGCAGAGGTGATCATTTCACCTTATACTACTGTGTTCTTTCTTTGACTCTAGCATGAAGCCAGCAGAGATCCCCTGGGGCAGCGCCGGAGCCAAATACGTTGTTGAGTCCACTGGAGTCTTCCTCAGTGTGGACAAGGCCTCTGTATGTACACATACACACAAACACATGGGCACACACACTGACTATTACACACAGACTGCCAGTTCTTAACCTGTCCCCCAACCACCTACCCACCCAGGCTCACATCCAAGGTGGAGCTCAGCGTGTGGTTGTGTCCGCCCCCTCACCTGATGCTCCAATGTTTGTCATGGGAGTTAATGAGGACAAATATGACCCCTCCTCCATGACCATTGTCAGGTAATAAAACTTTAGTCTTGGACATGAATTCAAACAGTACAGTTTTCCTTTTCATAACTGAACTAATAGTAGTCAAGTCTACTAGTTAGTAAAGTGTCTTGTTTTTCTGTTGACAGTAATGCCTCCTGCACCACCAACTGCCTGGCTCCCCTGGCCAAAGTCATCCACGATAACTTTGGCATTGAGGAGGCTCTCATGGTAAATCATCATAAATCTATGTGTACTGTAAAACCAGATATGTTATACTGTAGGTGTATTTAGCCTTAAAGGACAGCCAAAGTAAATGGTATTTTCCATGTATGTAACATGAGACTATCCTCTGTAGACTACAGTCCATGCATACACCGCCACCCAGAAGACAGTGGATGGTCCCAGCGCCAAGGCCTGGCGTGACGGCCGTTGTGCCCATCAGAACATCATTCCAGCCTCCACTGGAGCTGCCAAGGCAGTGGGCAAAGTCATCCCCGAACTCAACGGGTTAGGACAAATACATTTATTATTAGACAAATCTGCATTAGCTGCACCTTTGCTAATTGTGAGAAGAAAGGACGACATAATAAAGTCCCATATCTCTCTTTTTTCCTCTCTAGTAAGCTGACAGGCATGGCATTCAGGGTGCCAGTGGCTGATGTGTCCGTGGTTGACCTGACATGCCGCCTGACCAAACCTGCATCTTACGCTGACATTAAGGCAGCTGTCATGAAGGCTGCAAATGGGCCCCTGAAAGGAGTGTTGGGTTACACTGAGGACCAGGTAAAGTTATTTTACATTCACTCTTAATCACATACATGTTATTAACAATGCCAGAAATAAATCATAACTCAGTAGGGTGAAAGCATGGATGTGTGCTTTTTCATTTTGGATGTATAGAAAAACATTTAAAAGCATTAAAAAGCATTCACACTTGTCTGAGATATGCCCAATATAATGCAGTGATGTATTTTATGACAAGAATGGGAAAAAAATAATAACAAAAATGTGCCTGACTACAAAATATATGACTTGTAATGTGGTTTGTGTTTTGCAGGTGGTGTCCTCTGACTTCATTGGTGACACCCATTCCTCTATCTTCGATGCTGGTGCTGGCATCTCTCTCAACGACAACTTTGTCAAACTCATTTCCTGGTTAGTTTTTAAGTGTCTTGCTCACATTCACATGTAAAACAGGACAGTGGTGTTAATCTACAGAAAAAAATAAAAACCATCTCTTTTCAAAAGTGATAATTTAATTTCTCTTTTTTGTCCCTGTCCTCTTCTGCAGGTATGACAATGAGTTTGGCTACAGCCACCGTGTCGCTGACCTGCTGCTGTACATGCACACCAAGGAGTAGACACTTCCTGGCCAAAAAGAAAGTCAGGAAAGGGACCACCCCAACCATACTCCCAGCCCTCCCTTCTCTTTTACACACAAGCCCTACTCATAGCCAAGTCATAGCATCACGACCCCTAGTGCTACTACAGTACACGTACAGTAGGTAGCAGCAACAATGTGTTTGCGTGTTCTGAGTCTATCTGTTTTTTTCCTTTAATGACAAGAAGATTGGTTGGTGACAGTATTTGTGTCTGTGTGCCCCATCTCCACCTCCCACTGCCACTTTTAGATGTGTTATTATGGCTCAGTACTATGGTATCTACTGTATCCATCTCCGTGTTGGTGTGTTTTAAAGGCTTAATCACCAGTGGAAGGAGGAAGTTGAGAGGCAGAGCTACTGTAACTTACTACTGTAAGAGTAATGAGAGAAAGAAATAAAACTTGAAAAACCTCAAGTTGTCCTGTTTCATTATTATTATCTGTTCACTGTTTTCTTGTGGAACCCCAGAACTGACAGTATGAGGTATTTTATGTTTAAAGTAAAGCTGCACACATTAATAAATAATATTAGGAGTATAAGAACTATTAAGCTTTACAATTTTAAGTTATACAACTAATCTGATTATAAAAAAATTATGTGTTCACTTGGCACACTTCCTAATTGCTGTCTTCATTCCTTCCATATTTATATTTGTTTTACTATCTATTGAACTTGTCCAAGAGTACTCCACCTGTTAGTTTGGTAAGAAGAACATAGTTTAGAAAGAGTTGAAAATAAGATGCACTTATTTTTGTTTTTTAGCACTACTGAACTGCTACCAATCAAATGTTAGGAATAGTAAACCATCCATGTAAAAGTATGGTGGCATCAAACCTAAATCAATTTACTGACTATTATCATCTTATTAATGTGCACTGAAATGTAATACAGTAAATAGTGGCATCCGGGTAGCCAAGTACACAAGAGAGGATATCTATATCTCTTTGTAGTATATAAACTACATATATACACTTACATACATACTATATATACAGTTTTTTTCTTTATTGGCCAAAAAGCAGTGCAAAGGTGCTTTGATTACCAATAAGTAAGAAAAGTGCTATATAAGTGCAGACCATTTACCTTAGATAACTAAATATTTAGAAATTGGATTCATTTAGTACATAAAACTATAGGCATTTCTAGAGGCAGATTTTACAGCTTGCAAACACTTTTTGTAGACATCTAAATGTTTTTCAGTTATTTTGCAAAAGGCAAAAAAAGTCCTGCAATGTTCTTGGGCTGTCTTGCATGTCTTGCTTCTACGATCTACACAAAGATAATCAATTATGTTATAGACGATGGGATTCAGAAGGCCATTCAGCTGGCATCTCTTGTCTACAGTGAATTTCAGGGTACGTTTAGGATCATTCTCCTGTAGTATAAGCCACGCTTGCAGTGTTTCCTGAACACAACTCAATAGCATGGTAGATCCATCTCCTTGCTTACACTGATACATTTGGCAGGGTATTTCATGACATGATGCTCATTTTTTCCCAAAAAATATTTTTACTCATTGTGGCCACAGAATCCTAATTTTAGTTCTTGTTTCCACAATTTCAGTCATCCAGGTCGTGGTTCTCCTAAAAATGATTTTCAGTGGAAAAACTGAACTTGCTTTAGGTTCTTAGAAACGTTTCACCTCTAACGCACAAGATTTCTTCAGTTCTTACTGACTGGTGTAAGGTCACAGATATTTAACCTCTGTGGAGCTATTAACACTGTGAGGGCTTGTTTCATTGGATTTTACGGTGTGGACGCAGGTACGTTTTTTGTCGACAGACTCTTGAAGGTTGTACACGGTGGAACAGTGCACCCTCGCTCTTGAGTCTGCTAAATCTTCTGATGTGCATTTCTCACCAGCTTGTTCTCTCTGATATTTTTCTTAGTCTTGCAGATCTCAATTTGACCTCCACAGTTACCCTGAAATTCCATTGCTCAAACATTTTGCAATCTTCTTGTAACCTTCCCCTGTGCTGTGGCAATCAGTAGCTTTAATTTTTCAGTCTAACAGCTACTTGTGTTTGCACAAGGTTTGAAGAGTCAGAGAATTTATTATTATTGTTTATTTATTATTAGTAAGTTCTGAAAGTGGCACCAGCTGACATTTCTTAAAGACAACTGTTGACATGTCTCAGGCCTAACAAGTGAATTAAGATCAAACATTTCAACTGATCAACAAAACAGAGACTTTTTGTGGTTGTAGTTTCTGCTAGTTTTAAACAATAAATACAATATTTCAGATAAATGTGACTGAATGGGTTTAAAAAAAAAAAAAAACCTTTACAGTTCAGTATATCTGATCTTACATATAGTTTACAAAGTTTAAAAAAGTAAAGCAAAGTTCATGCAACCAATGAGATGTTTGTAACATGTCTTATATGAAGCACAAAGACACCTTTTGTTTGAATTGACAGAACTGTATGGAGCTAAGAAGAAAGTAGCAGAGAAGATGGAAGTCAGCAGAAAGACGTGGTCACCAGCATCTCTTGAGTGAGAAGATTCAAATCCAGTCATTTGCCTGCAGCCTGATTTTCCCATCCAAGCACGGACTGGACAGTTTTGAATGTAGATGTTTTGAATTTCACTGCACACATGGCTTGATTTGGGTCCACTTTGTTTTTCTGATTTTTCTTTGGTCACATTTTTCCCTCATTTGTTTTAAGAACTCATTTGAAAAGCAAACTGACACCAAGTTAGCAATATAGTTTATCATTGTGTTTGTTGTTTAATGACTTATAACTGTGACTTTTTGTGCATAAGCGTAACATTAAACTCCTGCTGGATTAAATCCAATGATTTTCTCATGAACATTTAACTCTTGAAAAATAAGACTAGAAAAAAGAATAAGCAAGAGAAACCTTACTTATTTTAAATGTGATAACTGCAGGTTTCACTAAATCAACCAAGACTGAGATCTTAGTAAAACATTATTAGAGATACTGTACACCAAGTTCAGTTTAGAATAAATAGTATTTTAAACTGTATTTTATATACTATACCCTCAATTTATCCAGTCATATTTTTTAATTTTTTTAATTTAAATTATTTGAACTACTTCACATTATTTCCAGGTAGCCTAGACCAGTGATTCTCAACCAACAGTACTTGTACCCCACGGGCTAAATCTGCTTCTAGAAGTTAACATAACATAATCAAAAATTGCTGGCATTAATAGCTCCGGGTTTGAAAAGTGTTACAGGCCAACTGGATGTGGGGAGGTGTGTTCACAGTAGGTGGATGTGACCAGGTATAGAGCTGCTATAAGAGCAGAGTGACAGTCCATAACCAGCCACTTACCACACCACTAAGAGGTTCTGGCAGCTGACACTCCTTTGACTGGCTGTAAAGACAGGACGAGTCATGGGGAAGAAGATCAGCCCTGAGTTCACAGTCCCCTTCTTGCTATTTGCTGCTGTTTGCTTAGAGGCAGCTGTCTTACAGAGACATTATTACCATCCGGCTCAGAAATTGAACTGGGCAGATGCGAGAATGTACTGCTGGAACAACAACTACATTGATTTAGTTACTTGGAACATAGTGGATGAACACTGGCTGGCTGAATGGTTGGTGGAAATTGAAGTCAGACAAATCTGGATCGGCCTACAGAGAGACCCTGGGAATGACTCAGTCTGGAAATGGATAAATGTCAAGTGAGTTACCAGTGTGAAATTAGCTTTGTTCTGGTTTCAATGAATTAAAATGTAAACATGGATGCAGTTGCTAATTGATATACCATTGATTTGTTTGTTTCAGTACTGGAGAAGGGATCATAGGAGATGATCTTTCACAGAGCAGCTACTGGGCTAGTGGAAAGCAGAGCAGTCTCTGTGCATATGTGTCAAGCAACCTACTGTACAGTGATCAATGTTCAAGTTTACATAATGTATACTGTTCACACGGGAACTTCTTCCTATATTACAAAGTTAGTGTTACCTGGGACCAGGGTTCTAGGCTCTGTCAGGAAAATAATAGTACTCTGGCCACCGTCAGCAACACAAACATAGCTAATTTATACTCTGATGGCTGGATTGGACTGTACAGAGTGGCTGGTAAGAACTGGGGCTGGATTGGAGATCAGACATCCAACTACAGTAACTGGGCACCAGGACAGCCACTCATCCAAGACTGTGGCTTTTTCAGTGCTTCCACTGAGACGTGGTCCAGCAATGCATGCTCGCAGAAATTTTGGTTTGTCTGCTTTGGTGACAACCTGGTGGTGGTGAATGAGAACAAGACGTGGGAGGAGGCCCTGAGGCACTGTAATGACATGAAAACACCATGTGTTGACTCGGATGAAACCTGCACCTACCAATACCAACTCCTTAATCTGCAATACTCGAATGACTACAGCTACGTCAGAAACCGGATGTCTACAGCCACGACCAATGAGGTTGGAGAATGGGTGGTGGTGTTATTGGGGTTACACATTACCAAAACAAATGGCCATTTTTACGCACCAATGCTTTGAAATGAATTAAGCTACTTACAAGATATAAGTATATATCATTACAGTACATATATATATATATATATGATATATATTTATGGTGAAAAGTAAGATTAGAACAAAGTAATCACACAGCCTGTGTGATGAAAGATGATTTGTCTTGCAAACCTGCTGTGTTTTAGATTAAATCACTGATCTGAAAACAGAAAAAGGAAACAAGATTATTCACATTTTTTGTATTTATTTATTTAAATATAATTAAATTAATTGAATTGAATTGTAAATGAAGTGTGCATTCTAAATGTACTTAATTACTTTACTTTACCCTTCTTTTGGCCAATTTGTTATTAACACAAAACATTACAAATGGCTTGATTTGTTGCAAATGCAACATAATGTTTATTATCTGATAAACAATACATAGTATTAGATCATAACAAAGATTTGCATTAAAAAAGTAACTTTAAACCAAATATAGTAACTGAGATATCTGTGCCTGGGCTAATTTACACCACAGTTAATTTGAGTACTTCTTATCTTTAACAATAATAATATTACATACTTGTTTACAAGCACGTCTCTCTTTATTAGTGTACGACCTCCTCCACTAACTATGTGTAAGGTAAATTAAAGTGTGAGTGATGTGACACTCAGTGCTTGCCTTGTATCTCTCAGGTTTGGATGGGCCTGCGCTTCCTGGCAGGGCAGTGGTGGTGGATGAATGGTGAGATGCTGGAAGATGAGGAATGCCCACCTCAGCAGAAACACTGTGGGACCCTGTCCAAATATGACACAAACAACTGGATTGCCAGGGACTGCACAGAAAGAAGAAACTTCATATGCATCAGTTACATCACATATACATAATATGACAAATGATAATAAAACTGGAAGTATCTTTTATCAAGTTGTTCAGTGCATTACTAAGTACATTATTAAAGCCTATTGTTGTCTGTAACAAACTCAAGCTTTCCCTGCTAGGGTAGAGTATACTTATATTGATTTGAAATGTTGTTGTAATAATAATTGTAAGTTCTAAAAAAAGAAAAAGATTAGATAGTGAAAAACATATATTCCTTAGTCAAATCAACTGATGATCACTCTCTTTAACCTTCAATAAGAATAGATGTTTTGTGGTAAAACCTTTTTTAATTTGTTTTTCCGCATTTTTTAATCTATTCTACAGAAATTCAAGTGAATTATGATCCAAATAAATGATCTATCATAGACATAGGAATATTAGGTGACTGTAAGTTGTGCTGACCATTGTGTTTGCAAATGTAATAAATTTACTCTTTTGGTATCTGAAGAGGCTCATTACTATTTTCGTAGTGTGCTGACAGCTTTTTCATGAATGCTATTGCTCCTTTCCACCCACACACCTGACATCATCTTTTGATAGACTAAAGAGCGCAAATTAAAAGATTTTGCTTGTCCTTTAAACTCTCATCATTATTATGAAATCATTACTTACTGGCTGAATGTCTATCAGGTATTTTAAGTCCTTTTTGGCTAATAGTGTTGACTATTAAACCATCAGGCATTTGACATATTCAGTTCAACAACATGAACTTGCTGTTTTATAGAAAAACACGCAAACTGGCCACATGAGTGTCATTATTTAGATATTCACATACTTCAATGCCAGCTGGTTGCAGACATTACATTCAAGGCAGCCTGATTTTTATTCATTTCTCAAATACTTTATGGTATGGAAATTAAATAGTGGGCTGCAAATGGTCTAGCTGGTTCATTTCTGTCATATTTCTGTTATGTAGGGCCTATATTGGATACTTAATGCAGCACATAAGGTAATTTTAAGCTAACGCACGCACATTCTGTACACTTACAAACAACCGATACTTAGACAGGATCATGCAGACCACAGTTCCTATCGGTGACATTCCGGAGACATTTCGAGGTGGAACCAATATCACTTCCGTTTGTCATTCAACGTCACTATAGGAAGACTGATTCTTGTGAGCTTTTCATAAAAGTAAGTGCTCACACTGAAAGTCTCTATTGTACAGGTGCTATGATATGGAAAAAATGTTTATTTCATGAAATATAGATTTGTGTTTAACCTTCACTCAGAAACATTACGCAACTAACGCAAACGTTAGCAGCGGCGTGGACACCGGTGACCGGATTGTAGCTTAGTGTTAGCTAACCTATTTATGGTACAGATGAATAATTTCTGATGTCACTATATTACATTTTAAACACAGTTTTACTCAGAAGTGACCGACTTGTTCTTTCCTCACAGATGTTAACACTCTTTCCTGTTTGTATCCGTGTAGCTATAGTGTCAGTAAGTTAGAACAGGTAATAACATCGTCTAAAACCGTCAATGGCTGCCTAATAAAGTACAGTTTATATGAAGAAGACATGAACATGTATGTTTATATTCCATATTGGTTGTATTAAATTAATACAACATATTGGTTTTATTAAATTAATACAACAAATACATGTTTTTAAACAGTGCTGAAACAGTTAACCACACAATCAATTAACGTTTGTCAATCATAGGAAATCATCATAGATCATCATAGATTTGTATAAATGAATAATTATTTCATCCAGTGAACAAGCGAATGCTGCTGTTTTTTGTATCAACCATCTGTGAAGTCTTCTTTATCTCTCTTCCCAGGGATCTGAATCTTGTGACCAGAGGTCATGACACTGTTTCACTTTGGAAACTGCTTTGCTCTGGCATATTTTCCTTATTTCATAATATACAAATGCAGCGGCCTGTAAGTGTCTGTTTGAATCAGGGATTTGCAAACATGAGTGGGTGTATTATTAAAAGATGTATGATTTCCATTAGTTCATTCATGGACACAGAAGCACATAGTAGCTTGAGGAATGGATTGAAAGTAGAACAATATGTTGTACCTCAACATTTTTCTTGTGTATTCTTGCTATGTCATAGCAACATGTGCTCAGATAGTCTCTTAATCTGCTTAGTACTGTCAGAGATTTGAGAGGGGCTTCATATAATCTCCTTACAATTGCATAGTGTGCTGTTGAATTTGTCAGTTCTTAACCACATAGTGTGTTTTTTTTCTTTTCACTAGCCCCATATTTTAAAACATTGTATCACATAATGCAAGTTGTCTGGACTGCTTTATCACGTATTAACCTGCAACATACTACTGTATAGTCTGTGCCTTCTTATTATGCAGTCCTATCGTTTAACTCTGTTTATGTGTTAAATCTTTAGTTCAGAGTATAATGCCTTCTGGAGATGTGTCCAGGCTGGAGCCACCTATCTGTTTGTCCAACTCTGTAAGGTGAGAGAGCCTTCTGGTGGTTAACCGTCTGGGGTTGTACAAAGCAGTCACTTGCTAGTTTTAGTATTTGTGTAACAGATAAAAGTGTGCAGCACACTGTTAAGCCATTACAACCAGCTGTAACTTTTTTTAAATAATGCATCTAGGGGCTTCATAATGGATTGGGGACGTGCAGTGTTATATTTGGTAACTTTCTACAAATCATAGAAGTGCTGATTTGATGTTTTATGTACATATTTATATAATATCAGTCAAACTCTTAACTCTTTTGGTGAATGAATCATTGGCAGCCATCTTGAATCACTCATCACAAGCTGTGTTTGTGTACAGTGAAATATGTGCGAACCTAAGCTGAACCAACCAGTAGTAGTAACCATACCAACAAAATGGCGCATTGCTGTTTGCAAATGTGAGTAGATATGTCTATGCTGTTTCCTCAGCATTTCGACATCTACTGCAACACAGGAGTGATCTTTCAGAGAGGAAATAATGTGCAAAGTGAAGTTATCTGAAGTGTTAGGTGCGTTAAGACATGTTCCTATGTCCATGGATTTTTGTAAATCAGCAAGTTTTATATCAAGACAGTCAAAGCACCGGTAATGGTAAAAATGGCTAAGACCCCAGAGGATTCATATCTGTCATTTTTGTCATTCATGCAGTAAATACAGATAAAGCACAAATTATAACCTCATTAGTTTCCTTGTGTTTGGCCGAGTGTAAGACGTTTTTTTTGTGTTGTAGATGCTGTTCCTAGCTACATTTTTCCCCACATGGGAAGGAGGAGCAGGTGTTTATGACTTTGTAGGGGTGAGTGTTGAGTGGATTTTTGTCACATTTATTTCACTCAATAAACAAAATACCAACTTGTGCAGGAGACTGAAGTATGTTTGTATGTGATTTTCAGGAATTTATGAAGGCAACAGTGGATTTGGCAGACCTGTTAGGTCTCCATCTTGTGATGTCTCGTAATGCTGGTAAAGGAGAGTACAAGATCATGGTTGCTGCCATGGGCTGGGCAACTGCGGAGCTTGTCATGTCCAGGTAAGCAGTGCAACAATCCTGCTGCAGAAGAAACCTCAGCTTTACTTTGTCAAATGATATCTAAAAGTTGTTTATCTCCTGTTGTGGTTGAGGTGTCTTCCTCTGTGGGTGGGAGCCAGAGGGATTGAGTTTGACTGGAAATACATCCAGATGAGCTTTGACTCTAACATCAGTTTGGTGAGTAGCCTGTCATCTTCTGCTCTGTTCCTGTTCCACTCTGTCTGTTCTTGCTTTTTCCAATAAACTTGGATTTTTGAAATGTTTCATTTTCAAACTTCTTTTCTTCATCTATGTATGTGTTCATCTAACTGTGTAAACCTCAGTTAAAAGCAGTAATTATTATTTTTTGTCTATAGATACATTATATTGCAATGGCAGCAGTGGTGTGGATGTTTACACGATATGACCTTCCTAAGAGCTTCAGGTTGCCTGTTACTGTTCTGCTGGCTCTTTGTGTCTACAAGGCCTTCTTAATGGAGTAAGTCCAACACACTGCTGTGCTCAACACCAACAGCTATAAATGCTACATGTAGTACTCAGAAAGGTAAAATAAAAAAAATGTGTTTCTTAATCGTCAGGGAAGTGACATGTGACTGTTGGGAGTCTTTTTTGTGACATTAACTTTTATTTCAGGAGCAGAAACAAAGAAAGAAGATACAATATATTAATTAGTTCTCCTGCACTTAACTTTGTAAACCACATGATGGCACTAGTTAACTGCCTCATTAGGTACAATCATTTCTAGGGAACACTATTCACCAGCAATTACAGACCTTAATATTAGCACATGTATGAGTGCATATGAGACAAATGGATTACAGTATAATCTCATATAAATCTGAATAACTTAATATACTTTAAATCACTTAACCATGCTTCCCCTAACTACATGTATTTTGCTAGATTAAAATGTGTTACTAGCACACATTTGCTCACTAATCCCATGTTTTACTTAAGGGATAAGAAGACAGTGAGAACGCTAGCAGATAAAAATAGTTTTGGATGAATTAAGGAAAATTTAAAGTTTTTTATTTTGACAAATGCGTTGTTGTGTTTTGTTCTTTAACATTGTAACTGGAATTATGTTTCTTTGTGTGTCTTCAGGTTGTTTGTCCATGTCTTCATGATGGGAAGTTGGACAGTGTTGTTGGTCAAAGCTGTCCTGACCGGGGCCATATCTCTCTGCTCGATGTTTCTCTTTGTTACTCTGGTTCACAGCAACTAAGTACCACTCAGCACACTGAGATGAGCCTTTAACAGGCCTTTTACAGATTGGACTGGGGTTGTCATTAGTAAGAAGCCAAGCCTTACAGCTGTCTTAGTCAACATGCTCCACTAAAGACTGCTGAAAAATGCCCATTAATGCTGGGAAGTTGGACTGGTCAGGTGTGTTTATATATACTTAAAAAAATAAGCTAACATACAAGCCACCAACTGGTACTCAAACCAGTTCATCAGTTTTTTTTTTATTAGCCTGTATGAAACATCAGTGGGAAACGTACTCAGGTTAAAGCTTTGTTTGCTTTCAGTCTAATGGTTAAAAATGCAGTGTGAGTGGTGACATCAGGAGGCTTCTGTAATATGATCGGCTTACCTAAGTTGGTTTGTGAAAAGGAAAATTTTGTATCAGAACAACCACAAATAATTTGAAACTTTATAAATAAGTCATTTCTTTTCTACGTCTTGTTCAATGAGCCAGTGTAAATGCTTAGATTTAGTAGTGAAATGTACTAAGTGGATTTCTAACAAAAGGATGAAAGCAATAGTTTGTGTGACCCAAATTGATCATTTTATTTATTTACAGCAAAATGTTACACATAGTTAAAACATAACTGTAGTAAGGTTTTTCTAATTGTTAAAGGAATTGTATTAAAAGTTTAACTAAAAACAATGAATGAGGTCCACAGTATAAATAAACTAAAGTTCACTTAGAATTATGACCACATTATGTTAAATTGTAAGCATCTGTGATTTTGACTTGAATAAATGTCTGTTGTCTTACCTCAGTGTCTTGATTAAGCAAGTGGTCAAGTTTTAGGTGTTTTGTATGAACGCTCTGCCACGTTTATTCAATTCAGTTTATTTATATAGCATCAAAATCACAAACTCAAATCAAAAGTCATCTCAAGGCACTTGACATTGTAAGGTTTAAGACATTACAGAATATAACTATATACAGAATTATGTAGAAAACCCAACAGTCCCACTTGATCAGCACTAGGTGACAGTGGAGAGGAAAAACTCCCTTTAATGGAAGAAACCTCCAGCAGAACCAGGCTCAGGGTGGGCGGCCATCTGCCTCGACCGGTTGGGGTGAGTGGAAAGAGGAGAGAGAAAAGAGCAGACAACACTGGGCAGTTTGGTTGGGCCAGTAGCTACCGGGAATACCTGCAGAAAAGTAGAGAGAGGAAGACCGGACGAAGCACATCTATGGGAGAGAGAAAAGTTAATGACATACAATGGTGGCATATGAGTTTTGGGGGAGAGGAGCTTGATAGCTAAAGGCTCAGTCTCTCATTCTACATTTGGAAACTCAAAAATGTAAGTAGAGGGATTTTAAATCTATTTAGGATTTTACAGGGAGCGAATTGAGAGAAGCTAATGTAGAAGAAATAGGGTTTACTTTGCTAATAATAGAACTATTTTTCACAGCATTTGTGATTAACTGAAGGCTATTTTTAAGGAGTTATTGGGGCATCCTATTAGCAGTGAATTACAGTAGTCCAGTCTAGAAGTAACAAATGCATGGACTAGTTTTTCAGTATCACTTTGAGACAGGATGCTTCTAATTTAGAGATATTCCTTAGGTAGAAGAAGACAGTTCTAGAGATTTCTTCAATAGTATGCAAGGTGACTGCCATTTACAAACGGATGGCATGAAGTTCTTACTCTGTTCACATATTTCTACCGTTACACCCAGACACAAAGGGAAACTGAAGTCCTAGGCAAAGGGACTGCAAGAGAATAACTCAAACACTGATCAAATCGACTGGTCTCCTGGGAGGAAAGGATTAAAAGTAATTGAAGACCTGTTGAAAAAAGGGGTAACAAAGACGTGGGACAATTTGGTTTCCAAGAAACGGTAAGTGTAGATGGATGAGGGGTGGAGACATATAAAGACAGGAGATAAGGAGTAAAAAATTTACTGGGAATTACACAAACTTTTACCAATGGTTAACACATGAGTGCAAATAGAGAGAAATGCATTAAAGCATAACTACAATAAAGTTGCAAAAACCAATATACTTAAAGTCACTTTACCATACTTGATTATTGATGTATTTTGCTTGATTAAAATGAGATAGACAGGCCCTGTCAAATAAATTCACTCTTTTCCTCCTTCAGATGGCGAGAAAAAGGCTGACAAGTATCCAGACAAAAGGTGACACTCTATACTTCTATACTACACACCAAAGCACAAAAAGCGAAAGGTCAGATTTTCAGGCAATATCCTTGGTATCTGCATGACTGATTCTTACTTTACACAATTCTGTTATTACACATCATCATGTCTCTTGTTAACCGCTTTTCCTGCTGCTGTACTGTAGCTCACTCAGGTTCCCTAATTCTCCCTCCCTCTGGGGCCTCTGGAGTCCAACAGAGCTCTTGTTGTTGAAATGCAACAATGGGCTTTGCTGTTCACTAACACATATACACTGTTACACTGTTGTTGTTTGTGTGTGGATGCTGAAAAAAATGACGTTTGAGAAAGAAAGATGCAGTGATAAACTGACATTAGTTTGACCTTGTGGATTCTAGTGAAAATTAGAGGAGTGTGACTCTAGGATCAGGCTGATACCAACCCTGGTTAATTCACTCTGTATAAGATTGGACCAGCAACATGGACTTTTGTTGTCCAGATACAGATGCAGATAATGATTTTAGCACAGGCTCAATCACATCATACATGATGTAGTTGGTGATGTAGTGGGTCCAAAGATGTTTCCACATGAGGTCTTAAGTGAGTCAGTTCCTGGCTGGAACTGACTCACTTAAGACCTCATGTGGAAACATCTTTGGACCCACTACAGTTCGCTTATCGCCACCAGGTTGGAGTAGATGATGCCATCTTATACCTGCT
>JAUMHL010000009.1:18311837-18332999 GCA_032362345.1 Sandelia bainsii | reverse complement strand
TTCCATCTATTTCCAATTACTTCACATCTGATCCTCAATTCCTGCAATTTATGTACAACCTGTTCTTGTTTCTGTTTCTTTGTTTTTCCTGTGCTAATCTTTATTATCTTGTATTTTTTTCTACTGTTCTGTAATATTATTTTTAAGGCTACTGCAACACTGAAATTTCCCTTTAGGGATCAATAAAGTATCTATCTATCTATGATTGTTGAGGGTGCAAATCCCAAAAACTGCACCCTGGGCTGTCCAGATCCTCTGGTCGGCCCAACCCCCAAATTATAATGTAGAATGTACAGAGCTGCCATTCAGAGATATGCACAAGGGTGAAAAAGTGGTTCAGCCCTACAAGATTAAGTGGCAAATAATAGGAGCTCAGGGAAAAGGGATGGAACGTAAAAGGAGAAATTCCCAGACTACCACAGAGCCACAGGCTACCAGTCCCTCCGCAGACCTTTAGATCCTGAGCCAGGCACAGTCGTTATGTCCTCCCCTGAGTACATTCAGTACCATGGCATCCTCCTGCCCCCTGTGGCTCATAGCATGGAGAGCTTGGAGTACGCTCAAAATTTCTCTGTGGAAGACACGGATGTGTTTGCTGTGACTTACCCCAAATCAGGTACAGTATTTTTCTTTGATATCTGTTAATTGCCACACCAATCAGGTGAATGTAGCAGGCTTTACCAGCTTTTGTGCCTATTTGTGCTAATTTCACACAGGGCAGCAGGCAACATATACTATTATTCCCCATTGTTGCTCTAAAATGTACAGTATGGACATGGAAATATACAAAATACACAGAGACAGATCAGCAACAATGCTGCCTGAGGAAGAGTACAGATAACTGTGTGTTGCCCACCTGTATGTTTTGCAGCTTTGCTGGTATGTTTTTTTTTTTGTAAGGCTTTTGGTTTTGGACATGCATCAAAAAGGACACACATTCAAACTGATTTTAGCTTTTGCAAACAAGGAACTTCCATTTGTTCATACCCATTCTCAAAGCCCACTAAACTTTACATTATAGACTACGTATATACATGGTATTACTTCAGCATGTGAATGGACTAATAAAGAAAATTAGTCACAAGATGCTGGTGATTATGAATAGAAGAGGACAACAAACGTCCTAGTCACTTTTTTTTCTGTCTGTAGTTAGTTAGGTCTCTGCCTGGCTACAAATGACATATTTCTGATTGTCACTGCAACAGAAAGGGTTGTCACAGCTTACTTTACCACCTCTACAGATTTCAATCAATGGTCTTTATGACGTAACATGATTTTATAATGTAGATATCTGTAGGAGTGACAGAAATTCACAAGCTCCATAGTCAAATGCAGTATTGCAAGTGGAAGTTCCTCTTTTTACTTAAAGTGTTTTACTAAACTCGAGTACTAAGTAGGCTGCATGTTCTAATATTTAGGCTACTTTAAGTACAAAGTAAAAGGGCATCAATTCAACTAAATTACTGATAAAAGTATTTTAAAAACTATTGAACTTCATGCTGTTACATGATGAATGAGGATGTCTAGTTTGTTTCCCATGTACCTGATAAATAAGGCTTCTGCAGAAATCTAAAATGTTCAGACCTTGTTAAGTTCATGCACAGATTCAAGTATTCAAAGAGAGAATCACTTCAAAAACCAAATTTCTGAGAACTACATTTGAAAAAAACTCATTTCATTTCTTCTATTCAGAAATCAGCAACATTTTATACAGATGGAGCTTGTTTAGTCCACTTTATGTACTGATAAGTGGTTAATCCGTAATAATAATAATCATTTATTTGTTCAGTTAGTATATTTTAGGTTAGAAATTGTCACTAGACAGTAACTAAATAGTAAACCTGTGAGAAAATTACATCTAAAATGCAGAGGAGTAAAAGTAAAAGTAGCATGATACAGAAATTCACCAGTAAAGTACATCAGTATTTTACAGTACTTGAGTAAATGTGTTAACTATGAGCACAGATCCGGAAGAGGTAGTGTGCTGCCTTAAGGACATTATTCAGGAAATGTAACTTACGGGGGCGGGGGTGGGAGGGCTACAGCAGACACAGCTGTGAAGAAAGGACGCCAGCATCTGAGTTTGAGTCTGGTTTGGGGGACAGATTTTGACACAGGACCTGCAGCCTGCTTCAATCCTCGCAGTATAATGTCTTCTGATGAGTTGTATATACGTTATCATGGGTTTAAAGTTCCCACAGAGACTCATTCCAACGAGAGCTTGATGTTTGCGCAGGATTTTACCTTTAAGGACGATGATATCGTGGCTGCAACGTACCCGAAGTCCGGTCAGTGTTTCCCCTAAAGACTCGAGTTAAAGTTAGGTTACTGAAGAGTACTGATAACATTTAGTGGGTTTGTGACAATCCTATTTAATTGTCCCACTTGGCTGTACTTTCTCTGTCACACTGTCTGTATGCAGGCTCTGACCCAGCGCAGTGTTAAGTTTGTTCACTTTCCTGGAAAGTGTCCGTGACCTAAATGTTTCACAGATTACGATTTATGTTGTGTCTGATAGTAAGATTCACAGCGTTACTATGAGTAATTAACAGAAAAAAACAGCTCCAAGCTTATGGTCCTTATGTATCATCCTTGACATGGATTTTAAAAAGTAATGTACATATTGTCATGATCTCACCTGGACTTATTATTTTATGCTGAAATTCCCTGTCACTTCCTGTTTTACTTTGGAATCCCTGGTCACTTCCTGTCTGTTCAGTCCCTTGTTTCTGCCTGCTTCACCCCAATCAGTCCTGATTGTTTTCACCTGTGCTCCTCAGTCCCTATATAAGCAGCTCACCTCACACTACCCACTCGCCAGATTGTCTGCATACACACCCCAGTTGCAACTCTCCAGCTTTCTTGTTTTTGGCCTGCCCTTTTGGATTATTGAATCTGTTTTCTGCTTTGGACCTGCCTCTAGCCTAACCCCCAGAAAGACTGATTTTCGGATTATCTGGTTTTTGATCTCGGCCTGCCTCTGGTTTCCCTCCTCCGCCTGTCCCCTGTCGGCTCTGTGTGCCCTGGCTCTTCTACCCCCTCTTCAGCCCTGAACTCTGTTTTGGACTCAAACCCCGGATCACTTTTGGATCTACTCTGGCTGTCCTGTTAAGGGGAGGACTGTCTCTGTAAGTTTGTTTGTGCTCGTGTGTTTCTGACTCTGTTCTTGTGACCGCATGGTACTTGCCATCCAGAAGGGAAGCCATTTTGTCCATGCTCCTGCCCTGCCATTTTGAACCTGCTACCCACCTGTTTGTGGTCCCTCTGTTCTTTGCTATTTTCACTGTACACCTTTTAATAAACCTACCAAAACCCTACCTGTGTTCTAGACTGCATTTCTGGGTCCAGTTATCCCTTAAAACCCTCACAGTACAATCTGGCCAGTATGGACCCAGCAGTCAGAGCTAGGGAGGGTCAGGTGATCTCACGGACCTCGACTCAGCTTTATAGCACTGCTTCTGTTTCCCATAACCTCGAAGAGAGATCTCAAGCATTAGCCAGCATGGAGAGAATTTTGCTTTCAAGGCCTTGGCTGTTCGGCCTCCCCTGTGTGCCCCAATTGGCTGCAGACATCGCCATCCTCAGAGGGGACCTTGAAGCAGAACTAAATCAGTCTCCTTCCAGTTCCGGACCCTTGGCATCTGAACCTGTCTTGGAAACCCCTTCTCCACCTGGGTCACCTGCAGCTAGCTCTCGGCCTGCTAGCTGCCATCTGACCAATCACCTGGATCTGTCCGCTACTAGTGTAGGGCCTGCTAGCTGCTACCCTGCCTCCCAACCTACACCACATGCAGCTAGCCCTGGGGTGGCTAGTTGCAATCCTGTTTTCCAGCACACTCACTCTATCATCTCTGGACGTGCCAAGTGCTCTCCTGTCCCCCAGCTCACATCCCCTGCAGCTAGCTCCAGGCCAGCTAGCCACCATTGTGTCTCCAAGCCTCCCCTGCGTGCAGCTAGCTCGAGACAGGCTAGCTGCCACCTGGCCTCCGAGTCTACCCCTCTGTCTCACTGACTCTCTGGGCCCTATTGCCCTGAGCCCTCTGGAAGCTAGGGGGATTTGGGCCGAGCTTAAGGCTCAGTCGGCCACCAACCTGGGACCCCCTAATTATCACTCATTCATCCAGCCAGTCCAGGCCTCAAGGTTGCCTGTTCCTCCTACCTCCAGTACCTCTCTTGCCTCCCCTGGACCCCAGACCTGCCAAGTATCCACGTCCCCATCCGAACCTGCCTCCTCACGGGAGAAGGCTCGCAGCAGAAAGCGGCACTCGCACCAAGGTCTGCCTGACAAGTCTGCGTCTGCTCCAGTTCCAGCATCTGCCCCAGTTCCTGCCAACACCACAGACTTTAGTTCGCCATACCTGAGAACTTGTTTGGCCATCAGCCCTAGGCCTCTGGGAGCTCCAGCGAATCCGCCAGAGACGTCAGTCCTCCCAGGGGTTGGGGTCCCCCAGGCCCACAACCATGCCAGGCTCCAGCCTCGGCTCCAGCTCCGGTCATCCCAGTCTTAGACTCTGCTGCTGCTTCTGACCCCACACTCGCTACAGCTCCTGACCCAGCTTCCACTGGCTCCACTTCCTAGTGTAGCTCCAGGCCCACTTTCCACTAGAGCTCCAGAGCTTGTCGGCGCAGCCTCTTCCTGTCCTGTCCCGGAGTGCTTTGATGTTGCCACCGCAGCTGTTTCTTCCTGTGGTCACCCGGTTCCTGTTCCCCGGCGGGGTCGTGTCAGGGACGCAGCTGCCGCTTCTGTTCCTGTCTCTGGATGCCCGGTTCCTGTTCCCCTTCTGAGGTGGGGCCACGTCGAGGACGTCTCCTCTACTGTTTCTGCCTCTCTGGTTCCTGATCCTGTCTCCAGGCGGGGCCGCGTCAAGGGAAACGCGGCCGCCGCCTCTCTGGTACCTGTCTCCCGGCGGGGCCGCGTCAAGGGAAACGCGGCCGCCGCCTCTCTGGTACCTGTCCCCAGGCGGGGCCGCGTCAAGGGAAACGCGGCCGCACCACTGGTTCCTGTTCCTGTCCCCAGGCGGGACAGCACTCAGGACGACTCCGTCGCCACCTCTCTGGTTCCTGTTCCTGTCCTCAGGCGGGCCATTCCCCCGAGGGTCTCCAATCCCCACACTGGCCACTGCCAAGCCGCCTGCCCTCCTGTTCTCAGGATCCCTCCCTCCTTACAGCCCAGAGGAGGTCTCTCTTGGAGAATCAGGGTGACAGCTCCTCCCTCACGCCCTTTATACGACCAGGTGAGCCTGGTTAATCAGCAGCAGCTAGAGAGGACAGACACAAGTTAGTCAACAACAACCAGGGATTATGCAGCAGCAACGTGGCGCGTGTAACAGTAGAAATATAAATTCAGTCCACAAGCCACATCAGTGAACTACGGAGTCCCCAAGGGGTCATGTCGTAGAGAAAAAAGGAACATGTCACCTAAGCCATTTTGGAAACAAAAAAGTCGCATCTGGGCTTTTCACAAGTACATAAAAACAAGCTATGTTGTTGTTGTAAACAAATGTGTAACTGTTGTTGTTCTGAAGTCAGCACAATTCCTCTACAGGTAGCACAACGTCTCATTCACATATTGGATACTGGAACTTGGTGTATATTATGTAATATTTACCTCTGTGCCTTTACTAATGTGACGTCCACTCCTCTTGTGAGAAAAACAATAAAAACTCATATCATGTTTTTTTAAAGCTAATGATTATTGTGATGGAATTTCAGCTGTGGTTTAGATCATTTGTTTTAGAAATAACCACGTATGCATAAACTGATAAGGTGCAGACTGAAAAGAGCATTTAAAGGTTAAGAAATGTGCTTCTAAATGGCCTTAACTGAATTAGCTCAAAACCAACACTCCTGCTTGAAATGGAGTGTCCTTATTTGTTAATTATTAGTATTATTATTTGTTCATTTACTTTCCACACATCTGTATTACTACTGAGAGTCCAAGGCTAACCCCGCATATAGCATTTTTATGGCCTGCAGTGATGTACAACAGTCTCTCTAGATGGTTGTTAGGATATCAGACATGAATGTTGTTGTGTCTTCATGAGGCTCCTACTGGATGTGTCATAGAAATGTATAATCTGAAATTTTACTATTAAATCAAATGAAGAGTTAAAATTTTGGAAATATGTTACATCGTAAATTGCAGGTACAGTCTGGATGCAGGAGATCCTCCCGCTGGTGCTGAATGGGGGGGATCTTACACCCATCCAAACTATTCCTAATTGGGACAGGGCCCCCTGGCTAGAGGAGAAAAGATTAGCGTTGGTTGTGGATCAACTGACGTCTCCACGGCCGCTGGTGACACATTTTCCCTACCAACTCATGCCCCCCTCTTTTCACACCTCCAAAGCCAAGGTAAATGACTGTGGGGGTTTTTGTGTGTCTTTATCTAATTCCATATTTAACATCAAATGCACATCCCAGCTGTGTGAGACATTTTGTGTCTCGCTGCCATAGGTGATCTATGTCATGAGGAACCCCAAAGATGTCATGGTGTCCTCTTACTACTTCCACCAGATGGCTGGATTCCTGGAGGATCCAAGAACATTTGAAGAGTTCATGGACAAATTCTTGGAGGGCAGAGGTCAGAGGTCACATCATACTGAGTTTACTCTGAGAAGTGAATCAATTTCAGGGAACTAGTTCAGCATTTCTGTGTTCACAATGTCGCATAGCATATCACAGTATTCACAATATCTGTGCTGTGTGCAGTGCTGTTTGGAAAATGGACAGATCATGTGAAGAGTTGGAGCCGCTCAGAGCTGGGAGACAGAATAATGTACATCACTTATGAAGAGCTGGTTCAGGTAAAACAACCATAAGTACTCTGAGTTGTTGTGAATGTAGAAATAACATTAGCATTGTGTGTTTATGCAGTGTTTATGGACTGTTTGTATGTCTGATACTGTGTTCCAGTCTCTCTTAATAAGTAAATAGATAAATGAAATTAACTTACATGAAACACCTGCTGCTTCATATACAGTATATAAAAGTGCATGTGTTTATACCCTCCTCTTATAGGACCTGCCTGCAGCTCTCAGGCGTATTTCCGATTTCCTGGGCAGGAATCTGAGTGAAGAGACCATTCAGAAAATAGCAGAGCATTGCTCCTTTAACACCATGAAAGCCAACCAAATGTCTAACTTCAGCCTGGTCCCAAAGATGTACATGGACTCTGATAAATCTCCTTTCTTGAGGAAAGGTGAGGCTCTGTAGGTCCATTAATATTTCACTGATAACCTGCTGGAGGCAGCAGCTTCTTCATTAAATGGCATTACGTTTACAGCCCATGAAAGTGGTTTAGGGAAAACTTTAAGTCTCTGTAAACAATACAGAACCCTATAGTGACCTGTAGAATATGAAAAATGCATTTATAAATCAAAAAAATTCTACATGCTTTCAGAAATGGTCAGCAGTAAAAGAAAAATAGAGCTGATGTAGCTTTAATTCTAGTAATTTATTTTCCACTTCTGCTTGTGCCCATATGTACGTATATAGTGCTGTTGGTGATTTGTTTTTTTCAACAGCCCATATAGTTTAGTAATGACCATGATTAGCTTCTGGATTAAATGTAATCATAAAATTCTTGAGAGGTTTGAAATTGGAAAAAAAGTGCTTGTGCAGTTTACTTTAAATTGAATTTAACTGAGTTGATTTAAATGCCAGTCTGGTTGAGAATGAAATCTTGAAATCAGACTTGAGTGTAATTATACTTACTACCAAACAGTAGATTTCCTTTCACATCGAATGTGTTGTGTTTATGTGACTTTCTTAGTAAGTGTGCTTTTGTGGCAGGTGTTGCTGGAGACTGGAAAAACCATTTCAGCTCAGAACAACTGGCCCGATTCACATCAGTCATTCGGAAAGAGCTGGAGGGTGAGAGCTTCTCTCTGTCGTGGAGTCTGGACTGACCAGCAGCTGGAGGAAAAAGTTCTCAGTTAATATTAGGTATATAACTATAAGCATGTAATTAATTTTTGTAACACACAGTAGCTTAAGGACTGTAAAAATGTCAAAATATAAATTTTATATAATTAACTTTTTTATGTCATTGATTGGATCCAGCCTGTACATCAAACACATGGATGCAGTCTATGTTAAGCTGCCAACGAGTAAATGCTGGTACAACGACCATTTGGATCCCTAATTGAGCTTTTCGCACCTCAGTGCTTCCGTACCAGGCATGTTTAGTTATTTTAATGCTACTCAACATGATTGAAACACTGCTGACTGCACACGCTTGTTAGTTGCCTTATAAATGCTTTTTAAATTCAGTAGTAAATACTGTGAACAACTATGACATACTGGTTTTTGGTACAAACCACATGTAATTGATAGAGAGGTGTTTCTTAGGAAAAGTTTGATCGGTGCTGTGATCATTTGGATTATTAGTATTTTACAGGTGTTTTAACAGTTTCAATGTGCCAAACTACACAAGTACATGACAGGAGGAACAGATATGCAATTATTTTTGGCTTAGATTATTGGATTCTAATGAGTTATTCAGTTTTATATTAGTATATTTCTGTTTAGTGAGTTTTAATCAGACATGCAATTTTTTATCCCAGTTGAGAGATACTTGCTGGAATATTGTATTTTTACCATTTCATCACCTTTCTTTGAGTGATTAATTTAACTTTTTATTATAATTTTTCAACGTTTGCTTCACTAGTATTGAATTGTTACTGGACTGATATGCATTTCTTTAGTATCTCAATTTGTAATACTTGTTGTCTGCCTGCTTTGTAGTTATTAAAGTTGAATCTTAAGGAGAAGTCAGTTTGTCTATTTGGTAATCTTTTCCTGCTGTGTTCTCTTTAAGGAATTTGTTTGCTGAAGGTATAGTAGTTTGCTTCAGCTGCTCAACAAACCACAGCAGCAGGAAATTACATAAAACACAGCAGACACAAACTTGCAGCCACAACTAGTGCTTTAAAAAGGATTGTGATGGTATATTGTAGGCTGCCCTGAAAATCAGCCACCATGGTACATAGTGACGAGGAGGGAAACCATGTTTACAGATGCTGGATGGGTCTTATTGGAACTGATGAAAGCTGTCTGTAGATTATCTGAACAAGCACACTGAGTCTGTGGAGCCAAGTTAATGTCATATATTTGGGAAGTTGGTAGTAAAACTTATGGTTAAAAGAGTAATTATTAGTAAATTTGGGACACAATGTTATTAAACATGAACAAAACCTGAATTATATCTAATGAATAACTTCTTTAGACAAATGTTGAGAGGTCTGCAAATTACATACATTTGAATGCTACACTGTGCACTTTAATAACAGAGCTATCACCTAGCACTGATGCAGACTGCATGTTTGGATTTCACGGTTCTCATTACTGCTCTCACACCATAGGTATGTGTTCTCAGCAGATGACTCAGACAAGTCAAGCGCATACTACCTGTCTGATATGAAGAGTCTCTAGCAAGTGAGCCAAACATTATTTTACTGAAAAGGTGCTGAAGGCCCAGTCAATAAACATATCTCACAGGGTATTTCATACTCTTGTGTTCCTGACATGATTGATTGATTTCACTTTATTGAGAAAAACTCAACAAATCCCCCTTGAGCAGCACTAGGTGATAGTGGAGAGGAAAAAAAATCCTTTAATGGAACAAATCTCCAGCAGAACCAGGCTCAGGATGGGCGGCCATCTTATTTGACTTGGGGTAGAAGGGTAGAAGAGCAACAAGAAGTAGCAGACAAAAACATCGGGCAGGTTTGGCCTGTAACTGCACACTGGAATCACACAGCTCAGAAGCCGGGGATACCTCCAGAAATGTACAGAGAGGATAAAGACAGACTGTTAAACAAAGGATTTTTTATGATATTTTTTAATAATAAAATAACAGATGTGTCTTTTAACTGTAAAATCTATATCTAATCCAAAACTTAATTTATGAGTAATATATTATTTCTAATTTCTACAGGTCACTGTATTGTATTATTATTTTTACTAACACTGCAATAATGATGAGTATTTATGACTTTTATGAAGACTGCACACCTACTGTGCTAAAAATGTTTTTTTTTGTCTACAAACACTGATTGCTCAATTTGTTTTCAGCTGGAACAATGTTTCCTCAGATCCATCACCCACTTGTGTAACATGGAAAATAAACACACCCTTCATACTGAAGCAGACAGATGTTGTGGAAATGTATCTGTAATGAAGAGCACTACAGCAAACCTGTCTTTCTGAGTTTTATTTCTTGCATGAAAGGAGCAACCACAGAGTAACCAGCAGTCTGTATGAGAGGCTGTTCAAGCACTGGTGTAGCTTCCTTTTTATGCATATAGGTCTATGCAACGACCTCTTATCAGATTTGTGGTTTTCAGCTTCCTCATAACAGTTACAAGAAATAGAAGATACACATGAGTTTTTCACATGTTCTCTCTGTTATTAGAAGTTAAGGTTGTATCACACTGCTCATGACAAGTACATTCAGTGTACTAAGACACTACATATTCCATTATATTTCCATTTTTCCATTACAGACTTCATTATGACAGAGAACTCTGCTCCAACAGTATAACTGTCTGTTTATGTTCCATCTGTTTCCAATTACTACACATCTGATCCTCAATTCCTGCAAGTAAAAGTGAATAATAATATTGGGTTTTCTGTAGATTAAGTACAACCTGTTCTATCTATCTATCTATCTATCTATCTATCTATCTATCTATCTATCTATCTATCTGACTGTAAACACTATAGGAACAAGACATAAAACATAAATAAGACGTAAATAACATCCATGACATGGCAGAGTAGCTGAGGTAACGTAATGTTTACCTACCTTTTATTTTACCACCGTAGTGCAGTATTTATTAAGACATTAGCAGAAAATAGTAAAAAGGAATGTCTTGTGCTTATCAAATTATTTGGTGGTAACAATGTTTTCAGAATAAATTTCATAAATCATGGCCTGTTCCTCTCTTGCACTGAACCCTTTTTTGTAGTTTATTCCTGTTAAGAGAAACACACACAGACACACACACACATACCTGAATGCAAACATGTCCAAACACAATTCATCCTAAAGACCAGTCACCTCAGGCATCTCAGGCACTGAGACACACACATTTAAAAAGCTTGTGTTCTGGCAATAATCTAAGAAACTGTCAAATAAAATAAATATAATTTATAACAGTTAAACCTTTTTGGCAGTGAAGTTGAAAAATGTTGAACCTTATTTGATTCAACCAATAGATGGCAGCCAATCATCATCATCATTGTTTCTGAAGACTGTTCAGTGTTAGCCACGGTCAGGGTGAAACACTGAATAATTAGGAGAGGTTTCAGTGGGACTGGGTTGACTGCCTGGAAGAGGCTTTTTCACCAAATCATGTTTACACACATGTTCTTTGGTTTAACAGTTACACAAACTCAGTGTCTTTCTATTTCGTGACATAACGGATGATGGTAAAACATGTGATTTTTGAATGACGACGCAGTCAAGAAGAAAATCTGTACTGATGACCATTATGACTGAAATGAAAAGATAGGCCCCGAACTGGGAAACAATTATTGTAAGTTTTAACTGCAGAATAGAGGCTTTTTAGCCAGGCTGGGATTTTTTCTCCTCAAATTATTTGTAAAGGGTCTTTGACCTTTGAGAGAAACACTGTGAATCTGTTGAATGATGCAGCAGTTTGAAACATAGCTAATGCTAGTTTTACTGCCACATTGTGTGTTTTACTGACACATATGCGCTACAGAATGAAAAGTGTCTTGCTGGAAATCTAAAATGTGAGTTGTTTTAAAGCCTTGAAAATTGAAAGTGTCATGCATGACACACTTTAGCATAAATAAGCCCGATACAATTCTCATAAATATTATATGGCTCTAAAAAAGCACCAGTTGATTTGATTTAGTTTTTTTCTGTTTACTGCACTTTACTTAATACATTATGTGTCTGTTAAATAAAAACACGCTCACTTTACTTTTAGTGCTTTACTTTTTTACTTTTAAGGCTCCTTTCCCCCTATCTCACTCTGTTCTGACTGGCCAGCTTGTAGAAGTCTGATCTGGAACATGACTGTGGAAAAGATGAACAAAAAATTGGTAAATATTTTATTCACAGCTGCTTAGTTTGTGATCAGCATTTTAATTTTTAATTAATTTGCTATTGTTATCAGGTGTACATTTAAAAAATGTAATACTATGCCAACTGACATACTGCACTGTAATGTTGACTAGTTAATACCATCCGTGATACCGTGAACAGATGAAAAAGTTGCTTCAAGTCTGATGCTGACCTATAACTGTATCCACTGTTGTGTTATGGTTTCATCTTAGGAAATGTAAAGTCAATTTTATTTCCCAACCAAAAAAAAGGCATACTGTATGTGAGGCATACTGACCTCAGCACGATCACTGGCGCCAGGCATGTGCAGAGCAGCGCCAGCTAACCTGAGACAGTGGATAGCGTTCTTAGTGTGTATAGGATCCCAAAATGGATGGCCAGTTATGGTTTTCCACAACACTTGATGTTAGAGGGTTTAGCATTTCGAAAAGAAATTTTTTCTGCAATACAGAAAATAAAGAAGACACCGGAGGACATGGTTTGTATGACCACAGTGATACTACTGAAACTAACTCTGTTTTTTTCTTTGGCCTAATCCCAACCCTGTTGCCTTTGGGCACAAGGTCAACCAATACATGATGGTTCCACAAGTGTAAGTGTGTTTGTATCAACCTTTACATTCACAGTTTCTTTGTACTAACTTCGTAAGATAAATAAAGGTCCAAGTTAATTAATTGTCACGGTCTCCGGCCTGGCTCCGTGGTCTGTGCCCTCACTCTGCTGTCACCAATGAGTTACATTCAGCCTTATCATTTCCACCTGTGCTGTTCCCTTCATAAGCAGGTCTGCCAGCATTACTCCCCTGCCAGATCGTCTGCTACCTGAACCTCAGAGCATTGTTTTTGGAGCTGACCTCGTGTGTGAACCTGTTTTCTGACTTTCTGATTATAGACAAATTTCCACAACATCACTTCATTTTTCCTCCAGACTGTAACTCCCATCACTCCATACTCACCTTCAGTTTCAATCGCTTCCTGTCAACTTCTGGATTTTCTGTTTTTTGATACTTACCTCCTCTGCTATCAACGTACACAGTGAGTTTGTTCCATTCCTCACGTTCTGTATACTTACCTTTTCCTGCTTGCCGACTAACTCTCGTCTCTGTGTCCAGGTTACACTGACCTTACCTGATTCCCCTCACTCCATTATACAGACTGGTCTTTGCTTCTGTTCCTGTTTATTTTATTCATTTACCACACTTCCTGTTACAATAAGTTTTTTCTTTAAATCAGAATATGCTGAGCATTTGTTAAGTCCAAGAAAAGACATTACATCAATAAAGCACAGATTTTAGAAAAAGCTAATGCATAAAATACTATCTTAATAGTAAATCTGTAGGGAGAAAATGTCCTGTCCTGATATTTATCAGAGAAGTCTCTGTAAGTCTTATGTCTTTGTAAGACACAAGATGCAAATAAAGAGCATCACGGAAAAAGTTTTAAATCCTGAGACATTACCTTTCAGTGATCACTAATTTGACAAAAACGTTGAAAAATGCACACCTCTTAATCTTTTGTTTTTGTTGTAAATGCTGTAGAATAACCCCTCTGGGTGCATGTCTGTGTCCCTCCCAGCTCTCCATCCCCTGGGTTCTGACACTACTTCAATTACATGGTGGCCTTTTGTACCCACAAGGGGGTTTGGGTGTGTGTCCCTGTGTGTGTGTGTCTGTTTGTGTGGGCAGACGATGTGGTGCCTGCTCCAGGACACCCACTTCGCTGCCCACTGGTCCTGCCCTGGGCTGCCCACAGGATGCTAGCCTGCTTTGATGCCCTCTTCTCATCAGCTCACTGTAGACACACAAACTTGTACAAGAAAGTCAATAAGTCTTCAGAAGGTCCTGTAATCTCTTTAAAGTTTGTAACACTCAGTCAGCCAAATCATCTTAAGTCTGTTGACTTCCTCCCCCTAAAGCAATGCTCACTTTTATCTGATGACACTTCAATCAAGGATAAAAGTGTGTTCGATCAGCTGCAGTGTCGGGAATAGTCTGCTTAGGTCCAAGGGTTATGAAATTCACTCAGTGCATATCTGACATTGCCTGCCACTTGAATCTCAACCCCAAGTGGGAATATATATTATGCAGAAATACAAAATCAAAAATACAATTGCCAGATCTTATAACTGCAGCATCTTGGATTAGGTGGGCACTAACAGCAACCCAAAGCTGCTGGTACTACACAATTTCTTTCTCTGTCTTCCCACTGGATTAAAGAAATAACTAAAACATTTGGTGAATAAGTTTATTCAATACTGTATATGAGGTTGAAATGCAGGAGTTTTTCTTGCAGAAAATTACACGAGAAGATCAATTACACTTTTTTCAACTGCAGCTTTGCCACTCTGTACATGTGCGTAAATCCTAATGTTATTAAATAAAGTATACAGTACTTTGTGACATCTGTACATGTGGTGTGTCAAACATTGAGCACACACACACACACACACACACACATACACAGCTCTTTGCTAAAATGCTACAGATTTTCTATATCTTATGTCAGCCAGCTCAGATCTGTTTAGCCAGTTTTGATTATGGACTTTTCCTCTTCTGCACTGTGTCTGGCTTCTGTCTGGCTGCATACCACCTCTCCTACCTATTACACTGATGTCTAGCCCTCTTCCTCTTTTCCATTTTCAGTGATTGCACTAACAATGCCAAATCAACACATTAATCATGTGTCTCTTGAGGACAGTGGGTATATGGTGTGATCAATCAAAAACATAAACATGTAGGTTGCATTTGCTGACGTGAATAACTTAAATTTCCCAAACACATACACAGACACACACTCTTCAGTTACGCCCCACCCAGGGTGTCTGCACAGTTCCGGGCTGTGGGGCAATTAAAAATAATGGCAGGAAGCTAGTTATCTGTGGCCTGGCAGCCTCCACTAGCATTCCCAGACAATGGACCGGTCACGTAGAGACATATACAGTCGAACCAAGAGCCCGGGAGGCAGGAGTAGGGAGAGGTGAAGGGGCCACCAGGAAAATGGCTTGAGGACAGCCTTACCCACCTGCTGGGCATCTTGGATTACAGATGAGAATTGAAGTAACCAGAAAATGCTGTATTTAGTCCCATAGTGTCTGTTGGACTAAAAACAGAAATGTTGTGTTGAATCTTCAGAGACCAAATACAAAAATTTTGAAATTTTTTGTTTATTTCTTTGTTTATGTTTTTTTGACTGATTAAATATTCTCAGTTTGCCATCAGCAGGACAATAGTTATTAATTCAAAAACATTAACTGCTGGTCAGAAATTAATGAACATGCACAATTTGAGGAGGGAACTAGCGAGTAGCACATGGGGTAGACGTGCTTCTATATGCTCCTCCTTGTCAAGTTTTAAAGTCAACATTTTGAGTCTTTTTTTTTTATTTTAATCACTGTTGCATTATTTTTTAAATAGTATTGTTCAACCCATTCTCAAGACATAGTGCCTACCAAGCCACCCAAGAAGATCAGAAAAGCTGAGTCGCATTGAATTAATGCTAATATTGCTAATGAAAACACCACCAGCCAGGTAGCAATTGAGTACAAAGGCAGAAAGGTGTTCATTTTCCCAAACCACACACCTGAGGTGATGCAGCAATGATGTGATTTCAGTGATGAACTGTGGAAGCTCAAAACACTACAGTGTCCTCTTCCCAGCCAGACTTTATGTCAAATATAAGGAACAATTCAAGTTTTTCTTTACTCACGGTGAAGCTATGACATTTGTGAAAAATACATCTTAAGAATGGTTCATTGCGTTACTTTAAGACTTTCCGCTAATTACTGAGCCCTCTTTGATTTGTTGCAGTGTTTTTTGTTCTCTTAGTGTTTGAGTAAAACTGTTAGGCTGTCTCTCGTGCAGAGCCGTCTCTAGCCATTTTGGTGCCCTGGGTGAGAATTCACCCATCACCATTTCATAATACTTTTAACACATTTCATGTGAAATATTTGAATCATCAGCCCTGTGATAGACTGGTGACCTGTCCGGGGTGTACCCTGCCTCTCGCCCGATGACAGCTAGGACAAGCAGGACAACCAGATAATTGATGGATGGATATTTTAGTCATGTGGAGGTTAAACCATAAAGCCACCATCTCCTGTGGAGCTTTTTAACAACTAACAACAGTTACTGGAAACTGAGAACAACATAACATTTTGTTTATTCTGCATCCAAGAGTATTAGCGACTTCTAGCTTGAATGCAGCTAGAAATGTTAGAAACTGTCCGTCTTCATTGCTTCAGGGTTGACTAACTTCATTCAGAGAAAGTCATTAATTATCCTAAACCACACTAAACAAAATTCTTCAATTTACCTAACATCTTAATACACATCCCAAAACATCATTGATGGACTGGGTGTTTCTGGACTGAAAAGAGAGGGGACTGTGCTGCACTGGAGATCTTTATGTTGACAATAAATTTACATTATTTTTTCAGTTCCAAACTAAATATCACCTCCCTCAATAACATTTTTCCCTCTAACTCCAAATTGGGCATTTTGTCAGTGTCCTCCATATGTGATAGGTATAGTACAGACATAGGGTCACTATTTGTTTTGTTGTGCTCAAAAAAAGTTATTAATTTAAAAAATATTAAAACAAAAAAACAAAACAAGCACAATTTATCCATCACATTAGCTCTGTCTTTTCAACTATTTTGGGTGACACAAATGACCTAACATCCCATCTATGTGCCACTGCTTCGTCTGCATTACGGCTCTTTGCTGCAGTTGAGATTTCTCTCTATTGTTTCGGCAGTACGTCTCTCTTCCTGTATACATGACACCGCACACATGCCCAGGAGCGTGTGGCTGGGCGGTTTGAGTTTTGGGGGCGGCATGGATGACGGTATGAGTAGCATTAGTACGCGTAAGAGGATGTGGTCAGTGAGGCCCAAAAAAGACTAAAGAAAATAAACAGCAGAAGTCCCTGAATGAGGCTCAGACACAACAACAGTCACGTAGGTTTGACCAACTTCAGGTCCCATAGTCAGACTGGCAGGCGCACCAAGTTGGTAGATTTCAGGGTCCACTGTGAATGTATTTACCTTGCATTTATATCAACATCCGACAGGACTATTGTGTTGAATCTTCAGAGACTGAATAAAAAAACACTGTGGGTCTATCTTTGAATTCAGAAGATGAAGATGAAGATGATGTTTCCTAGATTTTTTTTCTGACACTTCAGTGGACTTTGATATATGTTCAAATAACTGTAATAAAGCAAAAAATGTTTTTTGTGTCTTGGCCCAAATCAATAAAATGTTAAACGTGTTTAACATTTTTGAGATAGTTATGCTTAAAACCGAACAGAAGATACATGCAGTGGTGATCTATGAGTTAACTTGCCTGTGAGCTACAGTATATATATATAATTATGTTGCATGTTTGTTAATTATGTTTGTAACAGTCACCTTCCAAAAGCTCTGTATTGCTGCCTTTAGAAGTTTGAGCATTTAGGCTTACGCCCAAAGAAACCCATACACAAATTTAACATCCTGGTGGTACTTACTACTAAGTTCCCTGATTTTTTTCAAATAAATATTCACATATGCATATGCTAAATGAAACAGTGTCTGTGAAGAGATTCCCTCCAAATGTAATACCAATGTAAGTGATCAAGAACAAAAAACATTCCTCTTCATTCTGTGCAGAAATGCTGTACTTTCCAAAGTTCAGTCAAACTTAATACGTAGCTTTAGCAGAGTGACTTTCTCAAACAAAGTGTATTACAAAGGTTAGTACAACATTTACTCTTGATTTGGCTAACTCAGTGTTGAAGTTTTATTTTAATTTCAGCTTGACTATCTCATTCTCACCATTAATTTGGAGGCATGGCCAGTATGGTCAAGAAAAATTATTACAGCAACCAATAATTGTTTCACTGTACGTATGGTCATGTGAATGTGTTAGAATAAACTCGGAAACATGTGAACTTAGCTCTAATCCTGAAATGCATGTTTTTTGTTGTAACATATGAGACTAAGGCTTATTTAACTAAGGCATTGTCCACACTGTAGGCCCTATAGTGTGGACAATTGCTTTATCTCAAGCTTTATGTTATACTAGTGTCCTTGTCAGTACTCGTAGCATGAGGCAGTACCTGCAGCCCAAACAGGTTGCACAGGATGGCACAAGATGGTAAGATGTGCAGTCCTCACGTTCCCCTGACCTAAACCCAGTTGAGCACCTAAGTAGTAGTACTTGACACGACCAAGTACCACCACAGTCTTAGTTTGGCACAAAATGAGGCACAGTTGTGTTTCTCTTCGAAGAGCCAAGTTGCTTATGGACCACAATTTGCAGCAATTTACTGTGTGTATACATGGGCATGTGTGTGTTGGTGTGTGTGTCTTTACAATAATACTAGTTTATGTGTGAAATATTCCCTTCATCAACTCCCTAAGGGAACAGTTCAACAAAGGAAAAGGCCTCAGTCAACAGTAGAAGCTGAGATAAGACCCACAGAGAAATGATTTATTGCAATGATGCATGGAGAGGTTACGTGCCAGTTTAGATACATATGCAAAATCAGGAATGCAGGATTTTGTGACTCATAAAGTTAGTTTGTTATGCTGTGATTTCAATTAGTATTAGAAAATAATTTGATCATTAAGATCACTGACAGGCTAACTTTTCCTTACATTCCTTACATGCCGTTGTTCATCTATTTGTGTGGATTCCTCTCCATTCTATTGTAGTTTTTTATATTGCATCAAATTAAATGTTTAAACTTCCTAACCATACATTTTTTCATCCTGTATAAATATTTGTTCCCAGCACATCACTTTTAATGATATGCTAAAGGATATGTTTCATGTGTTTGGAAAAAGAAAACATCCTTAACGGAATTTCTAGTAAAACACCAGCTGCTGGCAAAGTGCTCACAACCTCCTGCCGTGTTTGGACATGAATCCATTCACTCATGTGATAGCGTCCAAAAATAAACCAAAAGTCAAACAAACAAAGCTCCATTTTGGTGAAAATATTGTTTGCATTGCTCAGCTGGGATGGGATCAACAACTTCTCCTTTAGATCAAAATGTCAAAAGTCAATGTCAAAATTCAGGAATTTTGTGGAACCGCTAATATTTTTTTAAAGTATATATTAATTTTTTTATGTTTTCATATTTTGTGTTTTAATTGTCAGAACATATAAACAAAAGTTGAGTTAAACACCTCCAAATATTGTTGTCTTTTATAGTTGAAAGAAAACACTTGGAACACTTGAAATTGGTGTGTGTCTTTAATAAATGTTAAATTAGGTCATGGTTGTTTTACAGTAATAAAAACAATGTGAATCATGAGGAAGGTTGGTGTTTTTGGTGGTGAATTTGGTCCCTAACCCTGTCCCTAACCCTGTACAGTTAGACTTGATCAGTCACTGGGAGCAGCTTAACATGTAAGGAGAGAAAGTTTTAGTGCGAAACCAGGGCAAAACTGTAAGTAAATTTTTCAGTGTTCACTGCAGATATACACTGTTCACTAGTATAAGCATGCACAATGTAAGATGTTTAATTTTGAGATGAGATGACTGCAGACCTGCCTGTCATTTCTCTTTACAATCCTGCTGATTGTCCATCTAGTACACAGAGTCAGAGTGGCCTCAGCTTACATTTACATTTAACAACCTTCTCTTCCATCTTCCAATTGCAAGGCAAATCTGAAATGCTTTCACACATTAGTTGTGTATAAAAAAGATTTGAAGATGGCATTACAGTTCTATTTTTAAGTGGCTTTAAAGCCAACATTTTTCAAGTGACCTAAATTCAGTGCCATCAGCTCATCAGCCCATTTCTTTCAGATCTTTCACTTGAAGTAAAGTGTTTTTATTCCAAATCTGTGTTTTGTAGTGCTCTGATGTTGTTGTTTCAGGCTGTATGTTAATTGGAACAATGGAACATCAACAACACATCTGAAGCTGGATCTGGTAGAGAGGGTTTAGATGTTCAGATGAAAGATCTGATGAGAGACTTAAAGGCGGCATTCAGGATTGTTTAGACTCCCCAGCTGTTTGATGAAGGACATGGCTTTAGCTAAAAAAAATCATCTCTATATACCTCTATATCTCCACCTCCTCATCATCAAGAATATTGATAGGATGTTGTTCTCCTGAACTTTAGCTATAGTGTATTTTAAAAATATTTATCTGGGCAACACAGGGCATTGCCAGCAAGGTAGGAGAAACCTCTAAAATGTCCTTTGCTAATGTATGATGGTACAAAAGGTTACACAGAAATGTACAGAGCAGCCAATAGTCCAAGTTACTCCCATTTTAGCTGAAGAAACGTGGAGGTGCATGGTGGAGGTGCTGGCTTAATGCCGAGAAGACGCAACACAGTAAAAACACACACAATACGGTGTACAGGAGAAGAATACACTACATTGTTTATTTATTAGCTGTTTATGTGACAACAATGGTTTGCGTAAACAGAATTTTTGATGACTTTAGGGCGTCTCTCTTACTGCTTTTTCTGTGTATAAATATAAGCTGGACAAATATAGCGAGCAGCTGTGCTACTGTCACTTTCACATTGAGAACAATACAGAGAATAGACGGGAAAGGAAGTATTCCTTTTGTTTGGAGTTCAGTTCAGTGCTATTTTTGTAACACTGATTTTACAGCCCTGATCAAACAACAACTCTGCGTGCAAGTAATAAGCAGGCCATGGGTTACTATTAGTGAAACACTTACAACTTCTCTGCTAAACCACAGTACTTAAAATACTTAACCTTTAAAAGGTTGTAAAAAATAATGTAATATTACTAATTATCTCATTTGCATCTAGAGTGTGTAAAACATTCCCACAAATATTTTTGTTATATTTTGGATATTTTGGAATTTAATATGAGTTGTATCCCCCAAAAAGAGTCACAATTGTCAAGATTTTAATGTTTTATTGGATTAAGAGAAGTGATGCATTCTTGGTTTCCCTGGTCTTTTACATCATATATATATATATATATATATGACAGTATATACATATGACAGTAGACATTATTAACATTGCAAATGACTATTGTAGCTGTTTTTTAAGCTGTTTTTAAATGTTTTCATAAAGATACAG
>JAUMHL010000009.1:18286976-18301075 GCA_032362345.1 Sandelia bainsii | reverse complement strand
TTACATAAACATACAGAGGCCTAAATTCCGCAAACATTAGTACTGTCTTCCAATAGCATGTTATGTTTGCTAATGCACATGTATTAATTTAAAAGGATAACTGATTTGACTGGTAGTGTAGGTGTTCAAATTTCTGAAAGTATCTCTCTGTCTCATACTGAATATATGTTATAAAATCACCACAGCATCACTCATTGTGTATTTTGCTTTTTGTTTCTTGTTTTCAGGCCAGTGACATTTGACCCTTCACGTCATCAGTTCAACTCAGACCGCAGCCAGTTGACTATACGGTCTGTTGCCAGGGCCGACTTTGGAGAGTATATCTGCACTGCCACAAACAAGATAGCTGAGGATAGTGCTATCACCATGCTTCATGTCTTTGGTTGGTTTGATTTTATTATATCACTTTGACTTGTTACATTATCCTGTGTAACAAGTCAAACATTTAAATTTGGAGTAGATGGTTACTGTCATGATAATCAATATGTTTTATTCCAGAGGCTCCAGAGGTGTTTGTTTCAGCAGAGCAGCTGAGTGTATCAGTGGGTGAGAGTGTGTCTGTGTCCTGTAACGTCTCTGGCCATCCTCAACCTGAGCTACACTGGTTTAACAAGCACAATGGACGCACACTGGTAAGACTGTACATGGACATATACATGCGCACAACTACACACACAAATCATAATTACCAAATATAATCACCCCAGTCAACTCCTTTAAACAGTGACTGAAACATTTGCTGTGTTGATCCAAAGATCACTAAATTTTTGTGTTTACAGCAAAAATCACTATATGACTAATGACGTTGCTGTGTACATGGGACCCTCATGTTTTTTCTTTTATCTCTTTTGCTCTGTCAGGTCTCCACATCTGGCCATGTCCGTGTTGTTGATAGTGTGTTGATGATAGATGAGGTAGTGCCCTCTGATGGTGGACTGTATTCCTGCATGGCTGTCAGTGTTTCTGGAAATGCATCAAGAGATGTTGCGATACACAGTAAGAATTAATGTTTTGCTCTGTAATTATCAGTATAAGCTAGAAAAGTAGCTGTAACCACATTTCACTCTGATTTAATCACAACTATGCCATATGTTCTATTTTACAACATTTGTCTGTCCTCCTGCCTGTTTCCTGACCCACAGCCCAGCCCGGTCCACCTCAGTACCTGTCAGTCTTGCCTGGACCGACCTCAGTCCTCTTCTCCCTTAAAACCCCACCCATCAGTGGAGGAAAACCAATTACAAGTTTTGTCCTGCAGTGGAGGCGAAGTGCAGCGGAACAGTGGAAGGAGGTTACAGTACCAGCCTCAGGTAGAACATCTGCTTGTCAGAGATGCTTCGCTGAAAATCAACCAGTGAATTATTTAAAAATACATGTATTTCAAACTTTATTCTGACATAAATATATAAATCATAACAATTATGTATAGTGACTAAAGCTGTGTCTTTCTGTGTGTGTGTGTGTGTGTGTGTGTGTGCTTTTTTAGGTCCCTTGGTTATCACATCACTTAAGCCATACACATCATACACAGTGCGTCTGGCTGCCCTTAACGCAGCTGGACTCGGGCAGTTCTCAGACACAAACAGCGTTCGCACCCAGGGAATCCGTAAGTGCCACACACACTAACAGCAATAGCAATAACAAAGGAGGCTTTTCCTGTTCATCAGTCGTCCCTAATTGTTCTTGTTCACCTCTCATACAACTATCATCATAACATATCCATGGCATTATCATCTGCTGCCCGATGTTCATTCATGTTGCTGATGGCACCATGTAATTCACTACCATCCTCAGGAGGTAAAGTGCTCAGAGCAATCTACTCAAGAAATAATAAACCAACATTTATGTAGCCTCAATAAATAAATATCTAAATCTTATAAATTATACATTCATTGTTATTATTCATTCTACATCCTGTCTACAGGTGAACCCGACAGTCCAGTTTTGTCGTCTGACGAGATGAAAGTAGAGGGCAACTCCTTTTCTGTTCCTCTTAAACAGATCGATGATGGTGGAACTCCTCTGCTGCACTTCATCGTGCAATACAGACAGGTAAGAGATGGTGTCAATTTGTATCTGTTTATCTCTGATAAAGGCTTTGTCATCATCTTCGACTAATTTTTCATCACCTTCATTTGTCCAATCTTGTGCTCTCTTTAACCAGGATAAAAAAGGAACTGAGTGGAAAAAGATGCAGCTCTCACCTAACGCGGACTCTGTCTTTCTCCGAGACTTGGCTTTCAGCTCAGACTATCAACTGGAAATCACATCAGTCAATGCTAATGGTTCCTCTATCCCTGCCACATTCAACTTCACCATCGCAGAACAACCTTGTATGTGTCTTCTACTTCCTCCACCATATACTCTAAGTAATTAGCCAGCAAATGTGGCTCAAACTATCAACCGGTCGTCCTGATGCAAATAATTGTAGTAATGTAGAAGCAATGTAACGTAAAAGATCCACCAGCAAGACTGTTCATTTGACCCTAATGAGAATGTTTCTCAAGTGGACTTTTTTATCCACAGCAAAAGCAGGCAGCATGACCAAAGGCAGCGTGGTTGGCATCGTCATGGTGATCTTCTTGGTGGTGTTCCTGGTAGTGGACGCCACCTGCTGCTACAGAAATCGCTGTGGCCTTCTCATGACCATTGCTGTGAAGCTCTTTGGACAGAAAGTTCCAGGTGTGAAAACGCTTGAAGATGGAGAGGGAACCACTAATGGGTAAGTAGAGAAAAGTAAAGACAGCGTGTGTTTATGTCACATATAGGAAATTTACACAAAGCTTTCTGTGTGCCAGCAAATTGTCGTCATAATGCGTCAAATGTTTGTGTGTGTCCTGGCTGCAGAGAAGTGACGCTAAAGGGTATATCCACTCCAAGAGGCAGTTTGCAACAGACAGGGGTTCAGACACTCACCAATGAGGGGGGGCAGCTCAAAGAGGTCATCTGTGACAAAGCCCCCCTCACCAAACATGAGTATGTTACCTGACTTGCAAAGATAAACCTGTTCTCATGTAGTGAAAAGCATATCTACTCCACATTATAACCTAAAACTAGAACATAAATGTAGAATTAGTCTCTGCATTTTTGTCTCACCTGTAGCTCGAGTACTATGGCGGAAAAAAATACATCTATTTTTATCATAGCATATCATCATACATCTGTTTAATGGCAGTCAAAACATGCATCATCCAGTCATTGACTGACTTCAAAAGTATTGAAAACTGTTGAAGAATGCATCTAATTATGAGCAAAATACCACCACAAATATCTTATAGATCTTTTTTCATGAGAGCCCAGCCCTGCCAACAACATTATCTGATAGAAAAGAAATCATAAAACACTGTCTCGTTGCATTCTTGCTCATTTAAAATATCAAATCAAGAGAACTCTCTGTCTCATTAATACGTATTTCTGTCCCACAGGAAAACACAACCATGAACAATGCATGAAGCCAGAACTGGTGACACAAGAAACATGAAAACAACAGTATCAACGACCTGGTCATAACAGTCAATGGTCCACTGGATCTAACTGCCATGAGAAAGTTCAGACGAACTGTCACACTGTAGGAAACACGCTCGACTGACTGACAGTGTTAAAAATGGGGCTGTTTCAGTCCTCGGTGCTGATGGAGGGAGAGGAGAATGGACCTATGTTCAGCCTGACCTCTCCTCAGGCTGACAATCTTTGCAGTCCACACAGAGGCTGACAAACAGGCAGGAGTTTTTGAGGTATTTTTGTAGTTCTGTCTGTTTTAATGTAGATTACATAATCATATAGATTATGAAGATCAACTTAAAAGACTCTGTTTTTTACGAGGTATTACTGATGCCTGTGTTTTAAGGGTAAATTTGTTATTACTGTTTAATCTTCAAATAGATAAATTGTCTAAAAAGACAACATATGTTACCTACTGCATTTTAAATGTTGTACACAGACACACAATCTTATTTTTTTTATTCATTCTTTAATCATGACTTTTTAGCTTGTGTTAATAATGTTATTTGAAATCACTTTTTGTTGTCATTAACATTATATTAAGATTGCACTGGACTGCTCTTCTGAGGATGTCAAAGAGCTAAATATTTTTTTTTAGGTTTAATAAAACTGTATGCTGACACTGAACAGTACTATAAACAAATTCAAGGGGCAGCTTAAACTAAACCTACATGTAACTAAACTTAATATAATTATTAAGCTCTGACTTTTATTGTTTTTAAGCCATACGTGAGGCTTTGAATTTAAAGTCATATTTGACTTTCTGCCAGCTTAATTCACAAGCACTGCAGCTAACACTGCCTACTTATGGGACACATAATTAACAGCAACTTTTATTATAAGTACCAGTAATAATAGGCAATTTGTAAAACACACAGCATATACGTCAAACAAAACAGACTAATTTGTAAATTATTTTGTATTTACAGTCATTTCAAGACTTTTAGTAATTGAATACGAGCAAGTGAAAATGTTAAATATTTTATTTTGTTGCAGCTAGAATATACTTATTTACCTGGCATGATAACAATGAAGTGTTTTGATTTTACTGTAATATTAAATTGAACACTGTACATAGTTGTACATACATGTGTTGTTAAAAGTTTGTGTTTGATAAAGCATGTATTTTAAAACAGCTTTATGTCATTTCTGCTCACCAAATGAATGTTTTTTTTCTCATTTTAGTACCATCTTCATCACATACAGCGATATCTATTCAGGCTTCAGGACACTGAGGCCATCACTGTTTTTACACTTGGGTAGAATGAAAAGACTGAATTTTTCCGTTGTGTAAAATACTCCTCTAACAGTTAACTTGTCTTTTTAGAAAGTGCTTTAATCCGTTAATTCCTATGAGCTTCTTCTTCTTCTGGATAAAGACTGCAGGACACATGTGCCATTGTTGGTGTGATACGATACAATATTTGACAACAACAGAAAAAAAGGGAACAGAAAGTAGCTTGTGGTCATTAAATTTGAACATGGTGTTCGGTGAACGGTGAAAACTCTGTATCTACACTCCTTTAAAAGGACAGTTACAGTAGTTGTTATAATAAATCCTGCACCTTTGGATGGAAGTGAAAGAAACACAAGCTTGTATTCAGCTTAAATGTAAAACTGGTCTGAAGGGAAACCAGTCTAGAAAGTGACCTACAGAAGAATTTGTGGACAGTCACAGTGAACTATTTGATTTGACAAGAGAAAATTGGTCACCTGCTCCTGTCTATAAACCTATATCTATAATACACCATTAAACCATTCACATTTGCACACAAAACTGTCAAAAAAGTCTATTAATAACAGCTTAAAAACCTTTATTTATCTCAAAATGATACCAACAATCCAATTTTATAATAATATATGGTACTAGGCTAAATATATGTGGTTGTCATAGTAAAAGACTATATCTATGCTTTTTTATGTAAGATAGTTAAAGTAGTGAAGTGCTCTGGTATGAATGATCTGAAAGCTTTTTCACTCCTGCTTAAGTATGCATAATACACACAGATATGACACAGAGATACACATACGTGGAAACACACAGGAAGGACACACACAACACACAACTCAGGACCATATTCATTTGACTATAGAGCTGAGTGTTGCATAAGATTCTCTTGCAACACTGTCTACCGCGATCATGCCATGTGTCTGTGTCAGTGTCGGTGCTGTTGAACAGCAGCTCTATGTGTTGCAGAGCTGTGATGGGGAGTCTCCCCCCCCCCCTCTGATACGTTCCTGCTGACTGGGAGCACATGACCAGGCGTGTTTACACCTGCAGTCACACACACACACACAGCGCAAACTGTGTTACTGACAGGAAAAGCTCGATAAGCAGACTCGTAGACATAATAAGCAAAGTAGTGGTGAACGGACTCACTGGGAGTTGGTAAGTTTATCTTTGTTAAAGTTTTTCCTTCAGTGTGTGGTGTGTGAGGGCGTATCAGGGACTCTTCCGTAGCAGCAGCTGCTAGCTTAGCATGCTAATGCGGCTGTTAACACAGCTTTCTGCAGCGGCATCACCACCCAGGCAGCTTAAAACTTACCATTACACTGCAAGACCTGAAGCTGTACCTGTCTCTAATGTCATCTTTTTGTTGCTTCATTAACATTAAGTGTTACTGTCTGAGCTGGCGTTAGCTGCGGTTCAGGTGAGGGCAATGTCAACTATAGCTACATGTACATAAAACGGTGAAGTAGAGGATTTTAAAGCTTTGGTTGAAAACAGTAATGTCCCAGTATTTGCTTTAGTGAAGCTGTCATAGAAATGTAACCCAACATCATGTGGCTGCTGTCACTCAAGTCAACTACTGCTTCTTTCAGTCATGTGAATGAGAGGAGCAATAAAACTCTGTTCAGCTGCACAGAGTTCAAACACATATGAGAAAATCTGACAGAGAAGCATTAAAATTAAGTGTTTATTCATGTATCATATTCTGCTCTTGAGTACCAGGTAGCATCTGTCCCCCAGGAGGGAAGCCTGATCTCCAGCCACAGGCTACAGGAAGCCCGCCCTCTCGATGTCCACCATGGACGACACAGATGTGGAACGTAAGCTCTTCTCTTCTCTTGATCTTCGTCTTCAAATCTGCCTGTATTCAGCTACCATATTTCATTTGCTCTATTTGACACAATTTTGAAGGTCAGGTCACTCATTTTCCTTATATTTTTCTCAGGGTGTAGCTTTTTGTGTTAAATGCATTGTTCTGTTGTGTTTTCCCTCTAGAGGTGACCCTGGCTCTGCTAGACGCAGCAAACGATAAAGACTCAGCGGTCCAGGAGCAGGTCAGAAAGTCTATGTTAACCCTGGGAAAGCAGCAGCCAGATCGAGTATTAGCCATGTGTCAGGACTACCTGCTTAAACACCCAAAGGTACAACTCCATAACAACATAAACGTCTGCAGCAAATCTTGCAACATCATAGCAAAGTATCACATGTCAAGGTATCTATTAAAACCTGGTTAACCTGAAACATGCACTGTTATCAGGATTCCTACTGCAAGTCACCAAGCAAAGATCAAATAGCTCTTGTAGCTCCTGTGAAAAAAGCCAGATAAACATATCAAACGGCCTGTTTATACAGCCTCTATTGCTGTTACCATTACTGTGTGTCAAAACTAAAACAAAACACCTTACAGTTGTGTATGGCGTGTGTGATTATACTGTACACATTAGAGAGTGGGGAAAGTCCTCCATGCTGTTGATTTCTGATATGGGGAAAATATTGTCTTTTAGCCTTTTGACATTAAGCAGGATTGCAGCAAATATTAAAAAGTAGTACTGTCTTGACTCCAGAGACACCGGCTAACAATAGGCTGCCACTAATCTGTTAAACCCAGTCATACTGTACTTAAAGGCCTCTCAGAGGTCCCAGCATGTGGCTCTCTGGCCTGTTACAGGCATTAACACTGTGCAAGTTAAAACATTTCTTAGAGGTTTCATACATGTACAAGATGTAGCGATGTTGCAATAAGTGTGTATGTGCATTTCTGTCACAAAGGGAATTTTTATAAACCTAACATGCAATGTCTTATCATATTGTGACAGCCTTGTGATCATTAGACTGTGACCTCATTACAGTGAGGAAATGTCTTGAGAAACATCAGAGACATAATAAATAGGATGTCTTTTTTTATTGAGATGGTGTGCTGCACTATACTTTGTAAATTTCTACAGTATTTGAAAGATTTGACTACTTTCAGTCCTTTTTGATCAACTACAAAATAGATTAAAACTATTTTGAATGCATTCTCAATGTGTTATTCCTGTCCTTCCACTCTTGTCATCTCTTTTCCTTCTTTCCCTCGTCTTCTCCTCTAGTTGGTAGTGAGCCACAGAGTTGTGATTCTCCAGACGATTGAGCTGATTGTCAGCTGCAGGATAGAACAAATCAGCTCCCCCAGGATAAAGAGCATTATCTCCCTGGCGTCAGACGAGATGACACGATCAAAGGTAAAATACTAGAATTCTTTTTTTTCGTCTTGCAGATGATAAATTAGGTTCCTTACTGTTTTCTCTCTCTCTGCCTGGTTCACTCAGGAGGTCATCCCTGATTGGCAGCAGGCAGCCAGTAATATCTTGGTTGCTGTGGGAAACAAGCACATTAATGACATCATGGAGGAGATATTAAGCAAGTTTCAGCCAGGAGTCCTGCCTCACTTCTTTGTGGTCCAAACACTAGCCAACCTCTCTGATTCCAATGGTAGGAAAGAATTTACACACACAAACACAAATAATTCAAAATATCAATCTCTGTTAGTTTGGGAATTATAATTAGTTGTAGCTCTCATTTATGCTTTATTAGTATCAGGTATGTAAACCCTGATTTATTTCCACTTCCTTGTCCAGCAGCCAGAGTTTTCACTGTGCAGTCATTTAAAACACTGCACACTATTACCAAAGCACCAGGAAACTTACTTAAAAAAAAAAAAAGTAGCTGTCCTGGCATAGTAGCTACTTCTGTGGATTACTATTGCATAGTGAAAACTTTAGAGGAAGTACAAACTAAAGCCAGTTTTAGTAGCTGAGATATACATTGAAATATATTATTTATTTTGATACATATGATTCTAACATATTGTTTGGTAATATTTAATTTACATTGTTTAAAGGCAGATTTCACCTGACATTACTAAAATCTTCTCTAGCTTTTGAACATTCTTTGTTACTGTAGCATTGATATGATCAGTATTAGGAGGGAGAACAATGTTTTTTCTGCGTTAATGAGGAAGTGGTGAGGAATAATGTTAATGATTGCTCTCTTCTCTTTGTTCTCTAGTTTATGGCATGGTACCCTTCCTGAATGCTATTCTGGGCACCATGTTGCCTATGCTCAGCATGGCTAAACAAGACAACATGAAATGGGTCTTCTCTTCTGGTATGAACCTCCCAGTATACTATTTATCATTCTCAGAGTTGTTGTCATGAGTATAAATCTCTAATATTTATTCATTTCTGTTAATCCCTCCCAAAAAATCTTGACACTTGCTCACTTTCAAATATGCATCACATTGTCTCTACTATCCATTTTGTTTTTCTCCCCCCAGCACTGTGCCACTTCAGTGACAGTATCTTGGAGTACCTGGCCAACTTGGACAAGGCTCCAGATCCCACAGTCAGGAAAGATACATTCTCCAGTGAAATCTGTGCCGCTTTTGACATCCTCTTTAGTAATTGGTTACAAAGCAGAGAGTCTAAGGTAAGATCACGAGGTCAGATGTTTTGACAAACCATGGTGTTTGAAGTCATGTGTTCAAGCAGTACTGAAAGAAGTTGACTAAGTAGTGAAGCTGAGGCAATTTGACATTTTGACTTTTGGTTATAAATATGATGATGGAGGTCCCACCAGCATACTTTGCAGGATAACACAAAAAGATGTATTAAACATCACAACGAGGTAACTGTGGACTTTATCTTATCCATAATTATGTTGCCCTAATGAAAGAACGCTATGACAACACTATTCTCGTGTCATTTTCTGTTCCCAAATTTAGTAAAACATGTTAACCACTAGCCTTATGATATGTTATATTTTCTACAGGACCCTGTGAAATCCTTTCTTTGTGTATGTGTGTGTTCTAGCTGAGGATTACAGTGGCTGAGGCACTGGGCTCTATGTGTCACCTGATGGCCAGTGATAAACTGGAGGAGCAAATTCCCAAACTCATTCCTACCATTGTGTCCTTGTACAAGAAAAACAATGAGCACTACATCATTAGCAAGGTGGGTATGAGCTGCAGCATCACCATTTGTTTTGGATTTTTTAGGTTGACTATCCTCTAACTTCAAGCAGCTTATTATCATTTGTGGTTTGACGTCATAAATAAAGAGTTAAATGTTGTTGTCTGTCCTCTAGAGAAAACTATGATTGGATGAATTGAGGAAAACCCAGGTCTACTCATGTTGGCATGTGTTCTTTTGGATGTGCATATGTGTCATTAATACATTTACATGTTTACCATCTTGTTAATACATCTGTGATCTTCCCCGTCAGTGCTTGTAGTTTAAAAAAAGATCATACAGAAGACAAAACCTTTTTTAGAAGTTGACCCATTTCTTTCTTTTGGCTCTAGAGTCTGTGCCAAGTGCTTGATGCTTCTGTCAACATGGGCAGCAGAGTGTTGGAGACACAACTGGACAGTCTGCTCGTTGCACTTCATCAGCAGGTACTAAAATAAATACTGAAGCTTTAACCTTGACTTAAGCAGGTCAGTGACACATGAAACAATATAATTTTTTCTAAAAGTGAAATGGTGAAAATATAGATGTTGATCAGGAAGGTTCAGCACTAGTTTGGAATTTGTTTTTGAATGAGAAATGCCATACCCATTACATTTAGAAAGTGTTTTTTTAATTGCCCTAAGTCAGTTTTCAACACTGTGCAATAAATAGCATTGTCAAAAAAGATCTTGTTGTAGCAGGATGAGTCTTTGCTGTGTTTTTTTTATTTGTTTTCAAGTAAAAACTTGATGGAACAAATGCACAGGGCTTGCCAGTAACAGACATTGAGCAAACTTTGAGCATGAAAAACTTTCCATCACTACTACATGTTATTAACTGTCCCTGGATCTGTCGGGTCTGTTTTGCTGACAGCTACTGGTTCCCAACAGTCTGCGTACCACTTTACAGGACTAAGTTGCTCTCATACTAGCTGTAATCCAGCATATGTGTGTCGGATGTCCTATTTAGTGACTCAACAGTTAAACACCATATTAAAACCACAATCTGTGACTAACTAGTCACAGCCAGGTTTATTCCTTGGTGTCACACTGACTATATCCTACTTTCTTTTAGTTGTGTCAAGTGACTGATAGAAAGTCACTGTAGTCAGATGTTTTCCTAATGTGACTCAGCAGACTATTGGACTGATGCCTTGACTGTTGCAACATTTTACCACAGTGACTCTACTAATGGCTTGTGTGTATTATATGATCTGGATTTCCTGAATGTTGCAGCACCAGTACAATTTAGAGTGGTTACAGCTACCATTCCTATTTTAATGTATCATAACATCCTATAACATCTGTCCTTATTTCCAGTTCTCCTACACCATGTAGAAGTGGTTATACATAAAACTTCTAATGTGTTACCTGGTTCTATGATAAGACCACGTCTGTGTGATCAGCCACTCCTTTGAACAAACAATACTCACTGCAAACTGTCTCATTGCTTTATGGATAAAGTAACTCCTAGTTGCATATATAGACATGTAGAGGTTTGTTTGTACTCTTCTGCAACAAAACAAGAACCCACGATTTTCTCTGAAACATCTTGAAGCTGACAAAAATATACATATATACATATACTTATGTTCTGTAAGGTCTTAAACCTTACAATGTAAAGTGCCTCGAGATGACTTTTGTTGTGATTTGGCACTATATAAATAAAATTGAATTGAATTGAATTGAAAAAGTAAGAAAGAAAGAAAATCTGACTTTGCTTTTGATTTTTGATTTAACAGAATATTTTGAATAATACAACAAATGAAAATGGCCTAAACAGTTTGAATAATTAATTATTCAAAATATTCAGTTGAATAAAAAAAGCAACTGCAAGATCAGATATTTATTCCTTATATTTCTTAAAATGTTTTCTTTATTACTTTTGTCAGCTTTAAGGTATGTCTGTAACATGCTGAGTTAAGTGCAACATTTCCTATGTCTCCACCAGGTGTCTGCTCCTGTTGATTACAACAATCCTCCCACTGTCAAGAACCACAACGAGGTCCTGCGCTGCTTCAGTTTGCTCGGTACTAAAGCTCTTCACTTGATGTTCATATTTACGTATCTGTATGTTAATTATTATTTGTTCCTGGCGCTACATTAGATTATGCAGATGATTTTTTTTTTTAGGCTGTAATACAAGGTCAGTGGTGACAAGGTTAAGCATGTGGTAACATTGACCAGCATCAGCCGTTTCTATCTGTTTTTGTTCTATGGAGTCACAAGAACGGTAATAAGATCAGCCATTAGTGTGCCAAACTCAGTGTCTACCACAAGATAATCACATTAACTGTGACAACCGGTCTACTTCTCTCTCTCTCACATGTGTCTTGCTTGTATTTCCTGTGTTTTGTCCTTGTTTTTTGTATTTCTGTGACGGCTTGTTATGTATTCCACGTTTAAATTTCTTTCCTTGTCCTGCCACTCCTCTAGCTAACTCCTTCCCAGACCGACTGGTTATATTTGTTATTCAGAAGTTGGAAAACAGCAATGAGCGGAGCAGGATGGGATCCCTGGCTGTGCTTCGCCACCTCATCAATTCCACTAGTGAGGAAATACAGTCAGAGACACAAGCATCACATACAGACACACTCTCCAAATGAAGTTATTGTATTTCTCAGTTTAGTGTTCTTGGCACACTGAACTGTTTCTTCAGTGCCCAGAGTTATGTCACAGTATTAATTTGAATGTGCATGCAGTCATGTGAACTACATGTTTGTGCACATGTTGCAGCTTCCACAATGGAAAGTAAGAAGCTGCTTATTCTGGCCAGCATCAGACAACCGATGGCGGACCACAGCAACAAGGTAACGCACATGCAGATACAGTACATGGTCTCTATGAAGCTAAAAACGGCTCTTCTCTTTAAAAAATCATCTATAGTTTAGTTTTCACGAAGAAGTGTGTTGTTATAATATAATTATAACATTTTAAGGCTCACAATGTGTCTGGCTCTGTTTCTGTCACAGGTGAAGAAGCGTGTGGTCCAGGTTATCAGTGCGATGGCTCATCATGGCTACCTGGAGTTAGAGGGAGGAGAGTTATTGGTTCGCTTCATAGTTCAACACTGTGCCTTACCTGACACATATCAGGTAAGTTTTGTTTTGTTTGACTGGAAAATGTAATTGTGTGTAAATTATCTGTTATAATAACATAATCCATTTAGTAATAAGTATTTGTTCATATTCTGTTTGAACAAACCAAAAAAACGAGGCAAATAGCAATGTAAACAAACTAATAACAGTAATATTTAAACACATACAATTACATACTGTACATGTGTACAGTAAAAACTTGGATGGTTTTGAGTTGAAAAGTGCACATCATGAACTCATGGGTCATCAGTGCAGCAGATGAAGTGGTGCACAATGTCTACAGAAGCTGAAGACATTTATAACTCGCCACATTAAAGGAATTGCAGACAGCTTGTAAATAAAGATGGTGCTCGTTCAACATTCAGAATCTTACATTTTGCAATGTGGAGGGACTGTTGAAGATATGGAAGGTAAAATACTGTATGTATTTTGCTCTATGTCCCCAGCGAGGCCAAAGGCCCACCGATCCAGAGGAGGTGACTAATGAATCACTGAGGACAATGTGTGACAGCACCCTTCATCTTCTGACAACCACTGTCGGTCAGCTTGCAGATGTACGTACTGATTTGTTGGTTAATAATTATGGATGAACCCAAAGTGATTTAACTGCTGAACTTTGTAAGTAGTTGGGGTTAAATGTATGTTTGTCAGTAGCAGTTGTTTTCCAATGTGTGTGTTATATAAAATAATAATATATGTATGTTGTCATTTGTAGGTGCTGTGGCCCAAGCTGTTGTATTATCTGACACCGTCACAGTACAGCAATGCGACCGCTCCTCTGTGTAAGAGTCTGATTGTGCTTGGCAGCAAGAAGAAAACTAACAAGGAGCCCAGCTTCAACATTGACTTTACACAGGAAGGTAGGAGGAATAGAAGGTGTGAATTATTATGGAAAAATGCAGTTTTAGACATGATTTTTTTATTCTTTAAGATGTATTTTCTGTCTTTCCTCCAGTCAACCTGCCCTCTCCTCAAACACTAATGATCAGACTGCTGGTAAGTACCTTACTGCAGCAGCGTCATTATTAGCTACTTAGTCTAAACTCTTGGGAATAACAGGTTTAATAAAGATCCAGTCCAGTCAGAGACTGAAGCAACAGGTCGTTACTGTTTCTAATTAATTCACAGAAAGACCTGGCTGACTAATCAATTATCATGCCCAATAGTCCTTATAAGTTGTCAAGTCTACACTACTCACAAAAAGTTAGGGATATTTGGCTTTCGGGTGAAATTTATGGAAAACGTAAAAAGTTCACACTACGGTGATATTATATCATGAAAG
>JAUMHL010000009.1:18257036-18286659 GCA_032362345.1 Sandelia bainsii | reverse complement strand
CAAAAGTTTAGGGAAGGTCACATTAAGTTCACCTGTAAAGGTTATAGTGCATTTTAGGTTCATCCTGAAATTTCACCGAAAAGCCGAATATCCCTAACTTTTTGTGAGTAGTGTAATTTTGCTTTTGATACACAATCTTTTTGTGAAGTGTTGAGGGATGAAAATGAATAAAAATTTGCCCAGTTGTGCTGGTGAAATAAGTAGAAGTTAAGTTTTTTTTAAATATGTTAACTATCCTTAATTTAAGTTATATATGGAATCTATGACCTGGATGTCTGTTTATCTACATGTGTCTTTGTCTTTGTTGGTGTGCTCCAGATGAATGCAGCGTTCCCGTTTAGTAACAGAGGTCATGGAGCTCCATCCCTCTCACTCCTTCAGATCCTCAGTATAAACATTCACCCCAAAACAGAGATTATCTGTGAAGAAGAGATACCAGTTCTCTTGTCTATACTAGAGGGTATGGAGATGTTGATATTTCCTGTGAATTCAGACCACTGCAGCTGTACTGTAGATAGTAATAACATAGCAATAGTATTGGAGAAAGTAATGCCCCAGTGATGTTACAACAGAGTTGAGATTTAGGTCTGCTCCACTAAATTTACAGCATTTAGACATTTGTAATGGGCTTGTACAGTGTCTGTTTTCTTCACTGTAGTCGATTAGCCTCACTATATGTTGTTGTTTTCAGAGTCAACACCAGAGAGCCTGGATAAGAAGCACTGGGGTGAAAAGATGCTGAAGGTGAGGTTTTTTATATGGATATTAATTAATTTACATCATAACCTGCCATTTCTTCATGTGAATAACACCATAATGTGGCAATAAAAACTAATAATTCCTGTTTATTATTGTTTATTTTGCATTAATTGTCCATGCTCAGCGGCAGTAGACTGAATGATGCTTACATCTATTATTTGGCTGTTTATGTACTAGTAGATTTAGACTGTTTAGACCAACACAGACAGATTATGTCTGCTTTCTGTCTTTTGATGTACAAATGTGACTTGGTTTAGTGAAATGTCATTCTAAACATTATAAAAATTGTCTCTAGCTCTTGTCTAAAACCCTGGCTACTATTGATGATGATAAGTGGGTGTGTCAGTTGGCAGCTGAGGCAACACGATATCTCTCCACATACAACAACGCCCTAGAGGAAAAGGTGAGCACTGTCGACTTCTGTATTTCACCCACAAATGAAGAGTGGGCTGATTGCAGTGTTTAGCTTTGGTGCATTTACTAACGTTTACTTCAGCTAGAGAGTGCTTTTAAAAACACGGAGATAGATTAGTGCTTTGTCGAGTTGCTGAGACCCCTAGCAACCCTAAGTCATGCATCATCTGACGGCGCCTCCTCATGACCTTATAGCCACAGAGTGCAATACACAGAGAGGTTTCACTTAAACCACTCCCATCAAAGACTGAAAGTCAGACACAGCGTATAACAACAGAGAGTAGATATCATCAGAAAAATAAAGTGGTTGTAAATTTTTATATTATTGTGCCTCTGCTAACATAGAAGTAATTTCATGAGACCTAAACATGCTTTTGCAGCCCAGCTTACAAACATTGACAATGAAATGTGAAAATGCAAAAGTATCGCACATGTATGATAATAATAATAATGTTGGCATTTTCCCCCTCTTTAGAGTTTTCTGTATCGGTATATAGGAGTGACACTCCAGCAGTGTTTCAATAAGGAGGCTGTTAAAAAACAACTGCAAGAAGTCCTCCTCACTGCCCGTCACATTGACACCATCGAAAGAGAGGTACTGTCTGAAATAGAGGTGTCTTATGGTGAATTCTTTGGTGGTGTTTTAAAAAAAAGGCATAAATATATCTCTCATGGAGTTTTCCCACACCTAGACAGGGTTATGGTCTATTTTTTCTTTTCAATTGTTTCTGTTATCTGTATTTATCAGGGAGTTGCAATGGGCATTGGTCTGTGTGCCAATAGCCACTTGGAGGGAACTCTAGCCAAACTGGAGGAGTTTGGCAAATCAGACGCCTTCAAGAAGTCACCGAGCATCTTCAACCTGCTCAAAGTACAAAGACTTAATATGATGCATATTAAATGGAAGTTAGATCATACATAACACGTTTCTTAATTTATGTATTAATATAAGTGTAAATTGAGCTTCAGTCTCTGTCTCTCCTTCCTTTCCTTTCTTCAGGAGCGTAATGATGTTGAGGTAGAGAAGGTGAAAAGCACATTAATCCTGTGTTATGGGCATGTGGCTCTGAACGCACCACAAGAAAAGATACTGAACCGCATTGATCAAGACATCCTTAACTGCATCAGTAAACACTTCAATACCAAGGTAATGTAAATGCTGAGGTAACATGGGAGGGAACAAATAGGAGACTCAGGGTAGAGAAACAATGATGATGATGATGATGAGAAACAAGGGTTGCAGTCTCTAGTTGAGACTACAGGACCCCATAGTGTGAGATACTGTAAATGACCTATTTGGCTTTAATGTGGGGTTATTGTTTATGGATTAAATGGTGCTTTTGTCTGGTCAGTCTCCCATCACTGATTTTTGTATAATGAAGCAGGAATCCTTTTTAATTTTATTATGATGGGAGTGATGAGTGTAACAATGACATGCAACATTTCTGGTTGATTTATCAACATATTAGACATAAGAACTTTGCAGATAAGGAGACAGTATTTGCCTGTGAGCTCATGACTTTATCGCCTCTATTTCATACAGGTTCTGGGGATAAAAGTAGAGACAAAGGTATCGTCACAGGAGTACAAGGAATTTTATGCTTTTTCTTTTATCCTTACTAGTTAACGCTTCTTGTTTCCTCTCTTTCATTTTGCTCGCCTTTCTCAATCTTTTCCCTAAGTTCTGCACACTTCTGGTGATCTTGTCACTAAAACTTTATTCTTGAAGTAAAAAAAATAAGCTTGATACAGTAAAGCAACTACTTTTTTTTTGAGCTGTGACTTGGCTATATCTCTTATATTTCACCATAAGTAGAGCGCAAAATTTTAGATCATGAATGATCCACCATTAAAATGAATAGAGTGTGGTGGTGCAGCATATTTATCTTAAAACATAGTTTGAGGATGGTATTTTACAACTCAGCGACTCAAATAACTTAGTTGTTGTTTAAGTTACTTAAGCACTGCTGTGTACAAATCACTGTTGTAGCCTGCAGTGAGGAAATGTTTGATACTCTGAGCTACATTTTGGTTTGGTTATCACAGCACTTCACTAATGTAAAACCAGAAACATGGTTACTTCAGTGTTTTCATCATTGTATTTAAAGTGCTATGACTTTTTAAAGCAGCAGTGATTCGACCAAAACCTCATTGTTTTGCTTGTTTTCAAAATGTCTTTTTGCAGCTTTATAACCTGATGTTTCTATGTCTCTATGATCTGAGATTTAACTTTCGTTTTTTCTTTGATAGCATATTGGTGGATTGTCCTTTAAATGCTAATCAATGACTCACCCTCAGTTGTTCTGTAACTATTTGCTTAATCCTAACAGCTCTTCATGTCTTTAGGCCTCAAGCTCTACTGTCACTTCTTATCCTTAAATCTGCTGGTGGTCCCATGTTGGACAAAACTCCTCTAATCACGCAACTCTGATTTCAAACTTCTCTCCATCCATAGGAATGGAGGATCAATCTGCAATATCACTGTTAGATTGATTAGATTGATTGATGGCCTGACTTTTGATCGGTAGAAAGATTTTGAATTGTTGCAGAGCACCTTGTTGTTTATGTTCCCGACACTTTAGCAAATAGCAACTTTTCCTCTTCACCTATTTTTTTTTCTCTTATATGTTTTTGTGTTTCTCATGTCTGTCTGTATTTTGTCCACCTGCATTTGTATGTATATTGCCCTAATTCAGGACCTGACTATGAAACTGAGTTTGATCCAGAGTGTTGGCCTCATAGCCAAAGCCATCAGTGAGTGTGTGAAGAGGCAAGGCTTCATCTTCTCTCGCAAACAGGAGCTCATAAATGTTATGCTGGTCAGTATGTAAATGAGGGAAAGCTTTCAAAATCATTTATAGAGGTCTAATTGAAACAATTATTATTAAAAACAAAAAATGTTATTTTCTTATCTCTCTGACTGCTGTTGTCTCTACACTGGTCAGGATTTTATTAAGGCAGAGCCAGCTGATTCACTGAGGACTCCTGTACGCCATCTTGTGATGAGCACTTGTGCCAACTTGATGTATCCTTCACTTCCATGAAACAATACTCAGTGTAACAGCACAGATATGATTTTCACACTTGAGCTGATTAATGATGACTGATCTGTTAAGTAGGTTGAATTTTAATCCGTCTTTATTCATAATAACGCATATTTAATAATTAGATTATATTAGGATCATTGTGGGATTACTATGAACAGAGTTGCAACTTAAAAATGCACAGCAGAACAATAATAGAAGCCAACCCTGAAATGATTTAAAATGAAAAACAATGTGTGATGTCTGTGTTCTTGCCATTTCCCAGTGTTTTATCTTTGACCTTTAGTGCTTCAGGCCCCTTGACCCTGCACTGAGTGAGAACGAGAGCTTTGACTTGCTAAAGGTGTGTGTGAACAATGTGTTCTCTCTGCCACCTGAGACACACACTCCAGAGAAAACAAAGGATGAGGAGATACTGGACCCCAAGCAGAGAAAGGTGAAATAAAGCAAACTGAGACACACATTATTCCTGCTACTGTATAGATAGACTATACATTGACAAGCTTTCCACTTACCTAAACACCATCCCTTAAACGTGTGGTGCAGCAGATTTTTTCATAGGTAACAGTGTTTCCCCTAGGTTTATGCGACGTCTCCAAACGCACAGGAAATAATTCTACATACAGCTGGAAGGTTCCAGACTGTAGAAATATGTTATTTAATGCTAGAAACAGAACAACAACATAACAAGGAAAATGCACTAAAGTCATAGAAATAGATGGTTTCGTTTGCTTAATATCAGCTGTACAGTGGAAATATGATTGATGTGTGTGTGTTATGCGTTGTGTGTGTTTTGGCCTTTATGCTTTAAAACTCATATTTCCCGACGCGCACTCTCTGTGTGTTCACCTGTGTGTGTGTGTGTGTGTGTGCACGCGTGTCTTTTTGTGTACGCATCACGGCAGAACTCCGCCGCGCGCGACAAAGGGATCAGAGGAGAATAGTAAACATGACCTTAGAAATGACGCCGTCATGTAAATAAGATAAATAACATGACGCTGTTTAGTTTGTTTAATAAAAGGACAACGTACAGACCTGTTCTATAGGAAAGGAAACCTGAAATGACTTCTAATGTGATCGGGCGTTGTACAAAAAATCTAATTAAATAAAATTAACTTGACCGTCTTGGCGGGGGCGGGTGGTGCCGTTGTGTTATTATACTAACAGGTTCTGTTAAATGTGTACAGGAATTGTACAAAGACACTTTGGCTGCGCTGCAGGAGCTGCTGAAGAGTGTACTGGCCAGGGATCCCACACCTGATGGCCTGCAAAGTGTCTTCAAGGTGAAGCCTGGTGTTTTAAATTAATCAGCTCCTGGTCAGCTTAACACAAGTAGTGTTTATGTTAGTTCATTATCCTATTGTATCTCATTCTGAGGCCATTTTATTTAGCATAAAAGAAAAACTACTTTAGTAGTTTTACCATATATCAGGAAGTAACTGCTGGCTATAGGACAGTATCTCTATGTTGACTTGTGGTCTATATTAATGCAGCACATTGAATCCTGGTTGAGCTCCTCACAGGACCATGAAAGAGAGAGAGCAGTCACAGCTACTGCTCACATACTGGCTTACTACCTGGATAACCTGACTGTCAAGGTACACAAACACGCATTTCTTTTTTTCTTGTCTTGTGGGTTCACTTCCTGATAAGGTCTCTATCCTGAACAGATCACAGGTGACAGTTTTGGTATCGGTAACCTGTGGAATTGTCTGTGAACATTCTCAGTCGTCTGGCAACTGGACTAGTTGTCTTGAAGATGTTTCATCTTTCATCTAGGCTTCTTCAGTTCTCCAATTCATCAGACATCATTTGTCCAGAACTGATGAAGCCTTCTGGATGAAAGGTGCAATGTCTTCAAAAACTTAAAAACAAGCCCTTTTGCCACTCAGCAGTCCTTTTTGCGATAACCTGTGTAACTCTCATGAATTATAACTTCATGCTCAATCAATGATCCAAAGTATTGTGCATATTCATTCGTAAGCAGGATAATTTCAGTGCTGAGTTATTTTATCCTTGCTTGATGTTAAACCTTGACATTGTGTGTGACTTTATTTTTGTGCATGTTTGTGTAGAACATGGTATCTTTCCACAACCTTGGAGCTATGTTAGGTCGACTGTCTCCACGATGTTCTGACCCTCACCCTACTGTACGCCCTGCTGCTATTGACTGTATATACACACTGCTTTATATACAGCTAAGATATGAAGGTACAGACACATGGAGCACCTTTTACCTACATCACCGATTTAGGTGAAAATGTTATTTCATGACTTTTTATTTTATTTTCGTGTGTAGGTTTCTCTCTAGGTTATAAGGATGAAGCTGTGGACAGTCTGTTGCCCCTAAAAGAAAAACTAGAAAACCCTGACCACTCAGTTCTCTACAAGACCTGCGCTGACCTCACCAAGGTAAACTCTGTACCACTCAGAAAGGCACTAAAATTAAACTGCACTGAGGTTTATTACTGTGCCTCATAGTGAGATACTAATCCAGTGTGTACCTGCTTCTTTTTCTACGTGCGTGTCAGGTGATGAGTAAACGTCTGCCTCAGCAGCAGCTGACAACGGTGGTGTTCATGTTGTTTGAAGGGCTGGTCGACAGTCAGACTAAATGCTGCAGGGCATCATCTGTTATCCTAAATACTCTGCTGAAGAACAGAGGAGGGGGGCTACAGGAGCTGGTAAAGCCTGCAAACACACACACACACACTCTCTCTCTCTCTCTCTCTCCCTCTCCCTCTCCCTCTCTCTCTCTCTCTCTCTCTCTCTCTCTCTCTCTCTCTCTCTCTCTCTCTCTCTCTAAGACCTTGACACAACATTTGTTACATGCTCAGAATATAGACATCAGTGATTGGACACTCACTCTTGCTGTTCTGGATTATTAAACAGACTGTGTCTGCTTCTGCCTGTGTCTGTGATGTATGGTGTATTTTAGGTCCCAGAGATGCTGGAAGTGCTTCATGTACGTCTGCAGAGCATCACAGAGGAGCAGGTAAGATGTTAGTAGAACAGTATTCAGCATTTACTATTTGATAGCACTTTTATTTTGTTATTATCAGTCATCAAGACACACTAATCTATCTTACTTAATTAATAGTTTTTTGTAACGAGGGTCTGTCCTTGTAGTATTAATACCAACTTAATTTAAAGGACTGTTAAACTGAAACTGTTTCATTGCTCCTGTGTTTAGGTGAGAGTGGCAGTGGGACAGACGGTACTAATCCTGGCTTCTCAGCATCTACAGACAGTTATTAATACACTAGTTAACCAACCACTTCCTTATGACAGGTATGTATACAAAACCTATAAATACATAAACTACATCAGCATTTGGATGATATTAAATATTTCATCAAGTGAAATAATTTGCCTTACTGTCGGTTGCTTTTTCACAGTACACCGTTTCTCTGACCCTTATTTATTTCTCTGTCCAGCTGGACCACTGAGATGTGGATGGCCTTGGGAGCAGATTCCATTGTAGCCAAGCAAATTATAGAGATGGTGATGGAGAAGCTTGTCATCATGGCACCCTATGTAGACAAGAAGGAGTCAATGATAAGAGGCAGGACAACAAAGGTGGCCACCAATCAGCCATTGGCTGTAAGTCACAAACACTAACAGACATGTTTCTAAAGTATCCTCCATACCAAACAGAAATCAGTACAGTATGTGTTTGTTTGTTTTTTTCCTCAGATGACATGTGGGCTCAAAGAGCTGTTATTAAATGGTTCCAGTCAGGAGCCAGCGGTCAGTCTGTTTCCTCAGCTCTTCTCCTGTCTCACAGTCAGACTGGGAGCCAGTGTCGGTGTCTCACCACCCAAGGACAGTAACACTAAACATGCAGCCAATGTCCATGTAGCAGGGTGGGAATCTTTGTTTGTTTTTTTAATATAGTAAAATATTTTACATTAGTTGTATGAGGGTCAAATATGTGTTTGTGAGCCAATAGTTTGGCCTTATCCCTTTTTTCTGTTCCAGGGTAGCGGCTGATGCTCTGAGAATCTTATTGGCACGAGCCCAGTTAGATGAGGTGATGAAAAGACTGGATGAGGATAACGCTTGGGACGCAATGAGGGAACCAAATACACACATTCATGGAGTTACACTATTAGCAAGGTATGCTGTACTGTACCTCTCATCTAGTTGCTATTTTATTCTAAATAATATTCATGTTCTCATGTTCTAAATAAGTATTTATTTTGTGGTTTGTGTATTTGATTATGTTGTCTTTAGGGCGATGGCCAAACATGCTGGTCCCAGGTTGCCAGCCATCGTTGAGTGTCTGTGTCCGTCACTGAATAACATCTATGAATGCCAGAGAATCACTGTCACTGCTTTCTTCTCTGAGGTGATAACTATTAAATATTGCATCATATTGATTAATTAATTTTTCTGGTGTTGAAAGGAGCCCAATGTTTAATTCATCTTAGTCAAATAAATAGTGCCTCCATCTGTTATCATTGTATCAATTAGTAATAATATCTGCCATTTGGTTTACGTACTACATGCAAACAGACTACATGCCATCAGATTATAAAAAATAATGATCGTATTTATTGACTTGCAGCTGGAGAGCATGAATAACATGATATGTTTTTGTATCTCTGTTGTTTCCCGTGTCCAGCTATTAAATCATCACGTGGTGACGGAGTTAATGTTGATAGATGTGTTAATGAACAACATGATGGAGAGGATATCAGATCCCTCTTGCACTGTCCGCATGTTGGCTGTGCGAGGGCTGGGCAATATAGCTGTGGGATCACCTGAAAAGGTACAAAACCCACATACATACTCAATAGCACACACATTATATGTGCTACTTTACTGTAACTATTAGGTTAATCACAGTATTTCCCTCTCATTTCCCCCCTACCAGGTGAATAAATATGCCAAGGAGCTTCTGGCAGCTATGAGTTCTGGCATGGAGGAGAGGGATGATCCAGGTAAGTTGACAGAAAAATCATTTCCTCTGGGAAAAAGTAAAGTTACAGTAATTTGTAGTGGTGGTGTAGTTCACTGGAGTTATTACAGTGATTACTAAAACATGCACTTTGTGGCTTAGGTTTTCACACTACACCACAGTCACACACCAAATGTTCAGCCACATATCTTGGATTGGGTTGCCATTGGTATAAAAGTTGCATTTTTAAATGTCTTTATCTTCTTGCAGGTAAGCTGATTACTCTCGAGGCCATGTCCGGTCTGTCTAAAGTTTTGCTCCACCTGGACAAGAAGAACGTCCACTTACTAGTCGTCTACATTTTTATGAAGATTAAACCATTTTTGGAAAGTGTAAGTTTCCCTTTGACCTTTGAAAATGTGCTGTGATTACACAATATATATTAAAAACACTTTTAAAAAAATATACATATATAACACCTATACTATCTTCTGGCTCCCTACTCAACCAGGAGAATGATGAGATCCGCTGTGCTTCCATCCATCTAATGGGAAACCTGTCCAAGTTTGGCTCAGGAGAACCAGTGTTCAAAGACCAGATCCACAGCATTCTGGTCAGCCTGCTGTTACACCTGGCTGACCCAAACCCTCAGGTGGTTAAGGTAGGAACTGTGCAGATACACAAACTTTCAACTTTAAAAACTTTCAAACTACAAATTGCTCAGTTGTTTTTACATACTTGAGTTTTGTTTTTCTCTGGTTATGTGTGTGTGTGTTCAGGCGTGCAAGTATGCAATGCGTGTGTGTGCTCCTGTGGTGGGATCAGAGCATATCACTGCCATGTTTCAGAACCACCTCCATGATGACAAGAGCCTGCACTACGGAGAGTTCATCAATGACCTCACCAAGTACCTGGTGAGGTGCACTTGTAAACATAAGTATCACTGCATAGTTTATAGGGGAAACTGTGCATCATCTTTAAGAAATTCCTTTTGTTAAAATAGTTTGATTTAGAGCTCTACAGGATTTTAGTTTTTTTTACCAGGTGTAAAGTTCTGTATTTGATGCAAAAAGCTTTTTAGCATCAGCTGCATCACTTCTTTCCTGAGTCAGATTCCACTGCTCAGTTGAATAGTGGCTTTGGTAAATAGCGGTGGTGGTTTGTTACTTGCCAATGTGAAGAATCTTCAGCTGGTGCTTGGTTGCTTGAGCAGCTGCCATGGTAGCAAAATGCTGTATAGCTTTTCATGGCATTAGCTGGTTGAAGCAAATTGATGATGACACAGTGGAGCCAAGCAATAGGTCAGGACATAATTTATTATGGATACTGGGTTTTCATAGGCGTACTCACCCAACCATTAGTACATTTAACTGACTATTGATACCGTACACTGTTAAACTAGTTAAAGGGAGATTGTTATACTTGTTTAATGTTGGCTGCATGTTTTGTGGTTTTTAGATCCAGGATTTTTCAGGCATGCTGAATTTCTACCACATATCAGTCATCCAGTTCTTCAAGAGCAACTGGCCCGAGGTCAGAGCAGGAGCTGCCATGTTTATAGGTATAGATACTACAATTACTACTACTGTATTATTTTGACCACAACCATGCAGCCTTATTACAGTACAGCAGTCTGTATCACATATCATATAGTGTACAAATGAAAAGTTGTAACCTGATCATAAGGTGTGTGTTTCATCAGGTTTTCTGCTCAGGAATCTTCCAGAGGAGCATTTCTGCCACCTCAACATGGGCACCATCACTAAAGGTGATGCAATTTATTTTTATTTTCTTGGAAAATTAAAACTCTTTATGTTTGTTCACTTTGTTTTTGACATGTATCTGTCTGTGTTTTTTTTCTGTAGGTTTAGTGATGCTGCTTCAAGATCCAGATCCTGTGGTGAGAGTGAAGGCTGCTGAGGCCATGGGACATTTCCACTGACACACAGGCAACAGCCTACACACAAATATCAGTGTTTCCTGTCAGTCACAAATGGTACAGTAGGTCACAGCTACACACATGACAAAATAAAGCGCATTTATGATTTGGGCCTATGATTACAACGTGAGGAGCCTCTAATTTAAATGTGCTGTTATTTTAACATTATTTAAATAATGTAACTGCATCGTTCATTAAAGCAAGAACAGGGACCAAAACAGGAACAAGTTTGAAGCCAGAAAACAAATTATTATATTTATCAATGTTACAAAATCATACAAACGCACTGATAATACACATTCACACACATACCTGCACATGCACATACATTTGCCCTTAGCAGCTTTGATTATCTTCTTTTGACACTTGATTATGGCACTTTGTTCGAGTGACCAAAGACTGTGTTGCTCTTTACAGACAGATGTCTGTGCGACAATACCAGAGATATACTGTGCTCTTTCAGTGAAATATATCATGCATTTAGACATTTCTAATGCAGAGGGTACAAATGTTTAAACTTGAGTAAAATGTTTTTTAGAATAAATATAGTTTCTTCAAATATTGTGTGGAGATGGTGACAATAATACACATTTAAAGTACGACTGAAATGTTTAATATGACTCTGGCTCGTAGCTGATATGTGTCATACCAGCATTTTGTGATAGTGTTTGTGGATGTTAGTTTTAGTTTCGGACAATCTCTGTTTTAGAGGTAGTTTTAGTGCCCCAAAGACTGATCAATCAGTTATCCTTCAGTCTGCTCTGAGCTTCATGTGAAGTCTAATATAGAAATACACATAATTCTAAATGCACAAGAACTACAAGAGGACTTAAATATGTTTTCAGGTTTATATCTGTGGCTGAAATATGTAATTAAATAGAATCAGGAGGGTTATACTTTAGTTTCATTGCTGTGTCCAGTTGTCCAGATCATCTACAGATTACTTCAAATCAGCCAGAAATAATGAGCCAGTAACTACATTCACAGCAGAACATGTGATTACTCTTAATCCTGCCGTTGGAGCTGTAGTTAACTCACGAACCTGCTGGTTCAGACCAGCCGCCTATGACTCAAAAGATTTATTCCAAGCTCCACTTTTGTTCCTAAGCCATGATGAAGGCATATGTAAATCACTGCCACCACTTGTACTGAATGTCCACAAAGTACCATTTCTGGTGTAAAATGATCCATTTAATTTCACCTTCTGTCATAAACACAGCAGCCAAATGACAAGAGTTCATAATTGTTCATACAGAAGCCAGTTTCTTTTATTTCATGTCATGAACCAGCCAAATTAAACCAGAACCAGTGTTGCTGGGTACAACCAACTAGTGTAGCCTTGCACAGTTAGTGCCAAATGTAAATTGATATCATATATTATAATAGGACTAGATATTATCTTAATGCACTTAATGTTTCATTATTCCATTCAGTGGTTAGGTTTGTACAGTTTTAGGGTACAGTTTGGGTCTAATGTGTGTATGAGCGATTCATTATGTGAGGCTGCCTGTATATGTAACCTCAACTTTTATGTCTCGAAATTAATTCACCCATAGGCCAACAAGGAGGGGAGCAAACCGATCCACATTGTGCCCCATTTAGTCCAAATAGAGTGTTATAATTATGTATACGTCACTTCTGAGTTATGTGGGTTTAGTTTATGCTTGTTCTTATTTATCCGTTACACCTTTAAGTTCTTAAGCCATTTTCCTTCACGAGTCAAGTGGAGAACATTTTTGTTCATGGCATTAGGCAAATATGGCAAATATGTGGCTGCTCAGATCTGTATTTGTTGTCTTGGATCTTCTACACAAACGAAGACTCATTTCTTTTAGCACTTTCTAACACTATGTCTTGGTTTAGGGCAGCGGTTCCCCAACTCGGTCCTCAAGCCCCCCTTCCCTATGCACTGCTGATTACCTGGATCAGGTGTGTTCAGTCAATCAGAAGCTGGAAGATACCATTTCACTTTGTCTTCCCCAACTCCACACTCATCTTAGATGGTATCTTCCAGCTTCTGATTGACTGAACACATCTGATCTAGGAAATCAGTTGGTTGGGCCGGGAAAACAAGCAGGGCAGGGGGGGCTGAGGACGGGGTTTGGGAACCACTGGTTTAGGGTGAATGGTGAATATTATTTCAAATGATGTTATAAACTTTATATTGTTGTTATGATTTTTCATGACATCTACCTGTTTTGTTAACATGTTATTAATGAATGTCTCGGTACGAGGAGGTGCAGTTTGACTGTTTTAATGCTTGCATGTCACTTTTCATATGTTACTGGACCAGAAGAAAGAGTGAATGATGGCAATCAGTGTATTTAAAATGAATAAATAAACAAACCAATTAAAACATACCTTGTGATTTATTATAATTATTATTTGTCTTTTGTTGTTTGTCATGTTAATGTAGCCTAATCCTGTGTACGTCCACTCTTAGTTTACTGTAACAGTTCTAAATACTTATATCTTGTATTAAACGGTTTTACACATAAGTTACATTTTCTGATGTTAATCCTGCTTTTGCTAAGTTTATAACTGATTCAAAGAGACCAGCAGACCAAAGTTTTTTTCTGACCAATTGTCTGTTTGTTTTATAGAAATATTCAATTTGCACGTTTGCAAAATTGAATGTGCAATATCAGTGTACTTTGCTCTGCGTCCATATGGGTGCAGAAACAAGCCGTGTCCAGTGATCAAACAACAAAGACACTAGGAAATAATAGAATAATTCAATCTCTTGATGTCAGAAGTCTTTTTATTTATAAGTCTGATCTGATTTCATTTCATGTCCCAGTTTTCCTCTGTGTATCTCAGGGACCATCTGGCTTAAAGCAACAACGGAGCAGATTTGACATAACGTAGTTCAAACACACTGATGTTACAATAAGTTAACACTACCGGGATAAAGCATGTTTTCCTCTCTGCTTCTTATTATGTTCGTTAGGTTGTCAGTTTTTTCATCATGTTTTGTACCAACATAAAAATGTTATTGTCATTTTTGGGGAATTGATCATTTGTGTGATGTCATACTGAATCTAATGATCCCTCTGTGTGGGTCATGGATGCACAGATTATGAGACAAAAGGCCTCTGGGCACCTAAAGATAAAAAGCCCCCATCCTTCCTATGAAGGTTCCCCATACTAACATGTCGTTTTGTTTCTTTTTGTGGTCATTTTTAACTATTTTTAGCCATGTTGTGTCTCCTTTTGTTCATTTTGAATCTCTTTGTGAACATTTTGAGTCTAGTGTTTGTCATTATGCATCACCCTTTAGTAATTTTTTAGCTGTCTATGATCATCTTTCGGGTCATTTTGTCTCTTTTGTCCACAGTGTTTTGTGGGCATTTTGTTTCTACTTTGGTTGTCATGTGTCTCCCTGTTGTCATTTTGTGTGTTTTTTTTTTTAAAGTGAGCTTTGTCATTTTCAAAAAATAAACATTAAGCAGCCTCCGTATCTCTTTGCCCCTCTGGGCCTGGACCTGTTAGGCCTGTTCAGTACATAATTAATCTGTGGTGTGGACTGACTCAAAGTGAAGAGAACAAAGTTGTTTTCAATTGTTCGAGCTTTGTTAGAGCAATTGTGTAAATAGGAACCACTTGAGCTCTTGTATAAGAGTTTCACTTTCAGACAGTAAACAAGACAACTGTGTCTGTGTGTGTGTGTAAAATGATAACAGATATTATATTTCAAGCTGTAATATTAGCTTTTGTCTTTTTGAGAGACCGTTGGTTTGTTTGCCTCGCACATCTACATACTGTGTGTTCATTGTGTGAAATATTATCTGCATAAATTAGTCGAATCATCTTGTGACTCTCATGCAGAAAGTCGTGCTGTTTTACTAAATACTAAAATAAGAAATCTTCACACACATTTTTTATTTAATGTGTGAAGCAATAAGAGTGTCCCTTGAGACAAATCTGTCCAGGCTTTCAACAAGCTTGACAGGTAAGCTGGCCGTCAGAGTGTGTATGAGTCTCTGAAAAGAGACCTGAAATATGTGTATGTGTGTTTATGGTATGCAGGCACTATCAGGCGTGTGTGCGAAGGCAGTACAACTATATTCATAAATGAATGTATTGTTTATTTATTTCCACATAATGATCATAAATCAAGGCTGTATTTGATTGACTTCAAATAAATACAGTAGAACAGTCCTTGTTCTTTCATGTTTTTTTTTCTTCAAAAAAATTATACACATGTACTGTACATACTTCATATGCATTTAAAAACATCTCATTTATGATAATCTTTTTTCTGGAGAAACAACTTTTTAACGTATTTCTAAACTAAAAGCTGTATTTTATTTTATTTTCTCAACTACTGGGTGCATTCAGGGTTTTCTTCAGTGGCATGGCTGTGAACCCTTCACTTCCACTTTATGTGCTGAACAGGGTATAAACCAGCTCATTACTCAGTATGGTGCTAATAATAGACAGTAGTGATATTATCCCGGCTTTCAGGGAATCTAGGAAATCCTGGTGAATTGCACCAAATGCTCATGTGGAAGGACACCAGGTTTAGTGCTGAATAACATCCTCCATTCTGATCACAAGCTAGGGATACAAGAAATGCTTGGGATCAGTTCACTAATTGATCCCTCCAGACATAGTAGCATCATTACCTCAAACAAATGCATTTGCATTTCTTGCTGACATCTGAGGATTTATTTATTTATTTATTTTGAAGTTTATTGAATGTGAAAATTGGTAAAAACATGATAATCATTACAGAGAGTTAACATTTAAGAGTGTGTATATTATGATATGTCAAAAAAGAACAGAAACATTTCTCTATTCATGTGTACAGCACTTGTAATCCAGATTTTTAATGCGTCTGCCACTGAAGTCCATTATGTAATAGTAGCGAGAGCCCCAAGCATCTCACATAGACAACACCTTGTGCTTTTCAAAACATATTTGTTGCTTTTCACACTGCACATTTGGAGCCCAGGGTTACTCTCAGCAGGCAAGATTAGAGGTGAGAAGGCGATGTTAGATAGTTTTCTCCCACTCCAGAGATGCTATAATGTTAACCTCTGCTAGAGTTTAATATTGTATCACTCTGTTTTTTTTGTTGCAGATTGTATAACATGGACTTGCTCTTTTGTTACTTCACAGCTGAGTAAAGTGGTGGTGAATTAAAGCTCTGCAGTTAGTGGTGTGGTTTGAGGTACTGTACCTGTCAAAGATACAGTCTTGAATCCTGTTTTTTGTTTCACACATTCTGCAGTGTCATCAACAGTTCAGAGATGTTTTACACTAATTGAATCAACACAAAATTGAGTCCTTAGGAATTAGTTTTTCTCACTGGTATGAGATTGAAAATTATATTTAAAGGAACATGTACATATTTTTTTGTTCACTACAATTCCCAGTGGTTCTAGGAAAGTAGAGTTGTTCTTTGTAATACACCTTTACTAGGAACAAAGAGACTTTGAACTTATTTGCCACAGGCTGTGTAGGTTAGAATGAACTAAAAGACACTCTAACACTAAGTCTTGGGTTTGGTCTTTTCACAGCATGTCAACAATACTGAAAATTACCAGCCTTATCCATTAAATTTTATGCTTGAATGTCATGCTGACATAATGTGGATTGGAAATTGCTCCTTAGTTCAGCATGGAGACTCAGGATTCACAGAGTTCACAGATTGCAGAATGTGCCCTTTTGTTAAATTAGTACAATATAATGCTAAACTCACTCTAGAATCCAGATGAGTCAGCCCTGGGTTACAGTGAGTGCAGTGTGAAAACGGTTAATTATTTTTGTGGGCTTTTATTGGTGGTGTAGTGGGTTATAACGCCTCTAGGAGGAGTATTCATACTCCTCTGCACTGCGTCGTCCAAAGTCCATCCAGCCGAGGTAATCTCTGTCTTTTATCCTGTGGCCAGGGGCTAGACCACTGGCTCTGCTGGTGAGAGATGATCTAGTCTGGTATGAAGATCCTGGAGGAGATAGAGAAAGAAAAGGTATGACACACATTTCATGTCTGACGACGTGATGAGAAGAAGAAGATGGGTTTCTGCTTGACTAAAACATGATTGTAGTGCACATTTTTCTACCTAAACTGACTGTTAACAACAATGTACAACCTCCTGTACAATTCACCAATTAAGTGAAGTAACTCATGCTGACTTGTTCTGTTTCTATTCCTGTCTTTGACCAGTCAGCTCAGCAGGTCTCCCAGTCACACAGAGTTGGTTTGAAAGAGAAACAGAGATTCACAGTGACAGAGGGAGCAGAGAATGGGGTCAGGATGGAGGGAGATGAGGGAAGCATGGAGGAAGCAGGGAGAAGGGCGGGAGAAGGAGGAAGCAAAACATGGAAAACACAGAAGGAGAGAACAAGGAGGAGGTATGGAAAGATAGGAGAGAGGAAGCTAGAGGGAGGTGGGAATTGCCAGATGGTGGGACTCAAACACAGCATGAGCAGATTACAAAAATGATGCAGCCAGGAGCTAAAATAAGAAGAGAGGGATGATCTGTGTGTAGTGAGATGACAAAAGGGAAATATCAGACAGTCTTTCTTTTCTTTCCACAGACTCACCTTTCCTAGAGATGAGTCTGGCCAGTAGCTGGCTCAGGCTGTTTCGAGCGTCTGCATCCTCCTGGGGTTGGTTGTAGTTTAAGAGCTGCCCAGAGGGGGGCGCTGGAGCTGAGCGTGACTGGCGAGAGTGGTTGGGTGAGGGAGGAGGTACGATGACTGACACAAGAGCCTCACCCTCAGATCTCTGAAACTGGAGAATATGGAAGAAAATAAAGATACGTAACGTGTCTGAAAGAAAAAATTGAATTTTCAACACTGTATTGTAAGTTTATGTCGATTTTAAAGCAAAAACTCGGCTACTCAGTTTAATTTTTTTTAGGTGTAATGGATGCAGAGATGTCTCCAGGCACTAGCTGTGTGTGTTGCATTTCTGTATGTGTCTTACCACAGACTGTGAGGGGAGACTGAAGGAACCACTGGACAAAGCAGCCAGGAGAACACATGCACAGATACCTACATTCATGACTGGAGGAAGAGATAGAAGTGGACAAAATATAATCAAATTAGTAAAAATCCCCATTTTCCCATTAGATCACTTGTTCTTTACTGTGTCTCTGCTACCCTCAGTTCTCGTTTACTGTCTCCCATCAGCTTGTTAAATATGTGCTTCTGAGGGGAATAAATCACAGATAATGTGGCGTTTGCAGAAAGCAGCAATAAATCATTTTACAGTTGTTGAAGCAGCATGATGGAGGCAAAGATTAACCTTTGATGGTTCAGCTGGAACCCAAGGCAAACATCCTTCAGTCATTTTTACACACTCCTTCACTTTGTCACAGTGTGGAAGAACGGTATGGTATTTAACACATAGTACATACTGTACACACACGCACAATTGGTGTGTGGGGTAGTTTTGATGAATGTGCACTGTCAGCATCTGTAGAATCCCAATAGAAAACCATGAGACCAAGGTTCACATTAGAGTTGATATTGACATGACAGCACTGAGTGAATATCTTACATTAATTGATCTCTTTCTTTGTTTACTCACTCACATAACTATGCTGAAACAAATTGGTAAAAAAAAAAAAAAAACTTGGAGTCTCAAAGGAGTCTGAACTGCATCTTCTTTGCAGCTCCAAAAAGCATGAAATCGAATCTTAATTGAATATTTTTCTCTTAGACAAAGCAACTCTACAGTGTGAGGAAAATGTGCGATGTGCAAAAGGCACAATCTCAAAAAAACATAGCACAATATTGGTTGTGGTAAGTGATGCTCTGTGCCAGAACATTCATCCAGAGTAAAGCATCCAATTAGTTGAAACCAACAGCAGCATTTGCTCGGAGGCTTTCAATCTCTAATGATTCTCAGTGTTCCTCAGTGGCACTCTTCATAAACATCTCATGTCTCTCAATTTCTTCAGCATCTTTACTCAGTTTCTCCCTATTTTCCTTCTACATGTTTGACTCTAGTTGCTTCTGTGGCACCTGTGCAGACACGCAGGAGGCAATAATTGAGATCTGAACTGAACTGAAGAAGAGCCATCTAGTTCTACATACAATAACTTCCTTAAAAAAACATTCATTTATGTGATGAACTAAAAAACCCTCTCTCCTGAGGATACCCAGAATCATAACTGCACATGATGGTTACATACATTAACTACTTTCTTCACCAACAAGACAAACATGTAGAGTAACATTTTGAAATGAAACCCCTCATTCTGTAGTTTTAGATCAAATATATCATCTCAATACAACATTTAAATAATTTTTGTTTAAACTGACACAGTGGTGGAGTAAACAGTCATTCTCTTGATGCTAATATAATTCCTTTTAGCAGCTTGTCTCTCATTTATTATTCAATGGGCTGGTAATCATGAGGTATTTTAATATGCGTGAAAGCCCTCTCCTCTCCTCCCTTCAGAAAAAAACATAAAAATGAAAAAACTGAAAGGGGAAAAATATTTTAAACATGTCCTCACTCCATTTTTGATAAATAACTATGTCCTTTTAAACATGAATTTGTAATATTCTGCCTATAATTATTCATGAATGCATATTATATCTACTGTAAAAGTTACTTAATATTAATAGAAAATATGATATAGTCAGCTATGCTATGTGTTCTTAAATATGCCTTTTTTATTTGTAAATAAACCTGTTTTTAATATTCACTCATTGTTTTTCATCATTAATGTTACATACTCTATCATTAATATACTTGACAGTTCTATACCTATATTATTTGTTCTACATATTTACATTCTCTTAAAGTTACACTTTTTACTCAGTTAAAACTACAACAAAAGAAACAAAAAAATTTATGGACTTGAATTCAAATGAAATCAAAAAACTATATAAAATTTGGGAATATAACATGGATGGATATAAAATGGAGAAAACTCACATTCACTAAAATGATTTTTGTCTGAATAATTAGTGATAAATTTGTACTGTATTCCATGTATGTACAGTCGTGTATCAGAAAAAAATAAGAATAAATAAGGACCAAATTTCTGAATGAGGTTTTTATTCTTACCTGCAGTTGGCAGTTAGACCAGGAGATGATGAGCCTGAAGATGCTGAGCTTTGCTCTACCAGTGTCGAGGCTATGAGTGTGTGAGAAAGAGGTGAGCGTGTTTTATACCGACACACAGGAAGGAGGAGGGACTTTGGCGCAGGGGAGGAGCCAGCTGCTGGCGCAGAAACTGATGCCACTGACGCAACTGAAAACGCAAGTGTGCACACATACAGTACCAGATACACACAAAGATGCACACATACTAAACTATGTGAGAAAGAGTTTGAACAAAGGTGATAGCTGTAGTCTTTCTACTTACCTTTGTAAGAAACAAAATCCTCTTACACGCCATTTTAGTTTGTGTGAATCTGATGTTTGTAGTGAAGAGAAGCCGAAAGGTGCTTTAACAGTGAGTGGAGTGCATTGCTGTGTGTTTGAGCGTAAAAGTGGCCGACACACACACACACACTGACACATACCTGATGAGGTGGGAGGGTTGTGGAAATACTTTGATAGAAAGAGAGAAAATGAAGTACAATGAGAGAAAAACATGATTATGAATTAGTATTGTGTATTATTATATGTAAATTTGAATACAGAATGTAGCCTAGATACACAGAGATATTTAGTGCATATTATAAACATCCCAACTCAAGGCCAGAAAATATTTCAGCTCCATCACTGTGTTTGAGTTTTTCTTTCTAATAGCAACATGTAGTTCAATGCCCCTAAAATAACAAATTTCTCTGTGGTATTTTCCTTTCTTCATACCACCAAAGATCACTGATAGAGTTCTCACAAAATCTTTCCAAAGTGGGTCACAATGTAATTCTCAGACGATCAGTGAAGCTTTATTGTGTCTGATGCAGGTGCTGCCACCGGCATTGTAGAAGAAAAATGCTGCTGATAAACATCACAGAGAAAATGTTGCTTTCAGCCTGAAAGACATGTTTTCTTAGATTTGTCAATTTAGTCAACAGTACAATTAAATAGATGCTGTTGTTCTATACATTATTATATACATATTCATTTTATTATCTTCCATCATTGTCATCATATGTGTGTTTCTTGTGAAAACTATGCGTCTCAATTGTCAGCTTTTCATGAGTTAATTGCCTTTTGTTGTTGACGATTTTCTGCATCTCCAGTGGGTTTTTTAAATTATTTATTTTGCTGAAGAGATTTTCAAAATGTCCTAACCCCAGACAGAAGCATCTAATGCTTCAATTAAAAAACTTACAAAAATGAATGAAATTCAAAACCTGAAAAATAACTAGAAGATTTATTATGTCTGATAGAAATCCCTGGAAGTCAGAAAGCAAATGCAGAATAAGAAAGTAACAGTGTAAGCCACACACTGACAGAATAACATGAAGTGTACTGCAGGTGAATTTTAAAAGGTTCATTAAAGCTGACAGGGCTTAAACCTTTCAAACTAAAGCATCAATTAATCAGTGACTTCTTTGTTCACATCATTGAACATTATCTCTGTAGGGTCTTTAGTGCAACATTCAAACTGTTATTAGGAGTTATTAGCTATATTAGCGCTAATCTCTGTCAAAATATGCTTTACGTACGCAGCAGCCCTACAGAGTGCAGAGACTGTGAAACTGTGCTGTCTTTGCCAGATTCTCATCTATTATTCCTGTGTCTGTTTAAATAGTGATCTGCTTGCAGAGCGTGTCCCAATCTTTTGAAATTCTTCAGTTGTTCAGCTTCTGGCAAGGTCACAGGAAGGCTTTAAAGCATTTCTGAATTTGTTTTTTTCAGACTTCAGCTTTGTGCAGTTTAAGAACTGAAACATTAACTTGCAGTCTGACTATAATGGATAAAGTTATACTGTCTTATCATGTGTTTTCCTTGAAGTGCAACACTTTTTAATATGACACCGCATGTCTCACCAGGCAGTAATAAACTTACATATATTATAACTATGTTCACATAATGCGTCCCTGGTGTGTGGGTTGAGATCTACACCAGTGTATTGATGAAGGTAACATTAACATTGTCAGACACATACACAAACACTGCGTTTTAGTATTGTTCATTGTTGTCATTGTCCACTGCGGTGCTTAACAACATTTACCTGTCTTTACGCCCAGTTTCTATATAATGTACATGATTAAGTGAATAAAGTAAACTTTTCTGTTTATCCCCCCCACATGCGGAGAACATTTACCTGTTCCGCTATGTTTCAAAACCTAATCCATGGTCTCTGAGACATCAAGTGTGCTTTAGGGCAAACACTGTCTGAACAAATGACTGGGAGCCGACTAATCCACTCTCCTCCCACATGATTTCATTACAGAGCTACAAGTGTGAGCCTCATCAGACAGTTCTGTCTGGTGTTGAGGAAAAGTTAATGTAGAAAAATACTTCCTATAAAGTCATTAAGATGCATGGCTGAATTCCATTTAGCCGATCTGGTTTAGTGCATGTTGATTTACTTTATCACATTGAGACATCTGAATACAACACAGCCATCGTTGTTGATATTAGTATCAGTTCTATCATAACATAGAACTGATACTCATGATAATGTTTTTTTGCTGTGAGAGGCTCTGTTCTGATGATTTTTATTCTTTTTTTCTTTAGACATTTTATCCATAGTTCAACAGATAGATGCTAATCAGAGGTAGCAGTGCACAAACTCATAAACTTGATAAGACGAATGTTAGATTTGTGTGAAAATTATTCTATGAGTGAAATTCTTCAAAAATCTTTACTTTGAGAATTTAATTTGATAATTGCAAACCTTGCAAGGTCAGGCACCACACCACACTGGTGGGAGTACAAAACAAAGTCCTCTGAAATACCTTTTTTTTTAATAGAAAGTTTTGCTGTGAGTGGTTGGTGGTTCTTTTGGCCTTCACAGACAGTTTCTTCTCAGTAGAAGAATCAAGTTTGTGCAGTACTGGCTTGTGGCACAAACTTTGTGCCACAGAGTTTGCACTGTCGTCCATGGTAATGCTACTACAAACCAGAGTTTTTTAGTTGAGCCAGCTCTGAAGGATTTTACGTCTGCTGGGAAGAAGGACTAACTGCTTCACTTCCACAAGCTAAGTCCTGCCTTCTTGTACGTGCATGTTCCTTGTTATTGTTTTGGCTAATTTAAGTTGTTGTGTGTCCATGTGAGAACGCCCAGGCTGCTGTCTGCATTTGTGTCAGTGTGAAGCTAGTTAGCATCTGCAGTCATGCTTCTGCTACCTATGAGCAGTATTTAAATTATTTATTGTTATTTGAATTATTTTGGGCTCAACACTCAATTGTTATCTCGAATATTTATGCTTTCATGTCAATTTATTTTAGAGATTAATTATGACTTGTATTTGGGTCTAACAGCATATTTCTCCAGAATTTAATAAGATATTTTTACTATTTTGAGAATTTAATGGAAATGCTGTAAGCTAACAAACAATCTGTGAACTCAGGCCTGGTGTACAGAACTGCAAAGTCTTATTGATGCATCTTTAAAAAAATGAGCTTCTCAGGGGAAATAACGCGAGACTATGTTCACTGCTCTTTCTAATAGATCTGTTCATCAATACTAATGCTTCTCTCTGGGCCATAAAAACTCTTACAGTGTGCGTGTGTGTGTGTCATTCATGCATTCATGTCTTGATGTGTGTCACTGTGTTTGTTATACAACAGTAATGATATAAATCAACTGCCTCAGGTACAAGGCAGTTGAGAACATTACTACACAAGTAACCTCAGTGAAAGAGGTTACATGCAGAGGATGTGGGACATATGGATACTTCTAAACCCACCATCTTGACCGAGTTAAACAACACAGGGTCAGACAACATTAAATCAACATTAATCTGCAAAAAGCACCTGCAATGAAAACTAGAGCCTGACAAGGTACAACACAAATGTAATGGGGAAGCTGATCATCCCCTCACTCCAAGATTGTGTACCAAGCCCCAATAACAACAAGCCTTTGCACACTTAACACAAGAGCAGCTGACCTGAGATTAAAGTTAGTCATGAGTTAGCCAGCTATCGAAGCTGCAGAAAGGCTTGATGAAAGTGAGTTATGAGTGAGAAGTACAACAAGTTTAGAAACTGCCAAACAAAGACTCATGAGAGGGAGAATAAGTTCTCCACTCTCCAAAGTGCACTCTCTGTGGCAGAGTAAGGAGGTATCACATAAAATAATCAGCTCAGTGGCCAGTACATCTAAGAGCAGACCACAGCTACCTCCTTTAACAGGATCCAGTAATCATCACAATAGTAGACTCAAGGTAATGTTCTCAATGACAAGGTCCTGACATGAGCCAGCTGTACAAATGAACCAGCTGCTAATGGATTGAACCGAACACTCAGGGCTGTGACCCCCAAACTGAGAAAGTGGCTCCAGCAAATTCCAGGAACAACATCGAAAAACTCAGCTAAGATACTGTAAAGGACTGTCCCAGGTCTCTAGTAGAGGACCCAAGCTTGAAGAAAAAAGACCGCCCTTGTGCTCCTCCATCCCACGAAGTTACCAGTTCATTACAATTTAATGCAACTGAGTACATTCACTCTGTGTCAATACTGTAATCGCCAATTACACTTCATAGAACAGAAAATAAACTTTAAACCAAATGTCATTACAATCTGTAAAAAATATTATTCAATCAGCCTGGAAACTAACACACTGTGAACAAAGTAACTGTAAATACACAGTAAAAGGAAAATGCATTTTAATTAGTTCTGTTGATTTGTGATGATTTGTGTAGTAATCAATCAGTATCTATCAGTCTCATTGATCATACATCATTGTGTGCGTCCAGGGAGACATAAAGGCTTGTGTGAAGCATGTTGCGGTCATTCCTAGTTGTTTCTTTATTTCTTTACTTGTCTCTCTTTATTCATTCAAGATCCGCTGGTGGAGACTAAATTGGCTGTGACACAGATTGTTGAAGACAAAATAATTACTAATGTAAAATACTGTTTGTGTAATGATTCTCAGAATTACAGTGGGTCGTGACATTTACTGAATGAGGTCAGACATGATTCACATTCAAAGATACATTTCACTGTCAGAATTCATTGTGACACCAGAGACTGTAACAATAGTCACATTTAGTGAAATGATTCTACTTAAAACATTGGACCAGAGTATCCTCTGGATTTAATTTTGACTTGATAAAGCATCTGGATAGATGCAGCGATTACCTAGTCTTTGTGTTGTCCTACAGCAGCTGGGGTCAAGTGTTTGATGCACACTCTACATGATGCAGACAATGTTAAGTAATTAAATCCAAGGACAACAAAGGCAACTGTGGATTCATATTGAGTGGAGTCATCTCTAGGTGCATCATCCGTCTAGCCAACCTTTTATATTAAGGTGTTTTTGGGAAGTCCTCCTCAATCTGACCTAAATATAATGTCAGTCAATGTTATTGTAAAGATAAAAGTCAGTGTCACCTTTCCTGCCCAGCTTTCATCTTGAATAGCTTTTTAGATTACTCAGAGGTCTCATCTTATTTTCAGTGTTTTCCTTTAATCAGCAATACTGTGCTTGTGGTAGAAGTTCCCATTCTTATCTCTCATATCTCTAAATACACACAAATACACAACGCCCCTCCTCTTCTTCTTTCTTCTCCTCGTGTTTTCGCACTTAGTTCAGACAGCTATATTGCCAGCCTGAGGCGGTCTATCACTGGCAGGAAATAGAGGAGTTCTGCTGTTGGTTGAATGAAGAAAATGTGTCGAACAGTGTGATGAGATGCTGCACACAGACGCACACGGAAGCAACTGACACACACCATGACGAAAGGAAACAGGATAAATAAACTGCTCAATAAACTCATCATATAGTTATGCAGGTTTCATCAAACATGTATGTAAGTGATAGTTTGAGGGAAAACACAGTGTACCTGCTGTTTGTCAGGCAGGACGATGGCGGGAACATAAGAAAGTAGACCAGGCCTTTTTCATGGTCAAACAACCTTAACCTCCTTCACAGTTGTCCATTTTCTATACCTTATTATTATTTTTCAGGGACATTGGTGGGCTGCTCCCAGCATGCTTTGGGGAAAAAGCAGGGTGATAGGTGAGCAGTTATAGCAAATAAATGCCCAGAATAAAGCAGGTAGTGTAAATAGCATTTCAAGTAAGAATTTGCTTTGCTTTGCAGTTAAAAATATTGTCCCAGTTCATTTTCACTGGTTGTCAATGCATTTTTCCCCAGATTTTGACCAGAAAGTTACTGGTGATGGTAAGGTCATAAGAGAGATGTTTAATAAAATAGTGGATTCCACAAGGCCCATGATTTATTATCTTGCATTTTACCACCTGGTTGCATTAGTTGAGCAACAGAATTTGCTACATTTCATCTGCACACATACAGTTATCACTGATGCTTTGGTTGATGGCTGAAATTGTCTTAATCATACAGAAAGAAAAAGGTTGTTTGTGTGTGTGTGTGTTTACCCACTGCACGCAAAAGTACAAAGTACCAAATGAAGAATATGAATATTGTGTTAAGTGAGCCCATGATAACTTTAGTGAAGGTGGAAAAACTATAAACATCCATCCATCCATTTTCTTAACCGCTTGCCCTCGTAAGGGTAAACTATAAACATGAAACCTCAAATGTCAAATTTCAGGATTTGACATTTGAGGTTTCGCCTATAGTGACAATGAGAGTTTTCCTTCCTGACCTTTTGTCATCATTTGCAAGTAACCTTTTGCCACCTGTTCTCATGCTTCGAGGGTGAAGATGATGATTTTTAATGCTTTTGGTCATCTACACTGGTCCTTGACAAGTAAGAATTTTTAGGGCAATGGAAATACTGTAAAATCATGGGAATGCAAGGTTCTGCTGAATGTCACATGCATTTTATATATTTCCAAAGAATTCTTTATTTAGACGGCCTGAAAATGTCAGATAGGGACAAGTAACTTAGATTAGTAAATTTAGATAACCAAAAATTGAACATGCAAAGAATTCCATCACATTTCATGTGGATGAATCTCATTTGGGTCATTTTGTCCAACTATTTTCTTACCACACAAAAGGCTAAACTTTTGTGAGATCAATAAATTAGTATTTATAGAAAAAAGCAGAAATGAAGACAACGGAGAGGCAACACTGAGCTTGTATGCAAAGTTCTCACAAGTCTACATAAATCCAAATTTCATCCTTGGTCCGAGTCTCCTACAGGTTCCTGAATTCTTTGACTTGATGCAGGCAGTTGAAGTGGTGTTTTGCTGGTGAATGCAGCTTTTAGCCAGATACTGTACAGGTTTGTCTCAAATTCCTAAATAATAAACATTTCTCTTCTGCACATGCCCAAACCATCTAAATCTGGCCTCTTTCACTTTGCCTCCAAACTGTCTTTCTTGCACTGTCCCTCTAATGTACTAATTTCTAATCCTGTTCATTCTCATCAGTCCCAACGAGAAATGCAGCATCTTCCACATCCAGCTCTACCTCCTGTCTCTTCGTCAGTGCCACTGCCTCCAGTGCACTACACATAGCTGCTCTCACTACCCTCTTAAAACCCTTCTCTTTCACTCTTGCAGATACCCTTCTATCATAGATCATAACATGATGTGCTGGTATTAAATTATGTGCTTCATTATTCTTCCAAAATATTAAGATAAAATATTAAGCCATTTGCTATACCATTAAATTAAGAAATTAAATTTTAATGCCAAGCAACAGTATTTGGACAAAATAATGATGATAAATAACATAGATCTACATAAGTTCGCAGCCCAGGACTAGATTACACATCCCAATGTATGACCTCCACTCACACACTCATCATAGTTTTTGGACTAAGCACATACACTTTGTTTGATTTTAAAACTTATAAATCTAGAAGTTCATGAACAGTTGCTGTGGCTGGGTGCAAGCTCTACTAATTCACAAGCTGGCAAACTGTGAGAGTCATATTCACAAAGGTGAGGCAGCACTCCAATTTCTGGTCCAGACAAAACAAACAGACTCTAGCAGCATACTAAAATGTACAATGAATCTACAAAAATCCACAAATATTGAATTTTTTGTGTATTTTTCCAGTTTGAGTCTATTTTTCTTTATTCACACATGCAACAACAGTGATTGTATAATGAGCAAAAACACAGATGATCTACACTCTGAACCGTACCTGAAGTTTGAGTTGTCTCCAGCTGCTGCTGCACACTTCACATAATTAGTAATACTTTCAATGGTTCATTGACTGTTACCAAACTGTCAAACAGGCAAGAGGAAGTAAAAGCTTTTGTCAGTGTCAGATTTTAGAGTCTGTGAATAAGCTATGGCTTATTTCTAGAGGAAAGATTAACCTGATTTCTATCAAACAAGAAAATATTTGCTTGTTAATTTCTGACTAGCACTATTCTTGATCACTGCTGCTATGTGAAAACTGTTTCCACAAGAAGCCCCTTACAGCAAATGCTGCACACACCATCCCTGCATGAAAATATGTCAATATCCTCTTCTGTTTTCTAGGAACTAGAAAGAAGAAGTTCTTCCTAGTTTTTTGGTTTGGTTCATCCTTTTCTTTTATCTGTAAAGTATCAATAATTTGTTTTCCAATTTGTACCTCTTTTTAAGTTTTCATAATTCTGTTTTTGTCTGTCTCTTTTCACCGAGGTTCTGGTGAAAGGTTCTACATCAATGACCCCTGTACAAAAGTAATTTTATATCTGCCTTGTTGGGATTTCTGTTGACAAAAGTCAATCCATCCACAGTGGATATAACAAAGATGAGAAACTTGTGTCATGTTATATTTGTGCTATTCTGCATTTTAGAAAACAGTCAAATGTTATCAATATGATAAAATTATTACTTCAGGTAGTCTGATAGTAGCGCTGCAGGTTAGAGTGGTCTCTGTAGGCAAGTCAGCATGTGATCCATCATCACTTGAAACATGAAATATCAGCAAGGACACTAAGTCACACACAAGCTCTGTTACTCATAGCTTTCTATCTGTCCTTATAGCTCTCTATGGGTGTGAAATCAATACGAGTCCTATACAACACCCACCAAATGATGCAGGGCAGAGAGCGTGCAAACAGCAATATTGTTCAGTTCTCACCAGGTGTGTAAAGCATCACCAGTGTGTAAAAGATTTGAGAGTCCTGGACCCAAGAAGAGGCTGGACACTGACAGGTAAGTTGAAGATGTTTTATTGTGTGTCAAAAGGAGCGAGGGATCCACAATCCAAGATTCCTCAAACCAAAATCCAGAAATCATCATAGGTTCGAAACAGAGAGACAGGCAGAAGACAGGGGCCAGAGCCACGTATCAGAAGTTTCCAGAGACAGGCAGAGTTCTAAAAACCGAGAAGCACAATTGCACTCACAGTTCAGGTCAGTAGGTTCAGACAGAGGCAGGTCAGGATACAGGCAGAACCAGCAGAATCAGTAAAGTAAAGTGAGCGGGGATAGGGGAAGGGCCAAACAGGAAGTAACTTCAAAATCAAAACAGGTCATTGATGGTGACCGTGACAGTGTGTGGGTGCTTCTGGATATGTGTGTGTGTGTGTGTGTGTGTGTGTGTGTGTGTGTGTGTGTGTGTGTGTGTGTGTGTGTGTGTGTGTGTG
>JAUMHL010000009.1:18174283-18256936 GCA_032362345.1 Sandelia bainsii | reverse complement strand
GTGTGTGTGTGTGTGTGTGTGTGTGTGTGTGTGTGTGTGTGTGTGTGTGTGTGTGTGTGTGTGTGTGTGTGTGTTTCCCTCCAGGCATGTGGCACCAATAAAGAGGTGACAGTGATACACCATTCAAAAGATGGACTGAAAAAGGGGAAATGAACACATGACACCTTAGAGACCAGCCGAGGGGAGAAAGAGAGAGAGATGCCTGTAATTTTACAAGGTGCTTGGTGAGACTGAGATACACTGTTATTGGTGACCTTAGTCAGAAATGAGGTATGATGCTCTTTATTAAAGGCACCTCAAATGTCAGTCATGAGACTGGCATTTGTTCAAGTTCCAGTAAGCCAGGAAAATGTTCTTCAGGCAGCGCAAGCAGTAAAAATGTAATGAAAGCTTTTATTCACTTGGGCATGCCAGTTCTGGCCTTTATCTGAAAACCAGATTTACACCTTTTGTTTCTTGTAGACTACACCAGAAGTATCAATAAAATAATGCAGACCATTATACATACAGTATCACCCCATCATTGGGCACCTCTGCCAACCAGAGATCTATACTGTATTAAAGGTGTGTTGTAGAAGAACAAACAAAACAAGAAAAGTTTGCATTTTAATGGGTCATTATGAGTCTTATGTTGCTGTGTGGAGAGAGAGATAGCGTGATATGATGTTGGAAATGTGTGTATGGAAATCGTCCACAAGCAGCCAACATGCCCATTCAACTGACAGCTGACAGTGTTGAATCAGATTTTTTATTTTGTCGGTGGTCTCGCAGTAACTGGGCTCAGACTCTTTTACGGTTTGACATACTTATATATATCAGACTTTCATTAGACTATCAACTGCAAAATTAAAATTTAATTTTCCACTGTGTCAACTCCAAGTGTTCCCACAAGAGGAAATATGAAAATCTAAACCAAAACAAGACTCAAGTGGAATTAAAAACACTTTAATTTACAAAACACTGGTAGTAAAAACAATACAGGTATATTGCCACCTTTTTGTTCCTCTTTTACAGTATAAGTTTATGCTGTTTATGTCTCCAGCAAGTGATTGAAAAGCACTGGTGGGTTCATGTCTACCTTAAAGTTCAGTTTAATCCAAGGTCTGTCTGTGATATAGTATTACACAGGAGAAACATAGAGGTGACAAACAGGATACTTTCACAGTAGCTCTGTGGTTTAAACATGCAAACACATGGTTACACAGAGGTATTTGTGTTGCCATCAAGATGAGGGAAGCCCAACCTATGTTGAGTATATACATTCACAGAGCCATCCTCCGCAGTTTAATGATCTTTGCATTGCACACAAATATCAAACACAGGTTGTCTGATTATGCAGAACACTCTGCTGAATCTAGCATCCCCTCCCATAAGTGTTACATAATCTGACACAGTGGTGATGGATAGTGTTAGCTGGTCTCGAGTGACCTTAGTTTTACTTTTAGAACAGTGTACACACACACAGACACACACACACTCGATGACATTTGTATGAGTACAAGAATGAGATATGAACATACGTGCTACAGACACGGCGCACTTAGTCATACATCTATTTTACGCACACACACGCAGATCAAACAGTGTTGTCATTAGTGTGGGTTTGGTCATCAGTCATCATAACCGCTGAATGTAAATCACTGGATCAACAACCTATTGTTCCTCTGTTCTCTATGTAATTTGATCGAGAGCAGCTGGATGAACAGCACGAATATTCTTCAATGATCCTGATCTCTGGTGATGAATCTGTTTTCTTAATGGGTTGCTCTCTGCATCTGTTGTCTAGCCAAACATTTCAATTCAAAGGCTGAATTTAATTTAGAAATGTTTAGTCATAGTAAACATCAACAGGCTTTGCGTATTATAAAGTCTAAATGCTGAATCCAACAGGCTGGTCTTGAGGATTTATTACCTGCAAATAGTGTTTTATTTAGATTTTGTTAATTGCCCACCAGTGATCTGACAATGTCACGCTGCTGACTTTTCATGCAACTCAAATTGGCAACAACTGGTATTTTGGTAACTGGAACAGAACAGATTTACATATTTCTGTTTGATCTTCAGACATGTGGGCATCAAATATTCAACTGGTAGGTTTTCAAAACTACATTTGTCATTTTCTCTCATTATTAACCAAATGCTCTATACTGTAACCTGTCATCACCAGGTTTAGGTGCATGGTTCGCTGTTGGTGAGTCTGTTATTTCTGCAATGCACTGCAGGTGCACTGACAAACCAAGTCCACATGCGTCTTGTATAAAACTAATAGATGTACCTGACCTGACCTGAAATGATGAATGTTGACTACTCTGGGTTGGCTTAAATTCTGCCATCAACATCCAAGTCCAACTAATAAAAGCAACATTTATTACAAGGGCATGAAGTATTTCAATCAACATGTTTTTGAAATACATGGAAAGACCATCTGTCAAATGTACATTGAGCGCTTCTATTTGAAGTTCAACAAAGAAAAGCATGCACCAGCAATTTGTTCCTGTATAGTACAGTGATATTGGAGTGAAATCTAGAAGGAAAACAGGGGTAAGTGCAGACCACCAGAGAAAATTTAAGGATGCTTTCTTTTAAAAAAAAAAACACGAGCCCATCCTAACCAATAAATGAGTGTGTACAGTCTAAATACTGTAGAGGCAGTCAATGCGAGGGCATTAGCAGTGGCTCCTAAAGTAATTTTTAAGTTTAAAAGTTTCTGTTCTTTTCTCAAGGAATCCACTAATTAATGCCTGCCATCTTCCATGACATCTTGTGATTCACTGCCAGCATCAGCAACTGATTGTCCACAGTATGCAGTTTATTTCTCACAGAAATAATTAAAAACTGATTTGCAGTCAGAAAACCCACTTTTTTAATTAAAAGTGATGCTGTTAAATATATAAAAAATAATCAGAATTAGGACAGTAATTACATCAGTGTCTGACATTTCTCCATTTACAGTATATGATGTTTTAAATATTTCCTGGACTGGTTTAAGGTTTAAGACAATTCTTGATTTATTTTACTTCCACTGTTTTTCATAATTGTAAATTGAAAACACATTATCCTTGAACAAAGATGACACAGGACTGCTGTCTTAAAAGCAAAGCCGTATAAAGTCAGATTCTCATGAGATGACAAGAATTGAAAGATAAAGTGCCTAAAATTAGATCTGTTAATTCTGTGTAAAAGTGAAACACAAAAGGTCAGGTGAACTTCCACTGATTTAAATCAGTTAGCTGATCTGAACAAAAAGCAGCCTAACCCTGTTCTTCAAAATTCATTATGTGATATTAGAGACAAGCTATAATTATTTAACTTAACACCTGTAACTGCCTTATTATAATCTTACTGTCACTGCTGGAAGAAATGCTGAATGAGTTCATGTTAAAATATAACTGTGTATTTTTTTTCTAAATAAATGATAAGAGGACATTACAGAAGGTTTGAAGAGTGAGATTCAAACATATGCTGTTAGATGTGGTTAGTGATTCATTTTACTGAAATAAAATGTGTTCCCACAGTGTAATAAAGATACGTATGTACACACACACACACACACACACACACACACACAGAAGCTGATTAGTGGTAGACCTACAGTTTTTCTTTGTTTGCTCTATATGTGGGGGTCAACCACTTAAGCTTATAAGCAGGAGATACAATAATCCTTGACAGTGAAAGCAGCCTTGAAACCAAAGAACTAAAGAAAAAAAATCAAGTATAGCTTTACATAAAGAAGCAATTAGTAGAACTGAATTAGTTTTGTTAAGTAAACTAACTTGACTTCTTTTCCATGACAAAGATAAAACTGACATTGTGAGACAACTGTGAAGATGCAGATGGAGCTAAGTGTCTATATTTTCACTGACTAACAGGAGACAAAACATGACATAACCCCGGTGTCACATTTCTCTGTGCCTAAAGCTTCCTAATTTAATTGCCATACACATTTGATAGCCAGATGTTGATGATTTCGAATGGAAACTCTATTTCTGACATCTGTTGATTATTAAAATGCACAGCATCTGTTATGTAGAAGATAACCAACAACACTAAAATTACATGTTCTCCTTAATTTGTGCAAAAGCTGTAGAAAGAAATAAGCAAGCCAAAGTACATGAACAGAACCAGCTAGTCTGACTAGGAAACCCAAAACCTTTAGAAAATGTTAATAGTACATCAGTCAGTGAGCTCGTTATAGGTGTGACAGACCTCTAATAGCGTGGTGAGGTAATCTGCAGTGTTCAGGACAACAGACATCTGCGTCTTCTTTCATCGGCAGGGAAGATGGTGATGGTTTCATCTCTGCTGAGGGCTGTCAGGGCCCTTCTCTCCTGGGTGGTGAGGTTGGGTGGTTGAACATTGGATATTGCGGCAAAGATCTTCTGCCGGAGTTGTTCTGCCTCTGCAGCTGGCCAGCTGTTGTTCTGGATGGCAGATTCTGTAGCTGTAATGATATCCACAGTTGGAACATGTTTGCATGTCGTAGCAAAGTTACAGCGTCCCCCACTTGTCCTTGGTGTCCTTTGTTGTCCCATCATTTCCTCATCCAGACGAGCTCCCCTGCTGTGTGTTTGTGGGAAAGAATGTCAAACTTCTTGGCTTGTCTGTCCACTCCTTGGTGGTGTTGTGTGTTCTGGACAAACTGTATGAGTCTGTCTAGGACTTGTTTGGGCAGAATGGCAGACGATGATGTCAGTGATGAAGTGAGCGTGTCTTATCTGTTCGCTGAGCAAATGTTCCTGCGCTTGCTAAAGGATCATGTCTGCTCTGTGGCTCAGCCTTCTGGATCACAAGCATAGGCTTGTTCGTATGAGGCTCTGTTGTCTGCTTTTAAAGCGTAAGCGTCGGCAGCTCCTGTAATCTGCTGCTTTTCTTAGTGTCTTTTCATATTCCTGCAGTCTCTGAAGAAGACGACTGAAGAGGTGAAACATCTCAAACTAAGTAGAAAGAGATCTATTTTACATGACTCAACTTTCAGATAATCTGAATAACTGAGAACCTTCACCAACGTCTGTGAGTGAGGTGTTATCAGAGCAATATTGTAGAGTGACAGAAAGCAAAGTGCTAATGTGCCATGCAGTCAATGAGGTGACAATTACTGAGAGAAAACCCACAGAGACACAGGGGTGAACATGCAAACTCCACACAGAAAGCACCTGGCCAACCAGTGACTGCGAACACAGGTCCTTGCTGTTACTGCTTGCTGTGAGGTGACAGTGCTAACCAGCGCACCACCATGTCGCCCTCTGTATCATATTGAAACTCCAAATTCAGTCACGTGAAGCCACCAAGCTAAACAAGTGTGTTTTCCTTTCCTTTTCTCCATCTATAATCCAGTACTGCTTTGCTGACAGAAACAGACCAGCTTAAAAACACTGTAGCGCCTGCTGCATCATCTCATTATTACTGTAATGGTTTCCTGTATCAGTGCTGGGCAGCTAGCTGGGTAAGGCTTATTACTGGCACAGGTGGGATCATAAATCACATTCAACACCGCTGAATGTTTCATTAATGATAGCCACAAATCTGCACTCATACAACATACTGTAAATTCAACTGAGCTGAACCCAGTTAAAGCTGTAAAACATGTCTTACTCATATCTACACTGGATTCTTTGAAACATAGAACGACACAACTGAATGATTATTGGCACAGACACAGTACAAAACCAATAAACTGCCTCTACTTGCTGGCAGATAATTAAAATGCTGTACATCTTTCAGATGACTTCTCTATAGCACGAGAACAAGCACAAAATTATTCAACAAAAAATGGATTAACTATTCAGTGTTAAGTGTTGAATTAGAACATTTAAAACAATATATTGTCTTAAAGTCATTTTTATAACAATTTTTATAACTAATTGGTATCTACTTTTAAAACGATTTAGCTGATCAATCCATTAGTCAATTGACAAAAAATAAACCAATAAACCTGCCATTTATTTGGATAACTGAATATTTATATTATTTTATATTGAGATTCTTCTGTCATTTTGCAGAATCAGCATTTAAAATCAAAATGATAATAGTAATTAGTTGTCTGGTGTGTGTGTGATTCATTCCTATTATTATCATCTTCTACCACAGGGCAGTTTGAATGAAAGAGGCCAACTTCATGTATTTTACAACACCCAGTGAGCACGTCACCACAACTTTAAACACACAAATCCAACAACTTTGAACTAAAAGAGTGAGTATGAATTTATTCAGTCCTTGATGTATTTATTTGTATCTAACAGGATGCTGTGAACCGAAGCAAAGAATGTTTCTCATCTTTGCTTGTGCTAATAAATGACAAAGGTTTTGCTCCCAAATCTGACAGTGATTTATCTTTTTAAAGATTAGTTTTTGAATTATCATTGTCATGATTTAGTCATCTACTCAAAATTCAAACACTCTTTATTCATTGGGTATGTTAGTGCAGTTAAAGTGGAGGCCACTTTTGATTTAATAGCAGGAGCTTTGAAAGTGCACCTCCCCTGACCATTACACTGAGGACCCTGCTTATTAATCTGCTTGAGTGAAAATCATGAAGCTTGTCACATTTACAACTGAATCATAGAGGATTTTTGGAGTAAACTGTGTAAAATTGAAGTATATGAATTGAATAAAAAAAAAAAAAAAACAGCAAAATGACTCTGGAGGCTGACATAAATTATTGTTACTGTGTAGTTTTTAATGTCAGAGACACACAGTCTGTTCAACCAAAAACTGACAGGAACATAATCAAAGACAATGATGTAGGTCGTGGTTTATGACCTACCCTGTTTTCCAGTGACAGATGGAGAGACAGAGAGTGCACTCATGATGTGAGCAGTCCTGATTAGACAAGCAGCGTGCCTGTGCATACCAACCACTACCAATGTGCATACCAAACTTAAAGTCAAGTGGCCACTGAATAGTAAAACTAGCAGCAGTATGCATGTGTGTGTGTGTGTGTGTGTGTGTGTGTGTGTGTGTGCATGCCTTCATTTCCTTGTGTGGACAAATTATGTTTCAATACCACTGTTGTGAGGACATTTTAGCCGGTCCTCACAAGTAACAGAGCATTTTTGGGGTTAAGACTAGGTTTTAGGCTTAGAACTAGGTTTTGGTTAGGATAAAGTTTGTGTGTGTGTGTGTGTGTGTGTGTTGTGCTGTGTTTCTAGGATCCATCTACAATGCTAAGAGCTGAATAGGTAGTGTGTGGTGTATGTAAATCTGTTTTGTGCATGTAAGTCCTGAGGGTGAGTGTGTTGGCGTCAGGCAAGTGCTTACGAACTTGCATAGCAGATGATGTCACGCTTTTCAATATGAAGCTGTCTCACACTGCAGGCAGGATAAACACAGTACACAGACACACACACACACAGAATCAAATTTACTAGGATTCTAAGCTAAAATTTTAAGATTGTGTTTGCCTCTGTTAACACCTTGAAACTTGTTTGTTTTTAATGATTATCTGTATTTTTTGTCTTAAGCAGCAGTTTTACCCCCTTATAACTATCACGTTCAACTCAACTATTTCCCCAGTAGTAAGATATCTTTGTAACACAGTCCATATTATTTTTACAATATTTCACATAGAGGTTGGTATTTCTTTCATTGTGAGGCTCTTGGAATATTGTTTTGAACTTGCTCAATTGTTTTACTGGGGAGATTTCTTATTAAAACGCCACCTCAGGTTAGAGTTGAGTATCCTGAAATGAAAATTGTGGTGCCAAAACTCATCAGGCAAATAGTCCAATAACGGCTCCGGCTCTCCACAATTAGAATCACTGTATAAAGCCCCGGAGCTGTTGGCTGAGGCGCACACACAGACATGTCTCACTATAGTTGTGAGTACACTCAATGACATAATGCCTTCCCTAGCCCTTTATCCTAACCCTACCCATCACAACTAAATGCCTAACCCTAAACTTTATCCAAACCAAAACCAAATTCTAATCCTGACCCCAAAACCTAGTCTTAACACCCAAAATGCTCTTTGACCTTCTGAGGACTTCTGGATTAAAGTTGGACAAACAAAGACACATTGTTGGAAAAATAATGAAAGGTTTTATTTTATTTTTACTGTATTTAAAGCAGAAAGCATTAATGTATGATGTTCAGTACAGTAATGTATGTGTATTAGTTCAGTACAGGCAATGTCATGTTTTAGGTTGATGTAATCAATAGTTTTATATCAACAATGGATGTGAAATGTGCTCCTTCCAGCAAGGAGCACTGTCGTTTGTTTTTATGGCTGAAACCTGTTTAAAGTCTGAAGAATTCAATTCAATCAGAAATAACATGTAATTTGTTCAAATTGATTTGAACACAGGTTCACTCAGGTTGTCTCTCTGAAGGTTACATGCCTCTCGTGCTAAATATAAGTGTGTGCTGGTCCTGTAGTGAGTGCAGAGTTGCTCACTAGAGTGAGACAGTCTGATTGGTTACTGTATACACAACATGTTCTGTACAGGAAAAGTGCAAAATGTCACTTGGCTCATATTAAGCACACACACCTATAATGTTAAAAGCCAATAGAGCCATAATGACAGACTGTTAACACGTTACTGCACGCTCACGCTGTCTTTATTCTTCCCTTCTCTTCTCCTTTCCGTCCTTTTGTTCTAGCCAGTCCTCTGTTGTTGACCATTACAAGCAGCCATAAAGACACTAGGTTATAACCACAGGAGATAAGAGCCTCAAAACACACACTTATAAGAGGAAGATGTGGCTTTAATGTGTATAAAGTGCACAAAACAAACAAACTGACAGAAGGGCAGCAGATAAGTAAGTCAACAAGCTTCACTTATAAATACATGAAATATAGATGGTGGATATGAAGATTTGTATGTGTTGGCAGTTGAACAATGAACACATCACATTGTTATTGTCAGTTAGTAAAATTTATTTCATTGTGGATATTGCTGGTATTGTGGTGCCCCACACATAAACATACATGTAGTGTAGAGTCTGTTAAATCACATGCAGTAATTTAACAATGGTAGTTTGATGTTGACTTATTAAACAAGCCCAAAATTAATTTCCCATCCACTATAATGACACAGTGTATTGTTGTTGTAATAACTACAGTGTGTACAAGAATAGGCAGATTTTACTGAGAATTGTAAACTTTTTAAATGAAGAAACATTTTCTTTCTTTTGAAAATAGAACGTGTTGATGAAAGATTACAAAAAAAAAAACAGACTATGGGAAGTGGGGTGTTAATAGGGGCTGTGTGGTCAGGATGGACTTCGTAACACGAGCTGTTTTACCATGTTACCCTGACATTTGAGGAGTGAAAGCTGGGTGGTAATGACTGTGGTTTAGACATCTCTCCCACTGTGTCTGTTAGATTGTCATGATCGGACAATCTGAGTCCTGTTCATTATAAAAGTTGGCCTGTTCCCTCAGTGCATTCAATCTCTTTTTTATAGCTGGAATCCACTGTGCATATTCTTTTCATTTTGGCATCTTTAAACACCTCCATATCCATTTATCTCACATATACATGCAGTGCTTACATGGCCGGTATTACTAATTTCCAGAGTTATTTCTTTTGTTTACTGTTACATCCTGGCTCATTTGGGTAAAGGAAAGCAACATAAATAACCAGATGGCAGAGGTTAATTAGGGCTCTTTATTTTAATGATTGCTCGTGTAGAACACAAAAACCATACATTACTGCAAAGGCAGACTATAGAAGAGAACAAGGGCTGACTGGTGCTTCTCATGACAAAAATATAAAGAAACTGTCACAACCAAAAGATGACTCCTAACTCAGACTTAACTGCTACATCAAAAGCAGAAGTGAGAAAGTGGAAAAAGTGAAATAACTGACAGCTAAGCTACGCATTTAACGTTAGCGGTGAGGTGGCTGTAGTTTGATTGGAGCACGGGCTGGGCCGCTGGTCCAATCGGTGAGGAGGGCAGGAGGGAAAGGGCAAAGACAAAGATGTTTAAGATATGAAACAGCTAAGATATAATACACAGTTTATTTGGCAGTGTAACCACAACATTCTGACATGTAATCCACCCTTTTTCCTAAATAATCACCAATCTATCAGGCAACATTTCAGGAAATACAGATAAAGCATTAGTCTTCTTTTACAAGGTCTAACACTGTATTGTTCAGTGTTACACACACACACAGATGTGCAGCATCATTCTAGTGTTCAGTGTCATGCTGTCATATTACACTCGTGTACCTGCTATCATAATGACAACAATGCAACCCGGCAGTCCTGTCGTCATAACGGCACAGTCACTAGGTGAGCGCTCGGTGAGGTTATTGTGGGCCATGCACCCAAACAAATCTGTCCTGGCAAAACAGACGTGCTATTTTAAAATCTATTACAAATGTGCGTTGCTGCATGCTACAGCGCTCACAGACACACTTGTTTACAGTGTGTTTACATTTTACATAGAGCTAGTAAAACTATCTCAGGTACTGAGGCCTTCTAGCTGTTCTGTCAAGTTCACCTATTATTTGTTCTAAATGTTATACACGAGTTATGATAGTTTACACAAATATAATTTGTACGTCAACTCGTTTCATACATTTCTTGTACACGGAGCAACAACAGTACATATGGTTACTAAAAGCAGAAGCTGGTTAAATTAGTGCAAAATATTCCTGCACCATCTGTACTGCAGGTCCTTTATCTTGTGCTGTTGTTTAAGCATATCTGGTATTAATTTTTCTTTATTTTTTTCTGTAATAAATGTAAAAACATTTGATTCTGACAACTGTAACCCCCTTCTTACCCATGTGAATGCTCAAAGATAAATAAAAGTAAGCGACATGTACAACTTGATGTCATGTCATCTTGTTCTAAGGCCTTCTGATGACGCAGGTGCTACAAGCAGAGGCTGCTAAATATAACGTTGCACTGGAAATGTCCGCACTATCACATTCCTAAATAAAACTCTCATCACAGCTTCAAACATAAATCCCCGACATCCTCGTGGCCCAAAGTATGCTTTAAGATTTTACTCCAGCTCACATCTTTGCAATCTTTGTCTTCTTCCCTCTCCCGTTTACCTCTCAATGTTTTCCCTACAAAAGACCCCCCCCCCCCGGCATGCCTACTCAACAGGACAATTTTTAAAATCATTTTTTCTGCAGCTATGCAGCTACACAGAGGTATACTGTCTACGGGTAAAAACAAAAGCGACTGGTGAACCAGCAAACATAAATAGAAGCAAACATAAAACACATGTCTGGGACCCAGCTCAAAGCTTGTGTTATACAAAAAACTAATAACTCACATATTTTAGGGCGTGCATGCAAAACCTCTATCCCCCTCTTGCCACCATGGTTGAAAATTTTTCTGGGGGAAACATGATCTCAACTGTGTACTATTTGATTCATTGTAAAAACGACTTTGAGAAATTATGGATAAGAGCGTGTATGTAATTAAATGTCAAGCAAACCAAGAATAATCATCGCTCAAGGGAAGCAGAACAACACAAAACGCCTGGAGAGGGATTAACCTGGGTACTGATCAGAACATGTGTTTATTTGACTGAGTACTCCTTTGAAAAATTAAATGTGAAATAACTGAGTGACATTTATTTAAATAGTAATATTGAAAAATTCTAATTTGACAGATTAATTGACTATTAAAACTAGGTTACCACGTTTATTTGAACAAGTAATAACTGATTCCTTCTGTCATCTGTGGGATGCAGTGACATTCGTTAACTCTTGGGTAAGATGATTATGTTGTCTTAAATGTCTTCTTTTTTTTTTTGGTTGTGCATACATATGTAACGGGTGCATTTCAGATCACAAAAGAAACTGCTTTAAGGTGCAACTATTATATGACACTCAACATATGAATAGTTTGTTCTTACAGTCAAGAAAATTATTTTTATTTATTGTCATTTGAGCTGCTGGTTGAGAAACAATCCTTGTTTTGTCCACAAGATCGTCTCAAATCCTCCAAAATCTACAGTTTTTCAGGAAAAGTTGAAAAACTTTTACAATTAACAGACAATCAAAATATTTGATCAACAAATCAATTATTAGTGTACATTCCTTTACAATGAGTAACTTTCTTTTCCAACACATGGAGAAAAATGTCAATCTCTGTAACGTTATTAAACTCTTCCTGCAGCGAAGGGATTAGTTTGCCGTATCAGGAGGTGCCCTCTCTGTCTTGTTCTCATTCTATGCTGATCACATTCAGGTTATTTTACTTGAATTACAGAAAAATGTCTGAAAATTATTCTCGTTCTTTTCAGTAATGCACTGTATAATCTGATCTAATTATTCTGCACTGTATAGGAGAAAAGCTGCAACATGGCACAAATGATAAAATTGTATTATGTTCTTATGTCTACATTTTCAGGTATTAAGCAACTATTTTTGTTGTCACTCAGATTAGTGTCAGTTTCTTTTACCAAAAGTGTCAAAAGCTGTCAGCATGGAAGAACACAAAAGGTTTTACCCCAGCTGACGTGCATCTGATGTCATCTAATGTTTATTTCCCAGTCAGATTGAGAAAAGTCAGCTTAATGTGATTTGATTCAATTTGCTGTCTGGCAAATTCTAATAATCAGATCTAATCAAATGTAAATATTATTAAAATTAAAAATGTCACAATGAAACTGTAATCAGTGGAGCAGGGGAGGAAAGGATGGAGAAGACACATTTCACATCAATGAAAGACGTTAACTCTCATTTTGTTTTTCCTTTAGGAGCTGTTGCTAATCACACGAAGAATGTTGGAGTAAACAACCATAAATAAATTCACAATGGTTATTTTGTACTCATATTGTCTCAAACGCTTTTCCACGCTGCCCTTTCATCCATCTCCAGGAAGATTAAGAACACATATTCAGGAAGGCCACACCTAAAGACTAGTTTTGGGGTTTGACTTGTAGGAGCTGTGAGCTTAGATCCTACTCAGATGTTTTCTATTGCTCACAGAAGAAGCTTTTTTAGGTCAGGTGAGAAATGAAACCACAATGGAGGACAAATTTGGGTCTCTATTTTCCTCAGACTGAAGAAGCTACTTGGATGAGTAGTGAAACATTTCAATCTAACAAGAAAAAAAGTCCAGTAGTCAGGACTCAACTTTCAGACTCCATCACCTGGATGACTGTGCATCTTCAGCAACACATTAGATATTATTCTGGGTTTTATGACATAGAAAAACCTAAACATAAACTGTACATACAGGCAACAGCATCATTTATACTGTTGGTTTTTTAATAAAGTACAATATAATCCTAATTTATTAATTACCTTCAAATTTAAAAAATCTTTTTTGCCAGTCTATTTATATAAAATTTGAATTCATATGCAATAAAATTAACTCAGACCTAATTCAGAGGTTTATCTGTTGCTGTTACCAGTCTTACTTTGTGGTATTACCATTATTTTTGTTGCCTAAATTATGTTACTGAAACGTTTCATTGAATTTATGACTACACATACTACTGTTATTACTTGTGACCACAGCGGCTGTTGTTCATCTAAAGTTACAGAATCAATCTGGTAAATTAATCAGTGGATACTTCAAATATAAGCTCATATATATTCTTGGTCACCTTTCAGCAACAAAAAGTATATGCCAATTATCTGATTATATTCCAATTAATTATCTCTAATTATCTGTAAATAACAATGCTCTCATAACTTGTGATGAATAATATTCTATATCTGTTTGTTAATTTAAAATGATATGTAATAATTATCTTTCTGGTAATTAGCACTATCAGAAAGATGACACCAGCCAATTAGCAGCCAACAAGTGTCACACAGTGATGACTTGATAAGTGCCGGCAGGGTCCTCGTCTTTCAAACATAATTTGTGCAGTTTGAAGATGAATGAGATTGTGCAAGTGATATTTTGAGTGTAATATAGATTGTTTTTGTGTGTATCATTAATACAATCTTACATTTTAGAGAAACAACTTGTCTTACATTTGTACTGAAGCTTTCTGAACACTTAAATAAAAAGACTGGAGGTGATGCAGGTATTGATTATGGAGACAGTAAATCTACTCAATTTCACGGATAAAAAGACATTTGTCCTTCGATAATGAACATTTCTATTTTAGTCCATTTTAAATCAGGTCTTTTTATAATCATGGATCATTTTGTACAGTGTAAATATGTTTAAGTCAAGTGTAGTCTTAGGGTTCATTCTGTAAAACTCTACATGAGTCTCCGTCCATGACTTTGTTTCTGTAGCATTTTACAGTACATAGACCAAAACATTACAGATTCATGTCCATACTATGTCAGTATAAATATGAATGAAGCAGAGTTTCTGCTTGAGTTTAATTAACATAAGGTCTCATTACATCTGAATCAGCAAATAGAAGGAATGCAGGGTGAATTTAAATGGTCAAGAAAACCATGGCAAAAAGAAATGGATCCTGTAACTTACAATGGTAAATTTAAACACAGAAACCTGAAATGTCTGAAATGACTTTTGATTATCTACTCTGGTGTCAGATGTTGCATTTACTGATTCACTGATAAACATTTAGTTAGCATGTGCAGAGATTAACACCAGAAGTAGCAGGGAGGAGATATACACAGTATCCTGTATGTCCAAGCATACTCTAGATGTTTAGTGGCAGAGCAAAATGTTGGCAAAACGTAGTAATATAAAAGAAAGGAAGAGTAAAAGAATGAAATTTACGTTGCATAGAATTAATCTTTAAAAATGTGTCATTGTCATTGTGTCATCAAAAACTAATTTAACTAGGCATTAACTGTCTATACTGTATATTAGCACGTTTTGTCACATGAACATATGTCAGCAGATCCATTAGTGCCTGGTCACATTGTTCCAATAATGTCTATTGAAATTATGGTGTTAAGTACCCCTTAAAAAGACAATGTTTATCTCACACATTCTCTGTCACAGATTTATTACTTCCTGATGTCCACACAACATATGTTTCATATGTTTACAGTGGACTAGAAAACCTCTAATGGCTGCACTTTAAACCCAAGAGCTGATCTGCGTGGGTGGGTAACAGAGAGTGGCCAAGAGAATCAATCACGTGAAAATCCAAAGGCAAAATAGAATTCATTGGGAGATAAATTCTTCATAAATGCATAAATTGTGTGTGTGTTTGTTGATTGTAGAGGCAGTCTGTTCAGGTATAAAGTGAATAACCAATGACAAATGTAAACATGCTGATATTTTAGGAGGTATAATGTTTACCATGTCCACATTCTTACTTTAGCATCCTTAGCATTCTCTGATGGGAATGCCATTTAGTTTTTTAGATATTTGATCATAAAGCAGTTGTTTCAAGAGGTAGTATTACATTTTTACCAGGTGCTAGATGTCAAATTTAGGGAACTTTGAAATCATTACACATTAGATCCATGAATGGATTATCACTGCACTTAAAACTACAAATCTTGTGTGCAATGTTTTGGTGTGGCTAGAGGAAGTCAGAATAACTTTCAACTAACAATTATTGCCTAAGAACCATCAAAGTTGTTTGACATGATCATTTTAAAGTAACCCATTGCCCAGCATACACAATTCTGACCTACAGGTGGTGCTAGATTCAAAGTCAGGGGCTCATTAAAGTCATAATGTTTGCAATCATATACAGTATCCTGTATGTCACAGCCTCATCAGGGGGCTAAATTACCAGTTTTATTTTTACAGAAACAACCCAACACAAGTGCTTTACAGTCTGATCACAAATAAAAGCTATTGTCTAAGCACTGCAGCATTTTAGTCTTTGTGTGTTTGAGATGTCTGCCAACATTTACTGTAACTTTACAGCGCTCCTGTTGGTCATGGTGTGAAGTATCATTGCTGTAAAGATTGTTTGCTCTGCGACCAACGTGCTTCACTTTCCTTTGAAATCATGATTACACATGTACCTTCATTCCATGCTATTAATTACTCTGAGCCCAACAGTCTCTTGAATAATCTTGGATTTGAAGCAGGTACAGCAGCTGAAGTAACTAAAGCTGGTGGAGATTCAGACGTACTTTACCTCAGGATACATCTGTTAGAGTAAGAGACAGTTTGTATGAATCAGTTTTAAGAACCATTCCCTGGAATATTATACATATTACGGTTACACAGTTAACCTTGTTTTGTAGATATGTTTCCTCTCAGTAACTATGATCTTCAAAATTAAATAATCTTGTCTTTTATTCATTTTGTTATTCCATCTCAATAAAAATTCCATTGACCGATGAAAAGGCACGAGGAACTGACCAACATTAATCTGATTAAGACACAGTTTCCATCTATTTACTTTCCTGTCCTGGATGAATCAACTCTGCAGAATGTTCTCATTTCCTCTCAGGGACCACACACACCTGCTGGTCCTCCACTAACCATCAGAAAACATTTCACAACCATCCATCATTCCATATCCATCTGTCCCCTCTCTTTGAGGGTACATAATCATGATAAATCACTATTCTTTAATTCGTAATTTTAATATATCCCATCATTTCTGTACAGTCACATGTTATATATCCCTCTAGCTTGACTAAGCAGTGGGATGTTCCAAATATTGTAGATAACTTATAATCATCAACATATAATCCCTCCGTGTTGTCTTTACTTCTTTAACATTAGTTTATAACTGAACGGTTCATGAAGTGTGGGTATGTGCCTGGCTGTGTTCAGAGAGGCAGCCTTTAAAAAATACACAATAGAGGAGAAGCCCAAGAGAAATCCCTGTGGAGCTTCACTCTGAGGCCAGGAGGTGCACATACGCGTTTACTCAACCGACACTGGGTGCATTTCCTAATCTTTCATAGCTGCTTTGCTGTCTTTTCTGGGGTTAGAGTTGGCTGTGGCTTGTGTTTACGCCAGCTGTCAGTTCTGTTCTCTGAGAAACACTGCCTCCCTGTGGAATAAAGCTGTCAATGTTAATAATAATAATTTATTGATAAACCAGGCTTGCACCAGAAGCCTGGAAAGTGAAATCAGCAGTAGTACTTGTTCTCTCAGTCTTTGCTCACACATGTAGCCACTAACCACACTGAGTATTTAAGAAGAGTTACAGTTACTCATAAATCATAAATTTTGATCTTGAATAAATCTCTAAAAGCAAACACTCTATTTCAGGTGTAAATTAACGGGCATACAGTCCTGTACGTATCATTAACCATGAATTATTGTGAAATGTTCTTGCTTAGTCTAGTGTGTTGTCATTCACAGGTGAGTCTGCATAGCTGTAATTGTCTTTGTCTGTGGCATTAGTGGATCAGCATACTGTAAATTAAAGAGTTGCCATTTTGACGTTCATTACACGTTGGATAAATGTTCTGGCTCATGACAGCTGAAGGAGTTACTAATCTATGGGCTTTCATGGGATTTTATTAATGTTGTTGTGGACAGTGGTCAGGACTCCGCAACGCACTGTGTCCAGACACTTATCGAACACAACCAGCCTTAGATATTTCCCATGCTGACCCCTGTCGATCACAACATTAAAGCCACAAGGTGGATTTAATGTTGTGGTTTATCAAAGTATATGGTTATGTTATGAGATGTTGCCTGCATTTGCCAGCTGCCATACTGTGGTGTGTATATTGGAAAATTTGGTTCTAGTATGCTGATCTCGATCATATCTCCGTCTTGTTACTAGTGGTGATATAATGGACACTTCATGAGCAGTCAGTGGTGCCAGACGTCTACAGCAAAGAATGTATGATATGACATCAAAGTTAGAAAGTGAATAACCACAATACTCTTTGGTTAATAAGGAAAACAGGTTTGTAATTATGCATTTATTTTTGACAACACAGTTCGTTCTGTAGATTAGAACATTTAAGTCCCTGAACAGACACAAACAACTTAATTTCTTATTTTCCTGATTTTAATGAAAAGTTATGTGTTGCATACATTTACAATGTAATGACAATTCCCCTTCTGAATTTAAGACAAACTAGTCAACATACTGTACACAAATATGGCCCTGCAGCAGGATTACTGATTGTAATAACTTACATTCAAGTGGCAAAGAAGAACAGGCCAGGTACACACACACGCGTACACACACACAAGATCCTCCTTGTTGCTTCAGTCTTAGCACTTGGTATCATTGTTAAATGCCGTGAATTGTTACGTACAAATATGAAACTTTAATGAAGTAACGGGCAGCATAAGCTTGTAGGCAGCTAACTGAACCCATTGTTTCAAATGGCAAAGTTCCTAAAAAGCTATTTCACTATTAATGTTACAAAAATCATGTAATCATAACATAAAACTGTGCAAAAAATGATAAAAAATGTCAGTGACAGATCAGAATATAAAAAAAAAAGCTCAAGTCCTTCACTTCAACATGTGTAATGGGCTTTCAGTCAAATGCATGCTTTTAATAATACAAATATTAATAATATATTTAATAATCATTAATCTCTCACTATATAACATTTCTACTTTTATCCCTTAATCATTAAGGATTTCAACAGATCACAGCCAGCAGCAGAGCCAGCCATTTTGTCCATTCATTCATCAGTCACAGGTCCAGTCCCAATGTCCAGCTTCAGGCTCACAGTGACATGACTTGTATGATTGGTGTAAGTACTGGAGAGTGCAAGGAATGAAACAACCTGAGCACAGATGTTTCAGTGGCCAGTAAAGTGTGAGGCTCATATTTCATATACGTTACTAAAATTGAGTGTTGTTCTTTTATCAAATATAGCCTAGTAAAATTTACAGAAAGTGTACAAAATGTCTGAGGCGTCCCCAAGGTGGAGACTGGAACTGGGTCAGTGATTCCAAAAACTTACCAACAGAAACAAACCAACATCTGGAAACTTCAAGTCATACATTTTACAGTTATATTAAGAAACATATGAGTCTCATAATAACTAATATTGCTTTGCCTTTTTTTAACCTGTATGCTGTGTGATGCAGGTTTACACTGGCAATACAGAAAACAAAGAGTCTGTGATCAAACTTCATTTCCACACACTCTTTTACTTGGGTGTAACTTTGGTTTTGAGTGAAAGCTCTGGGTGCGGATGCATCTGTGGCAGATTTTACTTTCTGATGTTGCAGCTCCTTTCTGCATTTTGGTGGATTAGGATGTTTGGGCCCGTGTGATGCCTCAGTCACGACTGACTCAAATTGCTTTACATTCATCATTCTCCTCAAGCTTGTTTTATACCAGCTAGATGAGCATGGAAAGAGCAAGTCCACCAAAAAATAAAACTAAAAAAGAACTAAACACTTTGTGTGCTGCCTGCAGGCCTGCTTTTTGTTTCTTGATAGTCAGTGTTTTACCAGTGTCTATTTCTGAACCTGTTCTGTATTATCATTTATGTGCTGCACGTCCCCGTAGACTCTAATCCAAGAGGATGTTTCACCCAAACTCATTAGAAGACAAAAGCAAAGAATCACAAATGGACACAGACACAAAAGAGCATATGCGGGTCTCCCTCAGCGCGTTCAGATGCAAATACATTCATTTGCACTTGTATTCTCATATACTCTCTCTGCCACATAACTCACAAAAGGCTAATTAAAATGATCAAATGAGATGCAGTATTTTATATGTTAGGCACATAAGAACATTCAGTCACAGCCAGAGGACACATTAAAGCCCCAATCTGGATTTTTTTTTAAACATAGATTAAATATCTCTACACTGTACATACCACATATACAAAGGCGTTACTAGTAGAAAATAATCTCTGGTGTTGACGTCACTGTATGCGACATTATAATTTCAATTTTCCTCCAGTGCAATACAATTCAGACACAGTTAAAGGCTTAAAAATACCACAGTGGCCCAAATATAATATGAAAATGTTTTTAAATGAAGACTTTTTCGCTTAGCTTTGGCACTAGTCTCTGTGTCTGTTGGCCTGTCAGCTCAGAGCATAGACTGAACACCGGGATGACATGATGCATAAAACAGCCATTTTGTGCACTTTAACAGAGCTTTTTCAGAAATATCAAATATTTAGGTCAAAACCCTTAAACTAAAAACACCTTGTTTGTTGTGTTTCCTGTCAGCCGTTTATCTAACAACATTAAGGCTACAAACAACTGCACTTTCTCAAAGTAGCATTGCTGTAATAAATGCATACTCCTGTAATGTACAGCCTTCATTTTCTTAAAAATAACCTTAAAGAAAAACATTGCTATCTTTGGGCCTGAAATTCAAATTGATTTGTTGATGTTTTTTAGGTAAATTCAATTAGGTTGAGACTGAAAACCGAATAAGCTCTGCAGTGTTTTCACCAGATTGGGCCTTTATTATTATGCTATACATGACACAGTATAATGCATATACAGTTACAACACAGAAGAAGGCAACACACTCCATCGTCATTACTCTGGTCTGACAGTACGAGTATACCACAGTGTAACAGTTGCAGCCAGTAATGCTTTTTCCCATCACCATTTGATTTAGTTTATGTTAATTTAGACCAGTGATTGTTTAGATAGTAACGATTTAACCGAGTCTGTGGATGGACTGTACTCCTAGTGTGGGCTACTAAACTAAATGTTACCCATTTATGTTATAGTTTCATCATCACTTGTTGCTTTCTGAATCCCACAGTGTCTCGTCTGGCCTGGCGTGTCTCTGTACTATCGTCTGTGGTGTGACTGTATCCAGTGCATGTAATGTCTGTGGTATGTGTATTGCCTTTTTGACCAGTGTGGAATTTGATTTGATTTTTCCAATTTCTGTGTGTTGTGCATTTGGGGTATGCATCGTCTGTGGTATGACTATGTCTGTGCTAGGGGGTCCTCCTGGATCTTTCATAGCCATACTGGCCCCCACCATGGCAGGATAGCTTCGATTCCTCCTCAGTCCTGCGTTCAATCCTGGAAGCCCGCCCCCCAGTGTACTGTTTCCCAGTCCAGTAGAGCCAAACAGAGTGCTCCCAGATGATGCTGAAGCGGAAAGAGGCGAGACGGTGTGGAAACATTTCAGTTTGTCCACAAGTCGCAGGTTTAGCATCTCTATTTGGCTGTCATCATCTGTCCTCCCCCCTCGGTCCTTCTCTGCCTCCCCTAGCACTTCCCTCAGAATGGTACGCGCTGGTTTAGAAGCGAGGAAGGTGTCATAGTATGGCGGCTCGTCAGTTAAAGGGCTGAACTGAAAAACAGGGTGTGTGGTGGTTGCGGAAGCAGATTCGGAGTGAGGGGAGTTGGGTGGGGTTGAGGGTTGAAGGAGGAGTGTGTCTGGGCGTTTCCTCAGCCGTCTGTCATCAGTCTCCCCTGGTGTGTCGATGTACCTTTGTGCGTTTGCTGCTCCCACGGGTGTTGAAGCTCCGCTGGCATTCAGGCCACGGTCCCAGCTGCGAGGATTATACACTGAGGCGGAGATCCCACGTTCCAGCAAGAGGCGTACCAGCCCTAGAGAGGTACTAGTGGTCTTGGTGGAGTCCCTAAGGTTGGTGGAGGATTCAGCCAGAGAAAGAGACAGGGAGAGGCGGCGAGGGGTGCAGCAGGGGGTGTAGGAAGGTGTATGCGGGGCAGAGAAGGGTATAGGAGAGGAAGCGGGAGTAGGGCTGCCAACATAAGCACTGCTCTGACAAGAGGCTATAGTTGGGCTGAAGATGGAGGGGTGAGGAGAGAGAAGGGGGTGACGGAGGAATCAATCAAGGCAGAGAAAATGGTGGCAGGTGGCATTGGGTGTGCAAAGGAAATGAGAAACAGTGTAGGAGCACAGAAAGAGTTGGGTGCACATGAGTTATCAAGTCTTAATGCTTGGCTTTCAGTGACAGTCAAGACTCATCAAAAATTAACAATGGATATATGGACATAATTTACATAAAATATAACCATGCATAAATTAAATAACTTTCCTGTTTTGCAACTGAGTGCAGATAGTTTTGGCCTAAGTCAATTGTTAGATTAGACTGTAACCGGTCTTTTAGTCAGGTACTAAGTAAACTTTCTCTTGATGCTATCCTGCACTGCACTGTGTCAGAAGCTAGATTATTAGTCAGGAACCTGTTAAGAGGGAACTGCATGCAGCCTGCTACTGTCTGGGGAGTTAGGGGCAAATTACTGACATTATTCTGGTTTGCACACACCCACAGCTTTTAGAAATGCACTCCCATGCCTTTTCTCACCCACGTGCACACCAGTTGGTGCATTCAATGGGTTTGTTCTACGCCGGTCATGACAACCATATGATACAACTCCACTTCATCCTCCTCATCACATGACCTGTCGAGGCCAATCAGACGATCGTGTCATAGAGTTTATGAACCAGTTGTGGTGACATCAAAGTAGCTCTGCCTCTAAATGTCTTTCTGGGAATAAATGGTGAATTTGCTCCTTGACTGAGACAAGAAGCTACTAAATTTACTTTTGATAATGGAAATTTAGTTTAAGGCAGGTAAAAACTGACAGTAACTGTTGCTACTCTAGGTCTTCATTAGTTTTGTATGAAACTCTAACTGCAGATTTACTGTAATAGTAGTATTGTCTGCTTACTGTGCTTGGTAAAGATATAGTGCTGCCATCCTGTGTTCACAATGGTTCGCTACACTTAGCTTTGTGTGCACATTATCAGGTGTGCACACAAAGAACAAAATGGTATAACTACAAAGGATATATGAAATAGAATACAAACATTAATAGAAAGTAATCCAGGTGTTTACCTTGGGGACACAGAGGTCAGCTGATCAGAGGGGTGGAGAATCCTGCAGGTGGTGAAGGTGTATGTGGAGCTAGTATGGGACATACACTTCCCTGGGAAATTAACTAGAGAAGGAAAACCAAAGAGAAAAAAGGCTGTTAGGATTCAGACAAAATTGCACGAAACAACACAGCAAAATTACTTTCACAAAGAGGAGGAAAATAGGCCGTGATCACAGAAAAAGTCCCAAGAAAAGCAGCAGTACACAGTGTTTGCTCCTTAATTTGTAATAGTGAGTTAGGTAAGTTTCCCAGCAGCCACTTTAATGAGCATTTTGTTTGAGGTTATGGTGACTCCCACGAAACAGAAATGACCCATTAAATCCAGAGATAATGAACATTTCAGTTGTGAAAGTTTAGGGGGATTTACTCAATATCCACAAAGCAAACATGAACAATTTCACTATTAAGGATTCACCTCCATTATTTTGCAGTATAGACGTGTGTGGCAAAATTCATTAACAAAAAAGTTTAGCAATATTTCCTGAAGAAGAAAACTGGGTATAATGCACATTATTGGGCTAATGCACCTGGCATTATTTCCCATATGAAATGTATTGTACAGAGTGAAAAAGAGAAATATGGATACACTCAAATCTTACTATTATTACTAACATTAATACTAACACCAGCACCAGTAAGGGTTAACTCTATTGTACATCTCGGCTGAATGTGGCTATGTTTTTCTGTTTGGGCATTTTCTGGTTTGGTTTAAAGTGCAGTAATATTTGCACTAAAGGACAAGTGTGTGTGTGTGTGTGTTTAAAGGCAACTGTACACCGGAGCCACTAGAACACAAATATTAACCAGCTGTGGACGTCATGTGTTCATGTGACTTGGCCTTCTGCACTAGTAATGACTAATACAGAAACATGCACATAGACGAGCATAAACTGGACCTCAGCAATGACATTCCTGCATCCATCTGTTTGTGTGAGACACTGGTGTTTCAGTGCTGACTGGTAGAAAAAATAAAGTGAATCTTAATAATCTTAATAGTTAATTAACTATTTTCTAAACTTAAATTATGTTAATCACTGCAGACCATAAAATACATACCACATTGTTTCTCATGTCTTCTAATTGCTACTGACTTCACTAATATTGTGAAATACATCCTAAAGTTAAAGACTTGAGAAGACTTGTTTGAAGAGGATAGATTTACATAGCAGAAGAAATAAATGTGATTTGTTTAGACAAAGCAAAGTGAGGCAGTGGAAAAATATGAACTGAGAAGGGAGACTATGAAGATGCAAGCTGAAGTAAAATAAAAAACAACAAAAAGAAGTACTCAGTTTTGATGGGGCTCGATGGCTGCACACAAGGACGCCAGTGGGATGAGTGGGTGTTGAAGTGTGTACACATGAGCGTGATAATACAAGAAGAGACATCAGAGTGGGGTTGTGAGATGTCCAGTGAGTGCCTTCCCCAAATCTGTCACCCTCCCACCCCTGCTCTTCAAATCCCCTTCCCCTTTATCCTGATGCTCCAGGGTTACAGTGGAGGGTGGATGCAGTGCTATGACCCCAGCTAAGAAGCTCCCTCACCAGGCCTGTGGTCCACGGTGGCAGACTGTAAAGCCTGGAGCTCCTTCAGGTCCACGTGCCCATTCATCATCTCAGAAGAGCAAGGGGAATTGCTGGAGAAGGGAAGGACTGAGTTTCCAGCATGTCCGTCTTTTCCTTGAATTGCATCTTTAGCCCCACATATTTCTCCATGCATTGTTTTTAATTGGCTAATGTCATCAGTGTCATAATTTTTGTTGCAACAGATAGACGGAGTAGAGGTAGAGCGAGGCAGATCCAAGCAAGTGGAATTTTCTTCCGACAAGCCGGTAAATGAGTCACATGAGACTTCATCCTCCTCTGGTTGGTCCAGTTCCCAGCTCTCTTCCTGGTCCTGCTCATGTGCTAAAGTGCGGAAGCCCTTCGTGACAACACCAGGCCGATGATCCAGCAGAGCGCCCATGTGGGGTTGAGCCAACTGCTGCCACGCATGGAGTGTAGCAGAGCCTGGAAAAAAGAGAGAGAAGAGAAAAACTCACATTACTTACATCCATGTTACGCCGTTCTCCGACACAAATTCTTGTAAAACTGATATGTTGCCCTAATAACTGTGGTAAAATCATTTTTTCACAATTTTAATAACATCATATTAACCAGCTTAACAAAAATACATAAAAAAAACAGCTCTTAAAAGCCTTTTCATTGCGACTTTGGCAGTATTGGTGGTAACCGTGGACACTAAATTAAAAGATATTCCGTGTTTTAACACAAAAATGTGTTCACACCATTAGTCTAAAATGTATTAAAAAATGTAAGTTGCGCTCCTATGAACATAATACCATCTGCTCTGGACCTTCACAAGACCATCACCTTTTATTACAGTATCAAATGCTGCATCGAAAATAAACACTGTATGTAGGTCTGTTCAGTAAATGTCATTTCTTTGTTTAAATGTGTTAGAAATAGATCTTTTACTTGCTGTTTATTGGCAGATATTATACTGTACATAAACAGACATAAGTAAGCTGATAGTAGGCACATGTACACACCAGCAGGGGCAAAGTCATGCATGTAACAGTCACAGTCTGTGTCACCTATAGGTTGTTATTGTAACACAATATTGGCACAGTGCTGTCTGTGTACCAAGGTGTCCTCCTTTCATTTAGTAAACTGGTCTAATTCAAGGCCAATTAATGTTTTCTCATATTACATGTAGAGATGTCATTGAGCAAATGTACAGGACTAATGTGAAAAGAATGAGAGAAAGGAAGATGAGAAAATTAGTAAGATTTTATTCAAGAAATTATCAACAAAGAAAACAGGCAAGTTGAACAAAAAAGGACTAAAGTGCAAACAAGACACAACTAAAGAAAAAAAAAGGCAAACAAAGAGCGAAAGAGGTGGAGAGTACATCATATGACCCTAATGTACTGTAGCATTAAAATGTGTGGACTGACCTGTTTACTATCAGTGGACAGAGGGTAGTCATGTGACTGTGCAGTCAGCATTATCACATATGATAATTATAAAAGCACATTGCTGCCACGCTAATGATTTGATTTTACCTATGATTCTACATCATTTCTCACATCTATATATCATCTTCATAAGTATAGGAATAATTTGTCTTACTTTAAGCACATTATCTGGTGTTCAGACATCATTTACATTTCCAAGTTTTAATGCCAGTGGTGTAACTCTGAGTTTGAACACTAGATAGTGCCACAAATAGGAAATACCTCTGACAGCAGTTTTTGAACTTACTTTTAAAGTGATAAAAGCTTTTAATTCTACATATTTTGCACATATTGCAATATTAACATTGATATGTTCTGGTTTAAGGCTGTGGCTTTTTAGCCAACCTGACAATGTTACAATATTGGGAGAAATGATTGCTCTGTATCTATAAAATTATCACTGTGACAGCAAATACTACACATTAACAGTTTAGTTCTAAAAAACCCACTTACTATTAACCATAACCAAATATGGAAACAAATAATTATAGGATAATAAGTATCCTCTTAAAAATATAAGACACAAAGAAATCTTTAACAAGTGCTAAAAAAGAGTAAGTGCCATTTAAAATATTCTTAATTATTGCAAATCCAGTGTAAAGTGCTCACTCTCTGTGCTGTATTTATAAGAAATAAAACAGCAGCAAACAAACATTGCTCTTTTATAATGTAGCTATCTGACATCCACTAAAGTCAGTTAAAAATCATTTTATTAACTGATATTTAATGTATGAATGAAAAATAACACTCTGCTCTGAAAACAATTTAACACAGACCTGTACATTTGCATTTGATATTCATTCACAAACTACAAGCCTCAAACCAAAGCACTGTGTATCGTAAATCTATATTTCAAACCAGCAGCGTGGCTGTGTATGTCTGAAGTAAAAAGAGTGCTGGAGGTTTAAAGTACCTCCCTGATGTTCAAACACCTCCAGCAGACCTGTGACTGAAGCCAGTGGAGCTCTGAGGTGAGGCTTCTTACTTGGCAGGCTGCTCAGCTCCAACAAACTGGAGCTCCTCCGCAGGACTTTCTTAGGATCCTGTGAGGTGCTCAGAAAGATTTTGGACTTACTGTGCAAAATCAGATATTCATGATATGTTTGCTGCTGGTTCTGAGTGGCTTGGTTTTGGTTTTGTAATTGGGGATAAATCTCGGTATAACTTTGGGGAGTATTTAGATTACAATTTGAATTTTGTGCCATGTTCTGATTTAGATTCTGGTGCTTTATCTGAAAAATCTCATTTTCATTGTGCAAGTGTTTAGAGGCCTTATGGCTCTGAGACAAATAATCACCTTCTAGCGGCTTAACAATCTGCAGCTTCTCTGGCAGGTATGATCTTGCTGTGAAAGAGTATCCTGACCAGATGCTTCCCAAAGAGGGATGTGAGCACAGCGACAACAGGCTCTCAGTCGGGGTCCCTAGGCCTCCGCTACTCTCTCCACCTCCTTTCTCCTCCTCTTTGGCCAGGTGAGCCAGCTTTCTCTCCCTCTCCCCCTCAAAGAATCGTTTTTCTGAGAGGTAGTTGTCGCGGCGGAGAGACAGACGCCGCAAGGCTGCTTGCAGGTCCCTGCTGCCTGGGGTCCCTGGAGTGCCAGGGGGCCGCTTGTTAGAATCCTCGGACCTGAAGAGGGAGACATAGTTAAGTTTTAGAGCTTTAAAACTAGTATGCCTCTTTTTAAGTTGTGTTATTTTCTAAACAACAGTTAGACCCAGTTGTGTTAGATAATGACTGGATGATAAACTGCCCAACAAAAATAACATAAACCACAGAAGCACAAACAAACACAGAGGTCACCAGAAAACACAACAATAAATCAAAATAATTCACAGAGTGAGTGGCATCCCCCTAGCTACTTAACACAAAAAGGGAAATAAATTTAAAAGACACAACTAAACAATTAGAAAATATCAATAAAGCCATAGAAACACACACACACACACACACACACACACACAAGTGGTATCAAGTGTGTGTTGCACTGTCCATCGTACCCATCTCCACTCTCCAGGATACTGCTTGTCCTGTTGTCCAGGATAATCCCACTTCCTCTCTCACTACCATATATGGAGTTGGCACAAGGGGTGCCCACCCTGCTGGAGCGCCCTGAGGTGAAGCATGACGTCTGATTTGAGCCCGGGATGTTGAGCGGGGAGGGGGCTAACGATGAACGCTGCTGACGCATGAGGTTGAGGTTTTTCACTGTCTGGAACACTCGCTTTGGGTGCAGCCTGGAGACACACGATCATATATCAGATTCATGAATTCATATTACATTAGATAAAATAATTTATACTCCTAACGTGTCTATGTTTCAATTGGATTTTTAAGCTGGATGTACCTCTGCTCTTCTATGTCTGGATCATCCATTTGAAGTTCCTTTCTCATGGTGCCCTCTATTTCTGCTGCCAGAGAGTCCTGGAGAAAAAGGCAGACCCTTTCAGAAATCATTCTGTTTCTACTGGGGCGCTGAATCTGCTGTGACATATTAATGAATACAAGCAATTGTAAACTTTACTGTGGATATGTAGCTAAACTCAGGTTAGGTTTAATGTGTAAATTTTAGAAAGACAAATTACTGTTGGATGATGATCTGACCCCTCTTTCCCCTCAGTGCTACGTTTCCCCTGCTCCTCTGTTGTCTGCTCCCTCACTCACCATCGGGAACAAGCCCAGAGAATGGAAACGCCTCGGTGTGCTGAGTGGTAGAGTTTTATTTCTCAGGTTCTTGAGCTCCTCTTGAGCTTCACGGAGCATGTCCATACACTCTGCATACTTATCCTGTAACTCCTGCAACTGAAGGAGGAGAAAGAAGGAAGCAGGTAAGAAAAGTCAACATTAATTATGAAGGCCATACTTCAATATCTAAAAATCCATTAGATCCATTAATGTTTGTTGATGGAAAATTCAATGATGATGCCATGGTCAGTGTGCTGTACATTGTCTTACCTCAGCAGTCAGTTGTCGCTGGGCATCTTTGGCTGCTCCCAAGTGCTGAGTCAGCTCTTCGTTCTCCACAGCATACTGCAAAACAACCCAAACAAAATAGGGCAACAGGTTTGAAAAATGCATGAATGAAAAAATACATAAATGACTAATGTAACAAATTCCTTACATAGTAGCTGGAGATAATTAACAATAGTAGCCTGAGAGAGGTCAGGAGTTTCATACCAGCTTGGCCTTCTTCTGGAGGTCTACTATCTGGGAGAGTAGGTGTGTGATCTCTTCCTGTTGTCTGGAGGCGTCTTCAGTCTTCCTGGCCAGCTCTTCAGCCAGAGAGGAAATCTGCAGGTTTGCATTACCTGGGAACAAGAACATATGCTCAGCACACGTGAGAATCTGTCAAAAAAACTGAGGAAGTAATAGTGATCATTCCAGTGATCATAATATCACTGTAGCCAGTCTAATACTCACGTAGTTCTTTGACACAGTCGTTGACAAGTTGCTGCTCTTTCTCCTCATAGGAGATAGTTTCTGTCTCCAAATGACTGGCCTGAAAAAAACAGACATTAATGATCAGTTCTGATTTTACACATGTAGAAGGTCTTAACGAATCAGATAAATCATTTACCCTAGAAGAAAACCACTATTCTGTATCAACAAACTAAATTTAACACTTCGGTAACTATGTAAAGCCCCAGTAAATAAGAGTGCTATTATTTGTAAAAAGAAAAAAGCTAAAGTGAGACACTAATGGGCTTCACCACAATTAAAAAAATATATAATAAAAAATGAAATGTTAACTATAATTATTCTTAGTTTGGTCTTTGCTACATTGCTTACTATCACATGAGTTATGATTTTCAGAAACTTTATTTAGTGTACATGTAATTGTACTTTAAGGATGCATGTGATAATATTAATTTAATTAGAAAACAAAGAAGAAAAGCAAGCTCAAAGTTAATATTTAAATAAATACTGTGTGTTTTTGCAGGAGCTCACATCCACAAACGTGTATGTACAGTATATTTACCTCAGATCGCAATGATTTGTTTTCCTCCTCCAGATCTTTGAGTTTCTTCTGTAAGCTGTCCAGAGGAAAGAAAGTTGGAGTTGATACACTGGTTTCACTGGGCCGCACACTGTAAACAAAGTAGAGAAGTAGTAGAGAAAATCATCAACACAATCAAATATGAAACACTGTTTTAGCAGAGCCGCATTAGATTAATTTAATATCATATTTTACCTTTTTTTTTTTCTTTTCCATACAGTGGGTGCACAGGAAACATACATTGTCATAAATTAAATCCTGAAGCGATTAATTACTCTTACAAGGTAATGAAAAATCAGTTCCTAAAAAAACAAAACTATTTTATTATGTTAGAGTTCTAAACTCTTTAAGCTTAAAGCCTAAAAATTACTGGGACATTGTCTCATGTCTCACACAGCTTACGAAAGCTTCAAAGGCAAATATTTTGTAATGATTTGTTTTCTTTTTGCATTATATTTGAATTCTGTTGCATTTACTGCATTGCATAATACTCCTCAAGAATGAGAGAAGAAGAGAGGTGATGAAAAGAGACTTACGGCGTGGAGGCGGTGGACTCCACTTCACTTTCCTCAGCAGCACTGGTATAGAACTGTAACAGCTCATCTTTCATGGACAGATCATGACGCAGCTGAGATACCTATATATTCAAATACAGAGGTAAAAATGTGAACAGAGTTAAATGAAAAGAAGAGAGGAGAACTCTTCTGCTGCACTGTCCACACACACCTGCCTAACTAAAGTAAGGCCCAATAAAAATATATGCACTGTATAGGTTACTGGAAAGACATTTCCAAGACACTGTCACATCTGATTGCTACCAAAGACAGTAACACACACGTAGACAGACAGTCTGGCTGTGTACCTCCTCTCGTATGTGCTCTACTTGCTCCTCCAGCAGTTCATTCCTCTCACTGAGAGCTTTGTTTTTCTTCAGCAGTGACTGTCCAATGCGAGCTGCTAACTCCAAGTCCCGCTCTTTCTGTAAAGAGAGAAAGTTCTGAGTAGTAATAAAAAGCTAAAAAGTTGAGAATTACATTGAACATTAGAGGAATAGAGCCAGTCTAGCATTTATCCCTTTGCTTCCAGTCTTTATGCTAAGCTACTGTAAGCTAATTGTCTGCTGGCTGCAGCTAAAAGGCATGCACAGGAGTGGTATCAATCTTTTCCTCTAACTCTCTGCAGGACAGCAAATAGGCAGAGGATGTAAAATTTCTCAAAATTATAGTGGTGCATATTTGTCCTTCAGGAATAAGGACATGCAGCATGATATCAGATACATGTACTGTATGTTATAATCTTGGAGTCTTTAAAAGGACAGTGAACACCACAGGAGCACCAGCCAACACTGAAGCGCAGTATAATTAAAATCTTATTATGAGCCTTTTTAAACCAGGCACGCCTATTTTTCAGTAGGACTGGGTGCAATCAGTAACAACAGCCTTACTGGCTATTACGTATATAGCAGAGACTTAAAATACTATGTACCACTGAACAACACAAAGCAAGTAAGAAGTTCACACCTATATACATCTGAATAGTGAGTATTAATGCATTGTCAACCAAAGGAAGTAACTGTTCACAACAACAGAGGTCAGTATAATGATCTCTTACGTGGTGATGTTTTAGTAAGTTTGTTGATGGCGTGACATATGTAAATACAATTTTTAGTCAGTAGTTATATATCCGACTAGTTGTTCACGTTTATGGCTCATTTAACAATGACATCTTTCTATTTACACAGTTTTTATTTATGCAAAGGGAGCGTAGCTGAGCTCATCACTAAAAATGTCATGTCTAATGCCATTTTGTGGCTCACTGGTCAGTTCATGTGAAGCAGACAGATTTGAATATGAGCTGCTGGAAACTAGTTTTATGATGCAATTTTATCAAATCTCATTTGTCATAAACCTCATTAAGTAACTTGGGTCCACACTATCAGACTACATACATATTTGACCATTGCCCCATGCCTCATAAACTGTAGTCATCTGCGTTCATTCTATTCTAACTTATTACACCAGACATAAACTTACCTCTTCCAGCAGCCGAGTGACAGCGTCAATGTCACTGTAGGTCTTCGTCATCTGGCCCACTCTGTCAGCACACAGCACTGCAAAGACAGAAAGCAAGAAAGTCTTTAAGTCTCAGTACAAAATCCACTGGGAATGTTAATGAAAAGTCAGCAAACTCAATTAGAAATCAAGACCGTAAACATGTATTAAATTCCTAATCAGATAACACTCATCGTAAGTATCACTATGTAGTATTTGAGTGCTCCTTTACAGTATTTAATGTGTGATTGAAACTTTCTGCATTCAATTTGAATTGAATTTAGGCAATTTGTACCATCTGTAGTGAACAACATTAAAGATATATATATCACAGTTTCCAATACCTAAAAATGGAAAAACCATACATATATGCCAAAACTCTATTTCCTATCCACAATTACAGTACAAAAACTTGGCAGCAATGGCTTCTGGACAATAACTGATGCGTGGCTTAATACCTACCTGTAGATTTCCATATATGCACTTGGCTGGCAGTTGATTAATTAGGCTGCACCTAGCTAAAATGACTGCAGTTTAATATAGCATTCAGTCTTCATTTTATGACGGTTATGATGCTTTTAGAGTGATGTTGACTCAGCTGATTGTTCTCAAGGCTTTAGTCTGTGGTGCTGCATTGTGTTATACTCAGGAGTTTCTCATTTTTACTGCATCCTCTGATAAAAATGAAACTACATTCACTGAAGTGTAAATTCCACATTACCTAACTTTATATAAGATTCTTAGTGTTTACAACAATCAATATGGATACGTGTTGTATTTCATACTATAAGTAGTTTGACATGTCCTTTCCTCTTCACTCTTGTTCTACATTTTTCTGAGATGAATCATTTTGTACTATGCTCCTAAGGAGTACACGCCCACATACTACAGTCCTACAGACATAGTGTACAAACCTCATCAACCTACCTGGTGATTCAAAAAAGATAAGTTATTGAATGATGACACAGACACACTACAAAGACACAGACGCATTATGAAGGACCACACCCCAGCATTTATATTACAGCTACATGAACACAAGTTCATTGTCAACTCCTTCTGTACTCATACAAAGCTCTGACTTGAAGTGACCAGGTAAGCAGTTTTCAGTGCAGAGTGGAAGAATTACTCAGCCCAGGTCAAAATTCAAACTTCCTGATAGAAGAGATTACATGTAACTGTATAACCCTCTGTCTGAGACAAACAATCGTGAGGGACATTCCAGCAAAAACAACAGACTACTTTTCCTGTTCCTTCAGAGTATCTGCTTTCCAGCACTGAAGTCACACTCACACATCACTGCAAACAAAATGAATAAATATGGAGATATACCAGAGTATGTGGAGGGTCTTATGAGTCATTTTAACATTATCAGCTGGAGTGAGAGGGCGTGTGAGGTTGCACCGTTGGGAGGTATAATTCCCAACATATCTTAATGTGTCATATGGTGCCAGGCGGCACAGTGAGATAATGGCAACAATTTCACTATTTCAGTGTCCACAGAAACAGTATTTTACTCTGGTTTAGAAAGAACAAATGACATGCCAGGTCCATGCATAACAGCACTAACTGAGGCCTCGAAGAATGCAAAACATAGTTGGCTAATGCAAACAACATATTTTCATATCCTCATACAGTACATCACAGGCACTGTATATACACTGGAAATAGACAAAGCACAGGCACAAGACCTTAGCTGGCTATGCTTTAGATAAGCATATTACCCATCATTATCATTGATTATTAAATAAGTTGCTCTATTGTAATCAATGCTGAATGAACATAAATGACATTGAAAAACTATACATAGGTGTTTTGTTTGATTAAATATGATAACAATTAATAAGAATAAGACTAATGTGCATGTTTTTATGTATAACGTTTACCATGTTCACCATGTTAGTTCTGTATGTTAGCACAGTAAACAGCACTAAAACTCTTTAGCTTTGTAACTATTCAGTCAAAAGACAAAGTAATAGGTAAACACAATTTTTGACCTTGAGGCAACAGAGGAAATGTTTGGGGAACACTAAAGGCACTGCAATTCATCCTTTGGGGAATATCAACGTCTGTACAAAACTGACAAATCATTTTGCTCAGATCATAAATTTCATCCCCATGGTGGCACCAAAAGAAACTTTAGGCATCACCAAAGTGAGGTAGAGTCATCCTACTGGAACCATGAATGTCAAATGTCAAAAAATGAATGAATGGCAATCCAGTCAGTAGTTGTTGATACAATTTTAGTCTGGAATGAAATAGTGGCTCAACTGACCAACCTGCATTGCAAACCATAAAACTATCCTTCTAGCATGAATAGAAACAAATTAGTCACAGTCCAAAGAATTTGATCATACAAGGTTTTAGGGCAGGGATGGCCAACCCTGGTCCTCTAGAGCCAAAGTCCTGCTTGTTTTCTAACCTGTCCTGCACTTACAGCAGGTATTTAACAGTGAACAGGGCAGGACTAGATGGAAAACAAGCAGGACAGTGAATCTCAAGAACCAGGCTTGGCCACCCCTGCTTAAGGGCTTAGCCTTCTCTCTTCAGATATTTAGATGACAAAATATAATGTGATACAGGTGCACAGTTAAGACGCACACAATCATGCAAAACATCCAGACACACAACTTTCACTTTTTGGTGAGTTGTTAAGGCACAGAGTGTTGCAGAGGATAAAATCTGGCATGGCATCACCAGGAAACACAACTGTGTACGTGCCCAAACACACATATAGTCTAACAAAACGGCATGCTTGGCTTCAACCTGCAACCTGTTTGTCATACTTTCTGTGTCTGTGCTTTCAGGTGAAGAATATCCTGGTTTATTTTCATGGTAACATTCCACCCAGGTCAGTGAACATATGCAACTAATAAAAATACATACTCCATATCAAACTAAGTTGACTTCTCTTAGTACTATAGAAATAAAAACTACTACCATATAAATCAATAAATGGTATTCAGGTTGAGAGGGAGTCAGTTACAGAAACACACTAAACAAGGTTGACTAGGAATGACAAATTTGTGCAAAAACTGTACATTTTGGAATTTACACTGAATAAGACAAAATATAAAGGATTTCCTGGTCTTTTGTGTTTCTAGTGATATCAAGATAAGGTAAGGTAACCTTTCTTTAATGGTTTACTTTATTAATACACTTTAGTCATAAATTAGTTGTGAACAAAGAGCAACTCTTACCTGGACTTTGTATAAAGAGGTGTAACCTAATATTGGAAGATGATCGAGGTGTGTTCTTGGTGCTTTAATCAAGATAGAACTTAAAATGGATGTACCCTCTGTCTTTATCAGACAAGGACAAAGGAGAAACAAATCTTCAGGTTAAGTCTTATTTTCACTTGCTTCCATCATGATCACAATAGGCACCAAGTAAAACTGAATATAGTATATAGCATAGTACTGAATACTCAGTATGAACTTTTTACCAGACCTGTCGGGGCTTATGTTCTCCTGCTTTGCAGCAAAGGTTGACGTCCTAATAATCATTGCTGGTACCGGGCAACAGACAACACACAAGTTCAAGGACAACAAACAAACACCAAGACAACAGACTAAATGGAAAAATGAGCCCTTGATAGACGTATCAGTGTCCTAAACACAGCCTGTGTGGAACTATGCAGATCACTAAGTAGCATGAATCTTATGTGCATATATAAAAACCTGAAGCTATGAAACCTGTTCATAGCTTCTATTTATGAATATGTTTTAATATTCTGCTTTATTTCTTGACACTGTATCTTTAGTTTATGTACACATCTCTCAATATGCACATCTTTCTGTGTCCCTATCTGTCTAAAATGCCACATATTTCCCTGAAAATAAATCCAGCGTAATAAAATACAAGCTAAATTGCTAAGTTCAAAAATATAAATTACAAATATTAGTGCACATACATGAAAACTGTCATGCTGCCGCATAATACGCAATCTAGGAGTGACAGCTGGGATAAAGAGCCTAGCCCATATTTGAACATGTCAAATGAGCAGGCAGATAAACCACAGCGTGGTGAGGCGATACACAACATTAACACGACAGACCGCAACTGCAGGATAAAGCCACAGCCTGTAGGAGACCTGACACACTGACACTGCCCTGACAAAAAGTTACACAGATATCCAAAAACTCACTTCAGAATTAAATTTTAAAAATATTTACACAGAGCACACCGATGCACTGAGCTCTGAGAATGAATAGGACATTGGGGAATGTTTTTCATGACAAAGCCCACAGACTACCTTCACACAGAACTTGTTGCTCTTCGTCCATCTCCTTTTCCTCCTCTTGCTGTTTAATTCCATGGATGGGAAAACAGACATATTCCTCCTCATCTTCCTCCTGCTCTGTGCTTTCATTACAAGGAAGGCAAACATATTCCTCGTCCTCCTCTGGCTGGTAGGAGCATTCCAGTTCATCTTCGGCACCTGTGAACAGTGCCATCCTCTTCCCTGGCACTATGGCCAACCAGTTAACCACAAAGCCTCCAGGTACAACGCCATGGCCTCTGCCAATACTGTGTGCATTTGTGTGTGTGTTTTAATATATAAATCAATACATAAACTGTGTGTGTCTACACACACACACACACACACACACACACACACACACCTAACAAGATTTTATTCCATAAAGGAGAGAAGGTGTGTATTTTTACACCCTCTCTAAACACTCCATTTTGCATGTCTGTGTATCCAATGATTGCCAAGTAGTGTCTACTGTGTTGTGTGTGTATCATTTGTCGCCTATGGCAGCTCTGTGAGACTCCTCCTCCTCTCCTCTGTGACTGGTCAGTGAACAGCCTGCTCTAGTTGACAACAAATGTGGGTGGACACAGACAAACAGTCCAGCAGCAATTTAGGGTCATAAAACTAGGTTAAAATAGATTTAATACGACAGATGAGGAAATTTAAATTAATCTGTAATATTTATCCCTGTAATCCTCCACTACTGAACCTATCCCAATTAAATGGTTTACATATATTTCAGGAGGAATCTCGCACAGAGTGAGTCACCTGTTTCTCAGGTGAGTCGCAAGTCCAATGTAAGTAAGCCTTTATGTAACACCCCCTCACGTGAAATAACTTGGTACAGTCCATTTAGCTTGTGTGGCGACAAGAGGGAAGAGCAAACAATAATAGACATGCACATGTTTCCAGGGTGGGGCCAGACTAAGTGAAACCTTTAGAGGTACACAGTACATATTTAACTTACAGCCAGTATTATGAAGTTTATGTTTATAGGATATAAAGCTTAACTCAGAAGACCAAATTATTCCATTTAACTACAACAGATGTTTTTAGACCAGAATAAGCAGATGTGATACAGAAGCAGGTTGCTGAGTCTTTATTGCACAACTAGGGCAATAGACTATTAAACAACTGCGTCAAGGCTTAGGAGTTAGTGTTTATGAACAATAAAGACCAGAAATTTATTTCATTCTTCAAGAGGTGAAGAAGATGAATAGGAGAATATTTGTTATTAATATATACATTTTATAAAAACTGTGGGCAGTATAGCATATTGTGTTTGTAGTTCTACTTTAGTTAAACATGCAGTTTGAGAGACTTCCTCTGGGCTTAAACTCACCGCTAGATTAAAACCTTTATCAGTCCATCATTCAAATTTCACAGCTGAGGCTGAGTGAATAAGCATCAGCAGGTCTACCCATATTGCTTAGTCATAAAATTCAATCAATCGTCCTGGCTGCTCATCCGTGTACATTTTAATAAGCTGTCCTATGAAAACAAGGATGCTTAGTCTTCATTAGCATTTAATAATAAATACAATGGTTTATTGGAAAATGCTGAAACATAGTTACAGGATTCTGAGAAAATGTCACTATAATATACCTTGCAAGTTTTCAGTCTTTTTTTTCCACATTAATCAAACTGTACTGCATGTCACTGGACACATGGTCATTTAAGCGTAACGAGTAAAGAACCGATCCTTAACAAATTCAGATGGGCCACATCAAAGCAGCCCAATTTTCTGCTCATTAGTCAAAGCTCAAGCATTATAATTACTGTAATTGGTCTAAAAAACTGATGTCTGCTCAGTTCCATCCTTAATGCTTGAGTAACTTCACTCAATGACCCTTCAAAATACAATGCTGCAGGCAACAAAAGACTAAAACACCACCACTGAGTAGTGTTCCTCTGCCATTGCTTTTCTGGTCACATTCACTCTTTATACTGCTTATGTTTTCCGTTGCAGCCTCCCCCTGTTCACTAGTTGTTAGGTCTCTGTTGACATACTTGGTACAATGGTTTTGAAGAGAATTACAAAATATTCAACAGTTTGCCTACATATACTGTATATAACATGCTGAAATCAAGAAATCCCTCTATCTAAAACAAAGATTCTTCTCAAAGCTCGCCATTTCTCAACTTGTGTCCTTCGAATTTTTTTAGATTTCCTCTTTTATTACAACATCTATTAGCAGCAATGGGGAGGAAACAATTATAGTATTTTGCATAAGGAAGATAACTACAAATTAAAAGCTATTATTTGCGCAGACTTGAAAGCAAACAAACAGATTTCTAAGATCACATTAAAAGTGTAATGCTGAGAGAAAAAAAAAACATGTTTAGTCTCACAGCTTCATTTTGTTTCCTACAACTATCCCTCCGTCCTGTCACTTTGCCACTGGTAGAATAGTTTGCCCTCTTTCTTGGCCCCAAAGGTCCCCTTTGTTCATCCAGTCATTTGTTTTGAAGGCTTCTAAAAGTTCCAAAGAAAATTTTGGCAGGCTGCAATAGACAAGGGTGACAAGACAAGAATGAAAATCAGTGAGCTAAATATAAGCCAACCTACTTCCACATCCCACCCTTGCATATCTCAGAATAAAACCAGCTGCTTTCTATTTCTGCTCCTACATTCCACAAACTGCATATCCCCTCTCACTTGGTTATCTGATCATTTCAAGCACACTTAAACCTACTGTCAGCGTCTACCGTCAAACATTATTCAAATCACCACAGAATAAAAATCAAACCTGGGCTGGCTCCCAGAGCTAAATAATATTGCAGATTATCTGCACAGCTCACACTGGGGGGAGGTGCTGAGCTGTCTCAAAATGTTATATAACTATGTCTACAGAGCATCCTTGACACACACACACACACACACACACACACACACACACACACACACACACACACATAATATAGTGCATGTAACAACTAACAAATCCCATTCTCACCCTCGATTAATAATTTCTTCACATTAAATGTACAGTTCAATACTTTCAAAATACAACAAATTTACAAATATGCACATGTGGTAAGAAAGAAATTGTTTGATAGATACAAAGCATGAAATTAGTTACATACAGTGACACAATAAACCATCAGCTATAACCTGCTGCCTTAAAAGACAATAAGTCCCGGACAAGAGGAGAGAATCGGACAAGGGCAGAAAGAGGTACAAAGAGGTATATAGACAGAAGGGAGGAAGAGGAGGGAGAGCTAGAGGTAGTGCCAGCTGCCTCATAATAAACCAAGCAATGCTGTAACCTGCTGTTAGTCACATGTCACATGACTACACAAGTCCCCCACCTCTTGGGTGTGCATATATGGAACAATCTGTACAATCATCACCCACTCAGGTTACATATTGTAGCTACTCCAAGATAACACCACTAGCTGTCGTAACAAACTGAGGTGTATTACATAAAAGCACATCACCAAATTCTTTAACACACACAGATACATGTACAGCTCTGAAGTCGATGCCTCTTTGTTCCTTATTACTTATGTTTTTGTTATCAGTGTTGCAGATGGTGCAGATTCTAATACAAATATGTTTAACTGATTGATCAACTTAGCTTCTTTTCAGATAGTTACTTTGTCACTTAGGTCACCTACCTGTAAAACACGTGCACCTACCTATTTTCAGAATAAATTATGTTTTATTTTCACCACAAGTGACTTCTTTCACTTCTCCAGGTAGCTGTCTGTGGCACAGTCCCACAGACAGGCTTTTATTCCTGATTCAAGAACAGCAAAGAGGAACCACAACAGTCCCCAGTACTCCTAATTCCTACACCTACACCCACAATTACTTTATAAACCACACTGACTCAGCTGCCATCTATCTTTTTTAACTAAATTACCTTTTAATCTACTATTTCAATCATGCTAAGCGGAGAAGTGTCTAATTACAAGCCTCATTTGTGACCAGTGCAACTTGATCCTGTCACAACCTCTCTTCATTCAAATCTGGGTTATATGTCACCAGTGGATACATGTAAAACCTGCCTTGGGCTTATCCACATTACAACACATACACCTGTCATTATAGAAGCTGTGAACTTTCTACTACTTCTACGTTTTACATTGTATTTATATTGCAGTATGTTCAGACTGGTGGACTGGACACTGAGCAGTTTTATGAATGCTGAATCTAGACAGCTTGTCTTCTTCGTTGCTTTCAGTGCATTCTATGCTACACACTGGCACTTAAGTCATGTCTACCATATGCATTTTTCTCTGTTCCTTTTGGTCCAGATAGTAGTTTTCTTTTTTTTACTCTAGTTTCAGTTTGTCAACTATGCAACTAAACATACTATAGTGCAGTATATACAAACTTACTACCACACATATATATAGCCAGTAATACAGTTAGTAGTTTAAATAACAACTACCTGTCACTGCATCAGATTATAGCAGACAGTAGTCTTACCATCAGTACACTCTTCATAGTACCAGTCCAGTTCATAGTAGTCGGCCTTGACAAACCTCTGGCCTCGTCTCTTCATCCTCACTGCTCTGACAAACAATTGTTATTGTCCAAGCATACTTAGCTATAGCATCTATGGATGATACAATACCCCAGCATGCCTAGAAATAACCAGCTGTCACTGGAGTCACTCTTATTAGTAAATGATAGTAACCAATGGTCACGCATCACATGCTTAGTAGTTACCAGCTATGAGTGAGAGCGACCAGGCTCATCCTATGCCCCACTCTCACTGGGAACAAACTGGCAGCATATTATTCTCCATATTTGTTGTCATGCTGGTGCCATTTCTGCGTGTCATCCCTCATAACCATTACTTGCATCATCTGTCGTCAGCAGGAAAAAAACCCACTGTCACTTTATTGTCCTTCTGTCCATCATTTAATGCTTCACTGTTTCAGTAAATCTGCCACCTCCTTTTAATCTCTGCCATCTTGCTGTGCTTCAGTCTGTCTTCTTTCTTTTCTGTCCATCAGTTTACCTCTCCACTCCAAAGCTTCAGCAATAGTGTCACCTTCTATCCTCTCATGCCTCCATCCATTTATAGCTCCAAGCGCTTCTGCAAGTCTGTCCTCTGGCCAGGTGTTGTCTTTCTGGGGTGATTTTATAATCACTGGCTTCTCTTTTGCAACAGTCCTTGCTCTTTGACAGCACTAGCTCTACACATGGACCACCGCATCTCTAACAATGACTCAATATGCACAGAGATGCAGAGGGAGTAAGCAGCAGCAGCAGTCACGGGTTTTGCAGCAGAAATGATGATAATCATGACACAGTGGGGTGGGCGGGATTAGAGGGTGTCTACAGCCAATCAGCAGGAGCAGCATCAACAGTTTGCTCCCACCCTCCATTCGTATGTCAGCATCTTACCCCTCCTCTCCTATACTTTGTCCTTCTGTGTAGTTGCTATAGCAACAGGCTCAGGCCCCAAGGCCTGAGGCTGAGCAGGATGTAGAAGCAGTTAGCAGGAAATGAGTGTAGTGTTGGCAGAGGTGACGTGGCTAACCCCAAATGAATGAACACAATGACTATTCAGAGATTTTAGTGTATGGGAGACAGAAGGTGGGATGTCTTCATGGCAGAAAGCAAAATCCAATATATAGTCAATTTCAATGACAATATGAGTTAAATCCAATGTCAGCCTGCCTGGACATACTAACATACTGCATATTACATTACATTTACATTTACACTACATTAAATATACCTCAATACATTCTAATTCTCGCAGGGTGAAGCTAACACAAGGCTACAAGCTAAAAGGCTAACATTTTCAAACTAAGGCTTACTGAAAATAAATTGGCTGGAACATTGTTGTATGTGTTCTTTATTTTTATTGTAATTATGCTACTGCCTTCTTGGCCAGGTCTCCCTTGTAAAAGAGATCTCTGATCACAATGGGACTAACCTTGGGTTAAATAAAGGTTAAACAAAAGTATGTGTTGTATGCTTGTGTGATAAAGCAACTCCAGCTAATAAAGTGACAGTTTGAAGTTAAAACAAGCCATAGAGGTCACATGACTGCTTCGGGTTTTACTTCATGCATCAGCCCCAAGGTTATAGATTCAGCTCACCACGTGTTACTGCATGAGAATACATCTATTATTACAAATGTCTGCATACTGTATCTGTATGTACAGAAAATAGGTTTTAAAATGTATTAGAATAAGTGACATTTTTGTAGCTGCTACACAAAAAACTCCAAATAATAACAACATTCCCAGCGTTCTAATTGAACGATGAGAAAACCCCTTAAAAATTAATTGTTTTTCCCTTTTTCCAGTCTTTCTCCAGCTAGATTATAGCTAGAGTGGCTATGGGACCAGACAGATACCAAATTTTCCCACCCCAACACAGGTGGTTGCATAAATAAATGCTTATTCACTGTACCACTATCCCTATGACATTTTATGATGGTGGATATAAGTAATCATTTTATCAGTGGGAATACGTCAGAAGATTTCAGTGAAACTTATTTTATGACCTGGTTGAAACCAATATGGCGTATCACTGCCCATTGATCGTAGCTCTTCAGTTCATCAAGTACAAAAAAGCAATGTTGACTTTCTAACAATACACATGACCTTATCACTGTCTCTTAGTCTGGCTGGATGTCAGAGAAATGCAAAGGCCAAAATGTATACAGTATACATGTCAGCATGGGGCATGGAGGTGAAGTTACAGTTCTAGGTTAAGCCTATTTATAACACACTTGATCTATTTTTAGAAAAGGTTTTTACCCTGAGTCACTGTTTAAGTAGAAATGAATTATTGATGGTGAGAAAAAACACTTTACGATTTGCCATGTGCAGCGTGTGCACGTGTTTTATATAAGCCCGTGTGTTTATTTGCTACCAAGTGAAGGTGTGTGTGGGTTCCAGCTGCCATAAACGACAACCAAAAGACAGCAGTGACCCATCAGGCATGTGTGTTGTGGCAACCATGATCAGCTGTTGCACCCACACGGTGATGGGCAGACGGTCATCTCACTCTCTCTCATGCACGCTGAAGGTCAGTAGAAATCCTAACTCTGCCCCCCACTCACTCTTAAATCCTCATTGTCACGCTCACTCTCCACTAACAGCTTCCTGGCGGTAAAATCTACAAATCTAATTTTAGGAACATAGCGACTGATGTGGAAAACAGCATGTGATCAACTCACAGAAGTATTTGAGGGTCTCCTCTATCTGTTCAGTAGTCAGGTCGAGGGCCGAGTCGGGGTCCACGAGCGGCGTGTGCAGCCAATCATCTTGGTCGTAGCCGAAGATGGTGTCGGCCCTCAGCTTGTAGACTGGCAGCTGTTCCTCCAATAAGCTGATAATTTCAAGCTCAGGCAAATCAGTACTGTTACACACATCTGCACAGAGAGAAAGAGAGATGAAATACAGAATTAGTTCTTTTCTTTAGCAATAATATTTTCTTTAATTAAATTAGTTACAAATGGGTGATGATTTCTGAGTGACAAATGATCAGTTCTAGTAAGCATCATAATGCACATATAGACTGGACTATTAACTCTATTATTTGAAAAGCAGCCCAAAACCAGTATGACAGTGTAAGTATATGATGCCCTCTACTGGCCAACTGTTGAACTTACAAACTTTCCATTACAACTACTCTGTAGCTCTGTAGCTCTGTAGCTCTGTAGCACACAAAAATTAAGCACAACTAAATGTTCATTTGTGTCATTGAGCATCCTTAGATCAGTTAAATCAGATGCTTACTTGGAGAGGAGCAATACAACGGAACTCATCTAGTCATATTTATCTTAATAAACACAATTAAAATCACTCATGTTGTGCCACAACATAAGCTGCTGTCAGCAATTCTGAATATAAAAAAAGACAGTAATGCAAACAATTACAAGAACCCAACAATACAACTATGAGATTCTACTGTCTGAGAAAAGTTGAACAAATGAACAAGCATGGATACTTCAGAGAAAAATACAAATAAGAACAATGACACAGGGAATGTACTAGTTACTTATTTTTACAGAATAAAAATGTAGGAAGAGTAGAAACCATTTATACACCACAAGTACTCAAAGTGTACAGCAGCTTTCTGATTCAAAGCACAGAGCAGAGCTGAGGGTCATATTTGTGTGCTGCTGTGGAAAACTAAACAATCTTACCTAACCTTTCAGCTATGTGCCTCTCTGTGCACACATGAGTTTAGTGCACTATTAAATGAGCATACATCTAGGACTCTACTACAAACACACTTTTTAGTCAGTTTTTCTACACAGACGTGGAACTTAAGCTCTTGGATACAAAGAATTAGAATCCACACAATGAGAATTAACATACAGTAAAAATATGTCCCTTGTTTCCCTGTATCCCTCTATTTCTGCCTCTGTCGCTCTCCTCTGCTGTCTGACAATGATGTCTCTCACAGTTTGCTAATCCAGACTGAATGAATGTCTGTGCTGAAAAAAGAAAACACACACACAGCAGATGGAGAATCATTCAACAAGCACAACCAATGAGGTTTCAGCACAGATGTAAGTGTTAGACTAAAATATAATTCCTACCAGTGCATCAGAGAAGGGGCATTTTACCATTTTTTATGTTATTACTAATTTATCTGTAGCTAATTATTATTTAAATTTCGTCTTTTCACAAAGCACAGTATACACTGCTACTGCTACATAAACTATGTCAAGGTATATAAACTTATCTTTGAATTGTTTGACTGTTTGAGCACAACTTCAAATGAAACCAGATAATATTTAAACAAACCTGATCCTGAAGAGGTTTTTTTTATTCAGAATCACAATCTTTCTCTTCTGGACTGATATGAAATATGACCACTGCACTTCAGCTCCTAAAATGAGCTCTGATAGGATGTGAATGAGGATAATTATAGCACAAAGCATTATGTGCTGTGTCTGCTGACAAAAGGTCAATGGAGACAGCAAAAGTTGTGTCTACAGTGTATTTGGTAAGACAGTCACTATTTAAGTTTTTAAAAATAGAAACAATTATACCAAGAGCAAACAGAATATTTGTGAACATTTATTTACATCTACTTAAAACCACTGTGAATGTTTTCTCTGTTGACGATCAATTTCACATCTAGCAGAGATGTAGTAAGATTAAATATTCACTCTTAAGCATGGAGTAAAGTATTGAACAATGACTTGATATAATACTACTTATTCAAGTTATGACAGTTATTCACTTCAGAGTGCAGGCACAAAGAAGACTAACAACACAATGAAGCAGCCAATAGTCACCAGAGGAAGAAAGTTCAAGTTCACATATAAGAACAAGTCTCTGTCACACTGCTGGTCTGAGCAATAAACACATCAACATGTGCAGAATACACAGACAGAAAGACTGACAGAAAAGCATCAAGATCAGTCACCAGTCAAAACTGTACACTACTAATGATCAAGTTACCAAAAGCCATAGTCACAGACTTTAATCCATCTAGGGTAAAACAATTAAGAAGTGTTTTAGATCAAAAAGTCAGCATTTAACAATAATGTCTTACTTATTTCAACTGACCCAAACAAGCACTCAAGCGGGATTCAAACCAGCCACACGTGTCAAACATTAGGATCATCTGGACATGACTCAAGAAATGTTACCTTATGGAACTGGATAGGGTTTAAATCCAAGGGTAACACTACTAAAGTTCAACATGGCTGCCTCCTGTTAAGCAGTACACTGCACAAGTGTGTTTAACTTTTAAAAGCTCTAACTTTTTATTAAATACACTGACAATTACAATACAAATATTTAACTTGTAGTGAGTCACTGACAGAAAAAAAGACAAACAAACACAAAGAAGATAGAGGGACAGAGAAAGAGAAACTCTATCCAGATGTTAGTCAGACTAGTCATAAACCTGACTATAGACAAGCTGAATCTGGTAGAAAACCACACTACACACAGTGTACTCACTCATGGTGCCTAAGGCCCAACAACCACCAACTCTGCTGCCCTCCAATCACATTTTCCACTGGACCAGGAAAAGGCAAGGTCGCAAGAAAGAGAGGCCAGAGAGAAAGCACGTTGGGAGGGTGAGAGATACGAAGAACAAGAGAGAGAAAGAAGGTGCTAAAAGTTTTAGCGGACAGCACTGGGAGACAGAAAGAGGAGGAGAGGAAGAGGGAGGGAGCATTGAAGGGGAGAAGAGAGCAGAGCCAAACTCGTTCGTCATGCCTGACATGCCAGTGACGAGATCCACACCGCCCCATGCTTGCTCTGCTCCCTCCCTCTCTCTCTTCCTCTCTCTGACACTCTACAGACCCAGCTGGACTCTTCCAACAAGCTCTATAACCCCCCCTCCACACACACACACACACACAAACACACACTCACTCTTTCTCTCTCTCCATATCCCTATCCTACTTCTGTATAAACACACTGTAGCTGAAGCTTAAAGCCAATACTGTTACACGGTATACTGTCTCTCAGCTGCTGAAGCAGACATCTCTGCATTCAACTCTTAGACCTGATTACAGATACTGTGAGATTGAAGACACTTTGCTACTGTTTTGATATTGGAGAGTACGGTATATGAACGTGAAAGTCTAAAACTGCCAGAACAGACCAGCAGAGGACATCAGGCCTAATTTTCCACATTCGAGCCATTCAACCAAATACCGCCACACTTTTCTTAAGACGCTACAGCACAGTCCAGAATTAGACTGAGCTGCTGCTGGTCACAGACAGTAGTCACATGAAATACGGGAGAGTACGTCATTGTGGTCAAATATCACTGGCAGCCCATAAGAGCTACATGTGGAGGGCTCCACCAAGGTGTTCAAATGTCACCAACCCTGTAAATGTCTAAACCCAGTCTGCCGGTGCAGGTCTTCAGCAAGGTGTTAGTGCACATAAAAAGAAAAATACAAGTTTTTAACTAAAATAAATCCCAAATTACACAACTTTACAGAGAAGTCGAGATGGACTAATAAGATGGATAAATCAAGAAAATAACATGGAATGGGGGAGGTATAATACAATGATTTCCTAACATTTTCAGGGCATTCATTTCCACATATCAGTGTTTACTGATAGAATTCTGAGTTGGTATTTCTGTTGTTAGGCATTTTACGGGATGTGTGTATAAACTAAATCTATAAACTATAAACTGTATAATGAATATTTTTGAATGTAAAAGAAGACAAGTCATTTATTTAATCTTGTTGCTAGTTTTGTGGAACTGTTATGACGTGTACACAGATGCATGAGCTCGAAACAGTGAAGTAAGAAGGTACGCACATGACAGGACATGTGGTCCTGTATCAGATATGTAAACATGTCAAACCATACTCTTTTCATAAGCCTGAACTCAAGCTAGAATTACAAAGTGAGAAAAGAACCAAGAATTCAACACTTCTGTGCACTCTGTTTTTTGGATGGAACTACTTCAACTAAATTAGTCATAAAAAAATCTATCAATGTATATACAAATATACATATATATATATTGGTTGAATGAGTCTAGTGATGACAGAACTACTCTAGTTTAGTCAAGTATGCAGCCAGCAAATCTGCTGACTTCTGTTTCTACATTAGACGATTCAGGTCTTCATGTACAAAAAAATAAAACACTGTATCCATAGAGCAGTGTAAGTAAATGAGTGCAACATACATCTGATAGATCCCAAGTTCATTTAAAATGTTATAAAATGACTTCACTATTCCAATAAAATCGACTACACTGCAATTGCTCCTAAAAGTGAACTTCTGACACCCGCTCAACAGTTTCAGTTTTCTTACTTGGCTCTGTCTCTAGTGTGTTTGTGTGTGTGTCATAATGCAAACACTGCTCTGCTTCAAACATTGCAGCATAATGGATACGTGCTGTCATTGGATCACAGATCAGCAGCAGTTTGGATTCTACCCTGTTTGTCCACTTACATAACTCACTCAAGATCACTGTCCTTTGTGTTTTAGCTCAGTCCCCTCTCTGTCTGCCTGCTTGTTTCTGATCTCTCTCTGTCCTTACCAAGCATCCCATAATTTCAGTTACTCAACTCTTTACATCACTCCTGGCTGGTAACCACAGAGAATTAATCTCACACCCAGGAACTGCCCCATGGCAACGAGTTCCTCTATTCAGCCCTTTTTCTTCATTCACCCTCTAGACTCAGTGAAATTATATACACATACAAACTCCCACACAGGCGTTATCCTTCGGTAAGAAAGAATTCAAAAGAGAGATACAAGAACAGTGGCAAAAAAATAAAGAAATAAAAGGACAGAAAGGAAGAAATAAGTTAAAATGTAACACTATACAGCGAAGTTAAGTTTGTTACAGTAATATTTCAAACCAGCAGGTGGCAGCACTGCGCTAACCTCTTCAGCAGTTCTGCCCTTGAATAACATATAATGATAATAAGTGTTAAAGACACATGACTCCAGCCGATATTACCACAGCATTTAAACATATGATTTTGAGAAACACAGTATGCTACGTGGTTGTTGCATCAACATGTCACCAAACTAATGCTGTCAAGTATGCACTGGTCTGACTGATAGTACAGGCTAAACTTGAGATTTGCATGTTGTTGTTTTTTTTTTTAGTTTAATCCTTTCAAATAACACTGATTCTAGATCAGAACATTGTAAATGGTAAATGGTAAATGGTCTGCACTTATATAGCGCTTTTCTACCTTTTACTGGTACTCAAAGCGCTTTACACTGCTTCTCATTCACCCATTCACACACACACCGATGGCAGAGCTGCTATGCAGTTGACCTGACACACCGGGGGCAACTTGGGGTTCAGTGTCTTGCCCAAGGACACATGACTGGAGGAGCCAGGAATCGAACCACTGATCTCACGATTGGCAGACGACTGCTCTACCTCCTGAGCCACAGCCGCCCTTTGTCTGATTTAATATTTTCTACACTGTCAAAAACAGCTTGCACACAGTTTCAGCAAGGCTAGAGCTAATGTTTCAAATAAGCTATTCAGGGCTAGTGTCCTTGACTACATTATACTGCTCTATGTTGATTTTACTTTGTCTATCTGCCTAAGCAAGGTTGAGCAGGATCCATTAGGATTTAGACATTAATGCATTGATCCAGTGACCACAAAAAATGTTAGTGTGTGCTCTCAGGGACTTTTCAAGTCTGTAAGTACATGATAGGCCATCAACAGGTCTGCAAACTCAACTAGAATTAAAAAGCTGACCAACCCCTGAAAAGCATGGCTTCCTGCTGGTCTTTTGTTCTTTAAGATTCACATTTCTTAAGGGACCTTGGTGTTAAAAAAAAAAAAAGTTTCCGTGGTTGTTGTGAGTAAAAGCTATCATAGTAAATCACAGCAAACTGACTTTTTCAGTCTGGTGCTCTTGTTGCCTTGAAGGCCTTGGAGCTTTTAGCCAGGCTGTAACTAGCTCCACTTTCTTTCATCTAGGCCTAGTTCTTACAGTTTCTCAGCGTGCTAAACTCATCAGCAACAGCTTCATCACAAGAATTGGAAGGAAACATTGCTGGACTTATCACTCATTTTAATGGTCACACAGTCTGCACTGGTTATCAGCTCAGTTCTGTCTAGTACCCTTGAGTCTGAATTTAAAAGACTTGTTTGTTCATTAGTTTTTATTTCCAGATTGGAATAAAACAGACTTCTGCAAGATGATTAGCATCAATATTCATTAACCTTTTACGTGACATAAAAGTTGTTGTTGTTCAAAGCATTTGGCAGATAATTGGTCCAGACAGACTCATTCAAACTGTAAGAAGAAAGGAGATAAGCCATAGCGCAGCTAATTCTGACCATTGGAGAGAAGACCTCAGTGTCCCTCTGCTCCCTTAAAGAGAAAGATGAGGGGGAAGAAAAGAAGAGAGGAGGAGATGAGCGAAAGCACTGACAGAGACAGTGCACTGAGAGCTCTTCTCTCTTTCACATGCTGGCTTATACACAGAGCTGAGGTCCCCTGGAGCTGCTTTACTGACAGGATGTGACATTGGAAAAGGGTCACAGAGAAGGACAGTTTCTCACAGCTCCACATGCTTCAGTCACACACACACACACACACTTCATCAGCCGGCATTGTTCTTCCCAGCTTATTCAAAAACCATTAGAGATTGTGGTCTGTTGGAAATGTTTAACAGGGCTAAATACAGATATAAAAATTATATTTCTATGGTGGTGCAGCCAGACTGAAAGTAGAGCATGACTGCGAATGCTGATTCTACACTAATAGATTCTCCATAATTATCTTAGTTTTAATATGCATGTAACATTACCAGTAATGGTCTCTGCATCTCGGTAGATGGCCGCAAACTCCTGGACTGCAGGCGGCAGACTTGCCTCACTGACATATTCCTCCTCTTCCACCTCTTCACTAGCCAATGACAGCTCTAAGTTATACAGGTGAGATTTGTGTTTATCTTCTGACGGCTGTTTAGGGGGCAGGGCAGAGGAGCAGGAAAAGGTGTGGTGAGATGGAGTCTTCGGGTCCAGCTTGGCGCTAAGTGGTTACCGATTAGCCATGGACAAACTTGGGACTTTCTGGTACAGAAAGAGGCCAAACTAGATTTTTCTTGAGTGCATAACTGAACTGGAGCTGGCAAAAGTGATCACAGCGTTTCACAGGAGAGGTGGGAGAGATAGAGAACCACAACAACACACGTGGATGTAGAGAAGATTGTTTTCACTGCATGCCTGAAAGAGAAAGAGAATAAAACAGGAGAGAGAAAATAGTGTTAATTTGCATCAACTGTTTTTCAATTACAAGATACAAATAATAGAGCAATACACTATATTTTGTGTAATGAAAAAACAAAACAGTCTAATAAACGCTGAGGTTTTACAAGTGAATTCATGTGTGGGAATGTGCGTCCAATATACATGCATAAATTGACATATCTCTCAGTTTTTCTAACTCACTAGAGTACTGAAAACTGAAGTATTCATAGATATTGTGTCACACTCATCTGCTGGTGGCTGACTGACTCACAGACAGAACACACACTCAAATACATAATTACAGACGGTATAGTGTGTACTCAAGGGAAGTGTTTGGGGTAATAAAGGGAGGTGTTTCTGTTGCCCTCATAATAATAAATATTAGAAACACATCTCAAAATAAATGCGGGCTTGTGCAATATCATCATTACTACAGTCTCAAAAGAATTGAATTAGCAAGTATTTGACTCAATGTCAACAATAAATGATGCTGTATTGTGCTGGTTCAAAAAGCCCTGCAGACTCTTTACTCGGTATGTTTTTTTGTAAATAGTCATTTAAAGAGCTGCAAATGCATGCAAAAGATCTAATTAAATGTCATGACTAAAGAATATACTGTATCCACAGTACGAAACTCATACTGGAATACTGAGAGAATCAATAGTTGTGTTCGGAGTCAAGTTGAGGAAAAGTTGGAAAAAGTTCAACACAATGATATCACTTAGCTGCAGGCTGCCTGGCCAGGAGGCCAGAGGAACTTGGCTAAGTTTCTATTAATAGTCAAGTCTTCAAAACACACACACACATATACACAACCCTCAAGACCTGCTGAGTCTCTCTCTATCATCATTAAAAACCAACAAACCTTTGAATATAGCCTCCTTCTCCTGTATTTATCTACAGTCATCCTTCTGTTTCCACCTCATGCTTCCCTTAGACATACTGAGTCAGAACCTGATGCCTTATGGGAAGTATAATTTAGGTCACACATTTTCCATTATTTAGTAAAGACCTCTAAATACCCTAACACTGTTGCTAACAACAACAAACCATACAGTCATCACAAAGCATACACAAAGGCTGCAGGGAGAGGTTTCTGCTACAGGTCAAGACTTCAGTCTTTCTGATTACTGAAACAAAATTCCTAATCTGGAAGAGTTAGACACAAAATTCTTACGGGTCCGAATTTTGTATTATGTCATTATAATTACATATAATGCTGACCAAACGATACTCAACATCAACATTTCCAGGCGCTGCAGTATTATTATGGCCACAACATTTCCACCCTACTGTGCTTCGGTGGGACAGACAATGGCAGGGCTAGGCTGCAATTAGAGGAAGTATTTCAATGGGCTGATGGAGCCAGTGTTCAAGAACACAATAATAACTGTGGTTTCTCTCTTCTCTTGGGGGAAAGGTGTGGCTTTCCCCTTTGTTTACACCTGTTTTCTTGTTTTTCAATTAAAAGAAAGTGTACTGTTGTATGTTGTCGTTTAGTTTTTTTTTTTACATGCAATGACTTTCAACACTCTCCAAAGTTCTACTTGTTTAGTCCTAACTAATGCAATGCTCATTGAAGTCTGATCATCAGTTAGTCTCCCCCCAACTTCTTTAATTTGCTTTGCTAAGACAATATGGACATTACAACACAGACCACAAATATTCATTCCCGGCTCCACCCAAACCTTCAGAAACTCTGTCCATCTACACAGAAAAGACTGAGTCAAGGTCAGATCAGCGGCCTGAGTGTTTTGGAGTTGAAAAGTTCATAAGACAAACTTGAAAATATCATTGTGTAACAAATGATGCATTAATGCTGAAATGTGTTTCATTTTCATGATGCTGTCCAACACTGTTGTTGTTTATCATTACTGGTAATGTTACATGCATATTGTTTAATTTACATCTAACAAAGCAATAATCTATCTAATAATCATCCTGGCTTTGAGACACACTGCAGAGTCAGTACCCCAAAACAAAACTATGGGTAATCATCTTGTTACTCAGCCAATGAGCTAAATGTTTGTAGGTTTGTCCTTGCTAGAGGGGATTTCCTACATTCAATAGCTGATCATGTAGACCACTTTGACTGGAAGTAGTGCTGTTTTTCAGTGATGCAATGTGTGTGTGTGTGTCCGTCCTGGTTAATGGAATATAAAAGCTGATGGATAACCGTCACCAGTGGTTCTCTATCAGCGTCTGTGCAGAACAGCTTGCCTAACACAGAAAACACTGTGCACACCAGAAACAACTTCCTGTGAACCTTCTTTGCTATAACACACTCCCCGTTGTGCTGAGCAGCTCAAATCCGTTTTGAGACATGTTGTAGAAAAATGTGAAAACTGCCTCCATAACAATGTTGTGGTGAGAAGACAAACTCCTTTAAACTCCATTAAATCACCAGTTATCAGCAGGGTACAGTAAATACTGGCTGTAACTGAGAACCAAAGCCATGTCACATTATCTTGTGTACACAAACAGTAAGTTAATTATACAGTAGCTATGTATAAAAAGGTATAAAAACACAGAGGCTCAGGTACCCGAGTCAAACAATCTGACCTGATGGGTTCAACACTTAATGGAAAATCCAACTAAATGTTTGAGTGAGACTGTAAATAAAGGTCAGTCCAGGCAGCATGCCTTCCTGTCAGCCACTTTATGATCAGCAGATCCAATCAATAACTCAATATCCTCTGCTGACCAGAGATACAATGAAAAACATTGTTTTTTTTACTCATGATGAAAAAGGGTTTCACAGATGAACTCACAAAACAAAAGGATTTGATAATACAGAGCTGATAAAAGTAGACAGTGTATAAAACTGAATGCATGACTTCTTTAAAAACATTTTTGTTTTGAAATGTTCAGTACTGTTTTTTAATAAAAGCTCGTTCTGATAATAACTCAGTTCATCATGATGTCAGTGAATTGTGAATCCTACTTAAGTTTGTACTTAAGATGTACATGGTCTGTACATCAGTGCAGAGCAGCCAGTCCTCTTTTACCTGTGGCAGTGTGAGGACAGGAGTAAAAGAGGACACAGAAAAGACATGAAAACACAGAGATGTTCTCACTTTCACTGATTAGACATTCTCTCTCTCTGTAAGTGTGAACAGACATCTCTCTCTCCCTGTCCTGAACATAGCTATGTTCAACATCTAATTGGCTAATACATGAAAACACCAAAGTTAGTCAATTTTACCATTTAACCCAATATACAGGAGGCAAGGCACCGCCATCACAAAAAAAACAAACTGATGACCAAAATGCTATTTTAAAAAGCTTCACAATGACAGAGATCGGCGTAAACAAGCATTACTGGTGCATCTGATACAAAGCACAAAACGTCAAAGCCTCAGTTCAACTTTAAAAATCCATCGTCAGTAAAGTTGCAGAACGGATGTGCTCTATCCAGTCTCACTAATCAAATCATTAAAACAAGTTTCAATCTGTGTGATCTCAGTGATATGACTGGTTGATGGTGCAGGGTGTGGCCAAAAAAAGAGGGCTAAAGGAGAAATCTTTTCTGCCCCATGATACCCTTACTTTATCTAGCATAGTTGCTCCACCTCTGCTACTCACCTCATTCAACCAAACGCAAAGGAAGACAAACAGAGAAGTTAAGAAGAGATGGGAAGAAGGAAGCTGCTACTGGACTTTTAAGATCAACAAGTCACATGATGAGTCAAAGCAAGTTGAGACTGGAGCGCACCGCTAGCTATATGGTTATTTCATGCTACGTAACCGCAGCGTCCCCGGTTTGAGTCTGGGAAGTAAGAGATTCACCTCTTTGATAGAGAGGTGGATGAACTCATGGCAGAGGGGGATCAATGGCAAACACAATAAGATGAAAAAAGAGAAAGCGACAGAGGAAAGGAAGGAATAGGAAGTGGCAGGCAAAGAGCACAGCAAAGAGCACAGACACACACTAAGTGTCAGGAAGGCACACAAGGTGTTGGGGCTGCATCTTTAATACTACTGGGACTGACCAAAGCTAGAATGGCAATGCATATCTGCTATATCTTTCTATGATTTGACTGATGACTGATTTTGTTACACTGTATTATGTATCTTCCATAACTTTCCACTGTCACTCAGTCGATAGTGAGGAAACGTCTAGTAATCAGAAATATCCGAAATACCAAAAACACTGTAAGAATATATAGTTCTGAGCAAGTATAGAAATATAATATAGAAATATAGAAAATAGGAATGGATGTTGTGATACACACACTTCAGCATGGTTCACTATTAAGGCCAGTGCATATGTTTCACGCACAAACAGCTGCAGCCCTTCAGCTGAATTCAGTGAACTGTGACACCAACACTATAAATAACACTCACACTGTGTAATTAAAATGCACTTTTGCATCTAAACTGCATCATAATTATTACTGATAAATACTCACACCAATGTTCAGAACAAATAATACATACATTTGTGAGGCTGTATCATGAGTAATTTGTTCGTTTATTTGTCTGTTTGTTGTTGTTTCACATTTTATTTTATGTGCCAATATTAATATTTTAATTGATGTAATAAATAGAGGTTTGTATGAATGTGGCAAAATACCAGCCTGGCCACAGTGTGAAATCATGATCAGAGAAAGAAGATTTCATCCTGAATAGAAGTCATAGATCCACAAAGTCCATTCTCAGTGACAGTGTGCAGTAAAATAGCTTTGAAATGTGGTCCTTTCAAAAGGCCTCATTCATAAAGGGACTTTTTCTGTCCTTGCAAAAAAAATTCTACCATACATGGTCACGGGTCTCTGGCACACTAAACTCGGACATACCAGTAGAACGTAAACGTTGACAGATATTTTATTATAAATCTTCTTTTATTTTGTTTTGTAGAAGACTACACAAATGAATTATTATGTTGGTAACTTTCTGAGGAAACGCGTTGTTAAAAAAAATACACAACAAAAGATCTGACCATGATAACTAACTCACCATGTGCAACAACTCTTCGAATAAGTGTGTGTGTGCAGAGAGAGAGGTCAGATAAGAACAAACACCCTCCACAGCCCATCTGTCTGTCAGACATATGAGCTGTCTGTTTAGGTCCTGCTGCTGGCTCAGGGTTGTGTGGACTCTCTTAGAAGTCTCTGTGTCCACACTGAGTGTGTCCCAGCAGTGAGACAGTACGCATGCCTTCCACAGATCATGTGCTGTTAGCTGGCAAAAGCAACTGCAATCTTATTTAGATTCTCAGCACTGACCGTGAAGTCCTCCTCATCTGCAATATAGCTGAGGAAAACTACAAATGTGACTCCTCAACGACTGTACCACACATGTAGAGGTGTAAACAAATAATACATACATACATTTCATTCATAGACTACTTTAACATCCATAGTGTGACTTGTGGTGATGAAGAGTACATATAGCATTTATAAAACACTCAGGTTTGACTCATAAATCTAATTCACTCACCAGAGGAGAACTAATAACCTCATGTCACTTTGCATTACTGGTTTGTTCACAGTCACCGAGCAGTAGCTGTGATAATCTGTGAGACTGTTTATGGAGACTGAGGCGACTCCAGTCACTTTTAATGAGTGGAAGTAGATTGAGTGTGATAGGATTAACGTTAGATCAATCGCATTAAAATGTGCCCACAAGTCGCTGAGACGAACCCTCAAGGCTGTGTGGCCAGAAAACAAGAGGCAGCACATCAAACACATTGTTCCCATGCAAAACCAGGTTTTTCCCATGGGTCACCTAATGCATAGCTGTGCAAAATACTCAGCACATAAATGTGGAAAAGTGCGTGTTATGTTAAGTTATAAGTTAGTATAAACTGTTAACATGAGTTAACTAACAACTGTTAGAGGAGCTCCCAGTTACCAAACCGAGCAGATCTCTGCACCTGCTCCACTATAACCATTAGACCAACACACTTTCAAAATACGAAACTCACACACACACAAAAAAAACCTTCTTACCGCTTCGACAGACTTCCCTAAAGAATAATTCCGTTTTCTCTTTTGGGCGAGTAGCTCCACACAACTCAGCGGTTCACTCAGCGCGACTCTGTTCACTGTTTCACAATGTGCTGAGACAACTAGTGAGAGAGGAGCCCGGTGTCTGAGTATCAACCCGCACACCAGGCGAAAAACGAGCCAGATAAACGGGTAAAAGCAGGCGGTAATGTAGGAGGTAATTTAGAGTGAGCCCCGAGCCTGTTCACAAAAGTTGTGAAGCTGTTTGGCTCCCTTTGCTGCTGTGGCTGAAAGGTTTGATAGAAACAAAGCTGCTGGGCAGAGCAAGTAGTCAAAGCAGAAAAATGATGGAGGTACATCCGGCGTGACTGATTTCAAAATAAAATGCACAAGTTATTACTATTATCGCAGTGTGCCTAAAAATGTAGTGAAAAACGCTGTGTTTGCCAGGACATAATCTGGCGTAGAAAGTGTCAGAAGAGAAACCTGGACAGGAATTACTTAGAAAACCCACGTGTGTACATGTATTTTATGTTTAGGCTACTTTTACTCCACTACAGTTCAATGGAAAATACATTTATTTGTGAGATTGAGATCCTTAATACAAAATGTAATCAACTAATGAATGGTGAATTATTATGAATTAACTACATAAATTAGCTCAGTTGGATATACTGTTTCTCAGATGAGTACTTGTATTTTTGGACTAAAAGTACATTAGTTCAACTTCAGTAAAGCCTTTGTGATAAAGTGGTACACTTTTAGGCAAATAGTTGTATTTTTACTTGAATATATAATATATTGAATATTCTCTTTATCCTCACTTAAAAAACATTATTTATCATTGAGTTGTATCTATTTTTATTTTATCTTAATGTATTAGATCTTTTTGTTTGATCTGTTATTAAACTTTTCTTTTAAACATTTTTATTTTATGTTTATTGTATTTATTCTTTTTTTCCTTTCCTCTCTTTTTTTCATGTTTAGTTTCAAATGGTTTTCAAGTTGTTTTTACTGTTCACATTTGTTCTTTTTTATTATGTCAGTAATTTGTAAAGCACATTAAACGGTATTAATCTGAATAAAAGGTGGGATACAAATAAAATAGTTTTGATAGATTGATGCAGATGCAGATTCAGATTACTTTATTGTCATTCAATCAGTGCAGATGCATTGCTGAACGAAATTACGAGCACAGGGCACAATACAAAATCACAATAAATAAAAGCAGAATCAGGTTAAAATCAGGTTAAGATCAGTGCAACATTTAGACTACTGAGCTTGTTCATCAGCATTGGAAACTCTTATTGAACAGTAAAGAAACAGGGTAGTTTGTCATCATAGATTTTCGATTTTCAAGCCTATTTATACAATGTTCTAATAAACAAATGTGGAAATATAAATGTAATTTTGTTGTATTTATTCATTGCTTTATTTTGTAGAACAAAATGGGAAATGGTGCTTTAGCATCTTCAGGTAACTTACAGGTTAGGAAGCTTATTTGAAGTGTTGCACTGAGGATTTCCGCTGCTCCCCCTACATTCTTTCTCAATTAGGTTGATGCATTTACCCAGAGATTGTCTTTGATTGTCCTTAAATCTTTGTCGTCTTGCTTGTTTTTGCTTTACAGGCTACTTAGTTTAACATCTCCCGTTGGAGTTTTACTATATGAACCCATGGTTGTGTGAAGGACTTGCTTTTTTAGCCAATTAATACATTTTATTTAAATAAACACATTAGCACCATTTTTGTATTTCTTCCTCCTTATGCAGCCACAGAGGATTTGAAATGAAACAATCAAGATGTGCTGTAATCACAAACCCTACACTGGTGTCTTAATAACTGACTGCAGCCAACGGCTGTGTGAAGTCTGAATATCCTGTAGATATCAGCAGATGCTTGATATCTGTCATGGTGATGCTGACAGGGCCTTTACTGCAGCTGTCTCCAGTTCCTGCTTGCTCTGGGATGTTTTGCCTTCAGCAAGTCAAACACATACTCAGTTGTAGTCAGGGGCAGGTAACTGATAATGAGTATTCATTTCTTAAACAACAATAGGTTGCCTCCACAGCACAATTTGGAGTCATTCCCAACAAGTTGACTACTCCCGAGTCTTGGGATTCAACGTTTACTGTGCTCTCCTCCGTGCCTGTCTGTTGTGTTACAGCTAGTATCATAGCAACGCAGGAATACGCCATTTGGAGGTGGTGAGCTTAAAATAGATAATACTTTCATAATAAATTATAAAACAGTTTTGCTCGAATTACGTGTATGTGGAAATATTTTAGAAATACATGTACAACCATTTATACATATGTAATGATTTATGGAGGAAAATATAGCTTTAATTTTAATTAAATTGTTCGTGACTTCCCTCTTCCAGTTGGAATTATATGACCCACCACGCTTCCGCTAACAAACGGTGTGTTCGTTCAGGAGTTAAGTTCAAAGATAATTTGACAGGAATAGCTAACTTTATTATTATTTTTTATTTATTTAGACTGGGTGCATAACTGCATGACGTTTTCATGTATTTTCGTAACTTTTTAGGTGCTGCAGTTAACTGTTGTCTTGTTATAAGCGAACAAACTGTATGTGCTTTAGAATAGACGATAAGGTTAACTAGCGGTTGCCAGACCACATACATAGACCAACGGTGAAATTAGCCTAAGGTAACCTAACAGTTTAATATGTTAATCACCATTTAGAAGTTAATTGTCTAGGTGGCTTACTTTAAACATGCTCATTAAATATAACTATATCACACTGTAGAGCACTTTCGGGCTTTCTTAGTTAGTTAAAACTATGTGTTTGCTCATACCAAGCCGTCAGAGCAGCTAATTAACCGTAATTATAACCAGCTGGAACATTTTACAGACAACCATTTTATTCTGCAGGGATAATGATAATGTAAGCTCCATTGTTAAACTTTACGTGGCCACTGCCCAACAAATTGCAGTGTACTTTTAGGAAGACTTTATTCTATACATTCTTCTTTATTTGAGTGTTGAGAAAAGAAATTGTAAGTGGCTCTGCGCTGTTTGTTATAAAGAGTGATGTTAGCCTATGTCCAAACATATGAACACCTAATTGAATAGGTTTCTGTTAACTGAATAATTGCAGGGACAATAATTATTGACATCTAATACATTTTAAACATGATGGTTCTTCTGCGAGTGAATAACATTACAACAGATGCATAACATTTATGATAGAACAATATTTTTAGCTCAAGTTCTAAAAATGTCTTATATATCATCTCTTTTTCACAGCAGATGGAGAACTTCATCCTGTATGAGGAGCTTGGGACAGGTAGTAACTCTGTTGTCTACAAAGGAAGAAGGAAGGGCAATCTCAACTATGTAGCCATCATCTGCACTGACAAAGCTAAGAGGCCTGAGATCACAAACCATGTAAGATAGTTACATACTAAGACAAGTTTCTGTTTTACTATTCTGTTTATCATGCTATGTTTGTTTTGTGTGGCTTTAATAACTATGGAATACGTGTTTAAAGATTATCTATTGTCACTTTCACCTGTTAGGTACGTCTGGGCCATGATCTGGACCATCAGAACATAGTGTGCTTTTATGAGTGGTATGAGACAAGTAACCACCTCTGGTTGGTAGTGGAACTCTGTACAGGTCAGTAATTATTGACCTGTTGAAATGATAAGAAGTGGTGACAAATATAGCAGCTTAAAAGATTTCTCAGATAGTTAATACCTTTATAGCCCGGTTTATTTAAGAATACATTTTAAACTGATATCTTTATATCGAGAGTGGATAGTTGATAGGTTGTTTCTAAAACAATGCAGGTATTACATTTCTTTGTCTGTCTCATGCATGCCATATTGTCTCTTTTTTTCTACAATCTCCTTTTTTTTCTTTAAACCATTTGTCTTTCTCTTAGGTGGTTCCCTGGAATCTGTGATTAGTCAGGATGGATGTCTGTCAGAAGATGTGGTGAGAAGGTTTGGATGGGACTTAGTCAAAGGACTGAAACACATACATGAATTAGGAATCATTTTTTCTGACTTGACCCCTGCTAAGGTTTGTGTCTGTATTCATGTTTGTTAGACTAACATTTTAAAATTATTGTTTTCTTATGAATGCAATAACTCTTCACTTAATCACCCACAGATCCTACTGGATGGTAGTGGAATCCTGAAATTCGGTAACTTTTGTCTGTCCAAGGCCGAGGGAGAAACGCTGGAGGATTTCTTTAACTTGCTCCCTACATCTGAGGAGACAGGGGGAGGAGATGACAAGGAGAAGTTTGACAACATGAGAAAAAAATTACAAGGTAAGATTACCATCTTTTTATCATGTTGGTTCTGTATACTGAATTGTATATTGCATTGTTGATGAGTGATTAAAAATTCTAAATATATAAATTTTTCTGTGGATCCAGCTGAAAAGGAACACAGCATATAAATGCTGGAGATAGCAGATTAGCAGCGGGGAAACCTGCGAACAAACATGTGTAGACAGGGACTTTATGTGATGGCCAGGGTGTAAAATAGCTAGCTGAGGTGGTTAAGGTTTATGTATGTGAATTCATAATGAAAGAAGGCAGAACAAGTGGATGGAGTAGATGTTATGACAAGGTGAACATATCAGCAAGTAAAAGCTGAAAACATACATACACTAATTGATCTAAACTGATTGATTTTTGAAATAGATTTTTGTCTTTCCTAATCACTGTACATGTATATATGTATATTTTCAGGTTCTCCAACTTACAGTGCCCCAGAAGTTTTGCAGGGATCAGAAACCAGTATGCGCTCTGATCTCTGGGCTTTGGGGTGTATAATGTACTACATGTACACTGGTGAGATCCACACACACCTGCTGTACACATCTGGGAATTAATTTAACTGTTTCCTGTTTTTTTGTTATTGTACTATGCATTACAGAGTATTAACGATGATGATAATAATAATAATAATAATAATAATATGCTATACCTTAATTTACTATAAAGTCGGTGTTTTTCATTTTCCAGGTAAACCTCCATTCTATTCTGATAACTACAGTAAACTGATAGAGATGATTTTACACCAGGAACCACCACCTCCCAGACAGACAGGTGATACATGCTCTCTGACACACATTGTGCGCACACGCATATGCTTGCACACAGACGCAGAGTCAAACACTGACGTAGTGATTGACAAAAACATTTCCTACTATTTAGCAAAATAAATGTTAGCAGCTGTATGATACCTCAGGCAACATTGTCTTGCATGTTACTGTTCTGTGGTTGTCTTTATTAATGAATCTTTGTTTTTGTTGCAGTGTTTTCAGATAGTCATCCAAGTGAGGACTTTGAGAATCTTCTGAAAGGCTTGCTCAACAAAAGCCCAGATAAGAGGTCAGATTCATAGACACACACACAATACTGCTGTTTTGATAAAAATTAAAATGCGGGAAAACGTCACATCTGGCTATGCATTCCCCTGAATATTTTTGTCATGTTTTCCCCCTGTGTCTTTCTTGACAAAAGCTGTTTCATGGAGTGCCACAAATGAAAAAACAAATACTCCTACTGTGACACCTGATTTCTGTTGTTAATAGTTGTACATAGTTTGAATTCTGTCAGTGTAAATATGTAATGTAAAACAATGTGGGGAAACTCAGTAGTCTGGAATGCAAGACATGTAGTGTAACTTTGTCTGATTGTGTGTATAGGTGTAGCGTGAAATATAAAGGGATCAAGTATACCCTGGACAAAGTGTTAACTTTAATGCTGAATTTCAACTTTTAATGCAAGCTGAGTATAGTGTCATGTTTCTGTGTCCTGATGTCTGATTTTTTTTTTGTTCTTTAGGATGGACTGGCATGAGTTGCTGCACCACCCTTTCTGGACACAGATAGTAAATGAGGAAGAAGATGTGGAGGAAGGGGGAGACAAAGATGAAGAAGGGGATCAGGAAGAAAAAAATTGCTTAGAGGGAGGTAGTCCAGCTAGCTTGAGGTGTGTTGCTTTATCATTATTTCTCTTCAGCTTTCAGCTCCTACAGCAGTCTGCATATATTATGAGGCTGCCAGTTGGCTCCATCCATATTTTATTTTGTAAAAGAGAAATAATGCAAGTTAGTGTTGATACTGTGTTGTTCAAGCCCAGTCTAGCCTCTTTTAATCTTCTAAGAGAGGCCAAACATTTTGAAATAACTGTCAATATCATGATATAGAATTTAGGATCACAACAAACAGACTATAGAATTGCCATGAAGTTTAATCAAAACAGTTCTTATGCTACGTCTTTTATTATTTCCTCAGTAGAATAGTTTGTTAGTGTTTTGCTTCTTCACTACCTCAACAGGCACACAAGGATGCCTCACTCTTTCCCTCCAGGACAGGCAGATGAGGTTCCCACCAGCAACTTCTCATCACAGACAACAGAAGAAGATGACCCCAAGCTAACTGGGATCCAGAAGATGTGCCACACAGTGCATCCCTGTATGTTTGTGTTTTGTTTTGTTTTGTTTTGTTTATATGTTTTAAGTTTAACAAGAGAGGTTAACTCTTGGCAGTAAACAGTCGTGGTTGTCCATTGGACCTGTATATACTTAATGGGAAGCAACCACTCTCATGTAGGTTTATAGTCCTTTACCAACTGTTTTCACAATGCCGTAGGAGCTGAAAAATAAGAGAAATAATAATAATATCGCCATACACCTGAAACTAGCATGACAGACTCACTCAAAGAAGCATAAACCTTTATCTCTGTTTCATTTCATCATAACAGTACAACATGGATGTAGTCTGTGGTATCTTCTGCGTCTGTGTGTCCTTTATTTTAGTGTCTTGTGTGCTTCCTTCTCCAGATAATGTATCAGAACTCAGGCCCAAATGTGGTGTAAATGAAGACAACACTGAAGCCATTTTTCTGCTCAGGTATTCAGAGTTTCACATGGTTATTCCTGTTTTGCCAGGGCTGTGTACCTGTTTTGCCTTAAACACTTTAAGCAGTAAACTACTCAATAAGCTTAGTAATTTGTTTTTGTATATTATGTAGAATATATTATTCAATGGTATGGTATACAGTATATGAAAGCACATGAAGGGCAATTTTAGTATCAGTTGCCCCTGTGGCACTTGCATGTCTGTCATCAGCATTACAGTGCTGGCTTTGAACAGCTACCAGTATATTTGGATATACTTTTCCTGTTCTCCTAGTTCTCATGCCAACTCAAGAAGGAGCTACAGTACTTCAAGTACTCCGAACCAGAACCCTGTACTTCAGGTTAGTGCCAATATACTCTGAAATCTGTAAACAGTAGAGAGCAGTGATTCTTGCAAATAGTATCTGGGTAATTTAGTTATTATGCTTAAACCCAGTCATGCGACTGCTGTTTTTTTCTATCAGGTTCTCTACTGGTATGCCTGGGAGATAATTAAATTCTGCTGAAGCTGACTCTGTTATTTTCATGTGTTTTCACCTGCTCCTAGACTAGTACTGGTACTGACATCGTATCATGTGTGAAAGCTCTTCTCCACACTGACTCTGATCTGACTGTGACTCCAGTCATGGATAATCCCAAGGTATAGACATGCAGTATTATCGCATACAGGCCAGGTCTAACTTTAACAGTCTTCAGCAATTGTAGCAGGAATCTTTCCTGCTGTTCATGTTCTAAGCAAAATTACATTTGAACTGGTAACAGTAAAATTGATGCCTCTTGCTGAAAACAGGGCATTGTTTTCTGTTAATCTGTCACTATAATAAAAATACTTAAATGCAAACATTGTTTGACAAAGGAAGGAAAATTACAGCAAAGCAGCATGGAAACTAAGACAGCTCAGGCTAAAGCTCACTTTGTAAATGTTCTTTGTCTTTACCAGATACTTAAGAGTCCTCCTGTGAGATTCGATTCTAAAACCCTTTGTGTCCCAGCTTACTCAGGTACATTTGGTTTTTGCGTCAGTATCAAGAGGTTTTGTCAGTGTTTAACAGGAAGTACAGATGATCTCTGTCTTGTAATTGACTCTATTTTATCTGGCTTGTTACTCTACTCCACTCCAGTTGAGAAGCTGCATTCCCTGAATGATGGACAGTGGACTTTATTCATCTTGCAGCTCTGTTCATCCCTTGAAGACCAAAATCCCTCCACTCCTCCTTCCTCAACAGCCACTCGCTCTAGACTGAACCTGCTTTGTTACCTCTGCTGTGTCGTTGGACATAAAGTTATTGCCAATAGACTGATTAACTCAACACTGGTAGGAAAATGTGTATTTACTTAAGATCTAAACTATAGAAGTAATGTTACATTACTTCTAATTAAGCCTAATTAGATAGTTTCATGTGAATATTCTAGATCTCAACACTGTATGGAAGTGTAGTAGGTTGTAGAATATCCTAGTCTTTTTTCATTTGTATTTTTATAAACTCTAACACATGAAGTTTAGTATGTCTTGAAATTAGTTTCCCTCATTCTGTTTATTTTCTGAATGCTGTTGTTCTCCGTATGTGACACATTTTCCATTTATTTTCACTTGCCTCCAAAAAGCTTCACTAGTTGTAACATGTGTGAGGCTCTTGCTGTAGCTTCCAGTTAGCAAGTTAGTTCAGTGGTAGTCATTAGTGTAATAACAAGGCATAGTCTCGTTGAATCATTCAGAGCCTGCAAACAAAAAAACTTTTCTTCTTTTTTAGAATATTTTTATGGCATTTTTGCCTTTAATTGAAAGTAGTTGTAGAAGAGAGGCAGACAGGAAACATGGCAAAAGAGAGCAGAGTATGACATGCAGCAAAGGTCCCCAGCCAGACTTGAACCAAAGATGCTGCAGTTGTGTGGCATGTGCCAATATATATAAAAAAAAACCTAACTAATTAATTAAAAATCACAAAATGAAATCTCTCTCATAAAAGGATTCAGACTCTTTGCTGTGGGAACAGGTGCATCCTTTTAGCTCTTATTTTCCTTGATATTAGTCTCGAATTTCACTCTAGCACCCTTCCTGGGGTTGGCCATATCTGGCAAAACGGAGTACTGGACAAGAAGAACCTTGAGCAGGGAGTTGATCAGGACCCCAATAGTCACTCTAACAGAGCTTCAAAAGTCCTCTGAGATGGGAGAACCTGGCAGAAGGACAAACATCCTTCATGATGCATTACTCATCATCATGGTGGTGGCAGCATCACGGTTTGGGATTGCTCTTAAGCAGCAGGAAAAGGGAGGTTGATCAGAATTTAGAGAAGGGTGGATGCAGCCATATGCAAAGCAGTCCTTCAAGAAAACCTGCTCTAGAGTGGCCTGAAGATGGCAGTTAGCAGGTCTCACTATCCAGTCTGATGGAAATTGGGAGGACCTGCCAGAAAGTGCCAGAAAATGTAGGTGTGAAAAGCCTGTAGAGTCTTACCCAAGATGATTCAGAGGCCTAATTACTGCCAAAGAACCTAGTATTTTTATTCATTGGCTATGTTATAAAATACATGTTCACTTCATGATTATAAGTTATTGTGTGTAGATTGATGATTGTTTTGTTTTTTTCATTTTAAAATAAATTTCCAGCAGAATAGAATGTACAAAAAATACTTTCTGAAGCAACTGCATGTATTTTTCAAAATTACAAATTTACTTTTAACAAAACATTAAGAAATAAACTCAAAACAATTTTTAGATTTAAAATACTTGTAAAACATCCCAGCAGTTATATAACATGGTTTGATGAAAGTTTTGTGCATACCACTTATCTGTCTTAAACTTTAAACAAATATTTGACTAAGGTTTTTACAAAAAACTTTGAGAAATCTTATAAAGTTACTAACCCCCCATGCAAAAATAAAAATACACCTTTTTGCCGTTTTCTTTTTACAGATGATGTTCTTAATTTTTATTTTGTTTATTCTTTCTTTATTCTTGTTTCTATTTTTCTAATCTTCTCTGTCACTTATTTCAGCTTCCAGTACTGACCCAACAGTTACAACAAGCACCTAATTGGGATGTGTAAGTACATTATGCATGTATTCATTCTGAGATGTGGTTACTACTACTACTACTACTATAGGCATTAGTCCAGGACTCTAATATACATTGTAATGTTTGGTGGAGCTGAGCTAATGAATATTATACCCAGAGTGCAAGTGATGTGGCAGACTGGACAAGCAGCCAAAATATTGGCTGCACTAAAGAAACACACATCAGGACCAGAAGTGCTTGAAGGATAGCAGCCCTACAATGAAGTGTCGTCTTTCATTCTCCTCATCTCTTCTTCTCTATAAAGTTCTTTATCTTTTTTCAAGTTACTGTGATTAATACTGACACATATCATGGTGTATGAATGCTAAAACAAAGTGAGTGTTTAAAACGTTCTGGTGCTCCTTGTTTTGTCTGGAGCTTACAAGCTTTCGAGATTAAGTAATATAAAATCCTCCTTAGCCAATATTTTCACTTCAGGACTGTTTGCGGTTTACTCATTTGAATAGTCCTATGTCGCTATGCAAATGAGCATTTACCACTTTTTGAAATTAAACATGTTTTCCAGGCGGAGTAAGGTTCTCAGAGTGATGGGTCTTCTGGCTTTGCACTGTACTGAACTTGGAGAGGACAGGTCTGTTTCAGAGGTCTGTAAAACACACACACACATCATGTTGTTATGTAAATGTAAATTTCATATTTATCCCTGTAAAGATTCTCAGTCATCCAGGTGAAGTTATCTGAAGTTATCACTCTATTCAGACTGATGAAGCTTTTTGGATGAATAGTGAAATGTTTCTACCAAAGAGGAAAAAAGTGCAGTTGTCATGGCTCAACGTCCAGATTTCAAATTTATATTGCTTGCACTGAGAGTTCACTTTTAGTATAGTACAGGAGCAACACTGGTGCTGTAGACAAAACATAGAGAAATATGATCTAACACATTCCATTGTAATTGTTACTCATGAACAAGGTAAATGGTAAATTAAATGTAAATTAAAAGTAAACATTTTTAAACATGCAGTACCAATTTGCACCATGAGACAGCAGTACATACCAGCAGATGGCGACCATATGTATGTTACAGATGGAATGAATGCATATAGGAACATACACAAAACAAAACAGCTGTCAGTGCAGAACTGCTTATTTACAGTAAGTCCTGGTAAATGTTGTTTGTTTGTCTACATCAGTGATTATTTATAAATACAAGGACTGCAAGCTTTGTTTGGATATTATTAATCATGATGTTCTGTATATGGCCATGTCACCAGTAACTGGTTATTTCTAGCTCAGCATGAAGGGGCAATTCTTCATTTAACTAAAATGAGAATGGGAATACCTGTTCTGTCCTTTTTTAATTATTAGTACAAGTAAGCACCAGCAGGTGGCATTAAACACCTACAAGAATTTATCTGTCACAACTCTGACACAAACACACACACATTGGCCTAATTGTTAGCTGTATAGTAGTTACAGTATCACAATATGGACTTAATGGACTTCATACTGTACTTTCTTATAGTTGGTTGTAACAGTGATGCAAATGAAACTGTTGTACAGTAGTGGCTTCATAAAGAATTCAGAATTTTGCACGCACTGTGTTGTATATTTAATATTAAATTGATAACATTGTCATTTTTACATTCGGCAACTGATTATAACAAAGCAAAAATATGTTTTTAGAATTTTTGATAATTTATTAAAAACTAAAGCTTAAATCTGTCGTTTAAACTATTCAGCTTCAGATTGTTGTGAGGTGCATCCTGTTTGCATCTATCACTTGATTGGAGTCCATCTTGGATAAAAACTAAGCCATGATGGCCAAAGATGGCTCTGTAGACTTTTGTGATAAAGTTATGGTATTAACCAGGCATAGATCAGGCTGAGGATATAAAACTATTTCTTAACTACTTTGAGTAAAAGGTATGTGAAAGATGGTTCTTTCATCCTCAACATATCTTAACACCTTTTTTTTCTACTCTTCTTTTTTTCTATTCGTCTCTTTATTCTGAATGAAATTTATCTGTCTGTAGTAGTTCTGATCCCATACTTGCTCCTCTTCCTGGTTTCTCTGTTTCTTCTCTCTTTCTCCACTTGTTCAGACACTTCTACTGAGTTGTCACGGTGATTTACAAAATGGCCGACTGTGGCATAGCAGTATTTCTTTGGTGTGCTACTGTTAGAGACTATAGGCGGAACATTTTTTTCCGCTCCCTGTCTTACCTCTGTTCAGCTACCATAGGATGACAAATTATTAAGAAAAGGACAAAGCTGTACACGCCTGTGTGTCACAGTGTGTCTGCCTGTTTGTGTCTATGACTGTTTGTCCATCTGTAGACTCAGCAGGGGCTCTGTGTGTGTGTGTGTGTGTGCGCGCGCGCTCGCGCCTCTATTTGTGAGTTCATGGGCTTTTTTGAGCCATGTTTGTGTGTAAACTCAGCAGGGGTCCTAAGAATGCAGTTTTCTATTCTGTTTCCCTGCTTGTGTGTGTATGCATGCATTCAGATGTTCTGTGTTTGTGGTTTCTTATAGTGATGCTAGCAGATGACCACTTAAACGGTGCATATAGCATTTTGTGTGTGTGTGTTGTAGTCTCAGCAGGGGTCTCCTGCTGCAGTCTTGCTGATTGGAATGTCAGGGCTGGGCTTTGTTACCATGGTAACTGCTATATGCTTTGATTATCTCCACCCAACTCTGACACACACATACACGCATACCTGTCTGTCCCTCTCTTTCTCTATTAGTCTCACACTTTACTTTCTGTCATGATACAAATACTTTGTTATACATATTGTATCATGTACTTATTTCATGTCTCTTTTCTGTCTCTGGTTTGTGTGTCTTTCCTTACTTTCTCTATCTCTGTCCTCAAATAGAATTAAATCAGAACAATTTTTATGAGTTAATGTTATTAACACAAGCTTGCTGCTTTTCTCTATATGACTTGGGGAAGCTGTGCTCTCAGAATGAACTAAACATGACTTTCCTCTTCACTCATCACCTTCAAGTTTTAGGCTTAAAATGGTTTAGCTGGTAAAGCTTCCACTGTTTAGGGTGTTTCATGGGGATATATACATTCCAGGGGCTCAGCAGTCTTTATAAACACAAATTCAGAGGGCACTGGCGGCAGGAAGATACTATTCAAACCATTTGTGAATCCCTCTTGGGAGTAAAAATAGTTTGAACCAATTGTGTCATATTGATTGGTGAAGATATTTTTAGAATGTTCTCCACGACAAACATGTCTTAAACATCTCTTAAATTAGGTGTTTAATTTATTAGCAGCTATTTAAAAACAGTATTCTGTATTTATTGTCTCTTTATATTTTAATTATGCTTTTGATGTTTTGTTTTGTTTTACTATTTAATATACATTATGTCATACAGTATAGTATGACATATATTTTGTAGTATAGTAGTACAGTATTTTTACTCTAGGTTATCTCAGTAGAAATCTAGGAAGTTAAGTAAATTTAGGTGTAAACATAGGTGCTTGAAGATAAGAGGGTTATCTCTCACTGCAACATAAGCCAGTCTCCTTTTTTACCTATCCAAAAACAAAAGTATTCGCTGTAAAGTTATAAGATCAATAATCTAGAAACCTGCTTTAACTGTTGTTTCTTTACACATCTGTCTGTCCCAAACATAGACCTACAGTAACTCATGTGCACAGTTTGTAGACACATCACAGGTTTGTAGAGTTGTGTCATGGCTTGAGCAAAGGAGACTTCATTGATCTTCATTAGGCCAAAAATGGGTAAAAAAGAATTTGGAGTCCATCACTTGACTGTCAGGCAGATTGCAGATTACAAAAAGAGAACATTCAAAACCATTGCTAATCAACTAATAAAGATCACACCAAGAGCAAGGTGGGAAGTAGTCCATGAGGTGACAGAAAGGAGGTCAGGAAACTGAAGGCCTGTTTTATGGCAGCTGATATCAACATTAATGAATCCACTGGCAGGAGAACATTGAACAACGATGGCATACATGGCAGAGTTGCAAAGAGGAAGCCACTACTCTCCAAAAAGTACATAGCTGCTCTCACATTGCTCAAGGTCATGTAGATAAACCAGAAGGCTGTTGGGAGAATGCCAGTATTGTATCTCAGGATGAGACCAAAGTAGAACTTTTCAGCTTGAATGAAAAGTATTATGTAAACACTGCACTCCACCATGAGAACCTTATGCCATCTGTGAAACATGGTGTTGACAGTATCATAATTTTGACCTAGTTTGCTTCCTCTAGACCAGGATGACGTGCCATCATTGATGGACCTATGAATTCAGTGTTGTACAAGGAAATTCTACAGAAGAATGTGAAGTTATCTCTCTGTAAACTGAAGTGCAACAGAAAATAGATCATGCAGCAAGACAACAACCCTAAATACACAAGTTGTTCTATTAAAGAATGGTTAAAGCAGAAGAAACTTAATCACTTTTGCACGCCACTGTCATAGCTGCACTTTTTCTATCTGCTGTGTCTGTACTGCAAACGCACCATGGTAAAACTCCATTAAAAACTATTTCATGATTATACATTGACAAGAAATCAGGTTCTGTATACCCTGAGGGATATTAGAGTTTTGAGAGTGATACACTTTTTATATTTATATTTGGGAGGTTTAAAAATCAGTTAGCCTAATTTATTTCCTGGCTAGTAGTAAATTTTAAAACAAATGTAACAAAAAGACATTACAATTGGCTTACATTCTTGATCCCATTCATTGTTTTTTGTTATTGTTCTAAGTTTCTTATTGGTTCTCATTAGGTGTTTCTTTTTTCCAGTGTAACCAAATTAATTCTGAACTAATACACATAGATTCACTAAATAAACTATAAAAGTTACAGGAAAAATAGAATACCTTCTAAAAGGCAGTGAAATCTAATGAAACAACCCACATAATGAACACTGCCTTTGTAAAATTAGTTTACTATGCTTCTTCTCTCTTTCCAGGCAGTGTCCACACTGACGGATCTGTTGAGGGATAATCTGAGGAATAGTAAACTAAAGCAGTTCCTTCTGCCACCACTTGGGGAGTTCCTCTACCTCATTGCCTCTCAGGTATACCCTGCATGACAGAAGTCAATATCAGGTGACAGAATGAGACAGAGATACTGCAGATGGCTGCTCTAAATTAAACATTCAAGCAAACATTCAAGCAGTTATAAGCAAGGACTGGATGCACATGTGCACTTTGCATGAACACAAAGGACACTGGTTGCAATGTGTTTTTATCTTATTTTCTAGATATCAAAGAATTTAGCTGAGAGTATGAGAGTTAAAGATGAGACTTTTTATAATTGGCTTACAGTATGTGAAAATTTACCTGGGAGATGAGTAATCTTTTAAACAAACAATTTAGGGAAATACAGAGATATGAAAACAAAATGAATGACACTAATGTTATTGCTGCTGTTAATATATCAATGTGTGATCAGTTTCAGTTTAAACAAAAAAGAGATACTCCTCCACAATGTTTTTTTAGTATGGCTACACTTTATGACCATGAGTGCTTAAAATAAGTAATACTGTATAATACACTGTATTTTTTAGTATTAGAAAAAAAACAAGGAGAGAATATAATTATTTTCCTGAGCAATGTACACAATTTCTTTTAGCAGTTATTCACTGAATAACTGACTCCTTGTGACAAATCCTTGGGAAAATAGCCATTACTATGTGACTTCCTGTTAGTAGACTAGTTAAAGTGTTGAATTAAGAATTTAGCTGTTTTCTAAGTCACTTAGAACCTAGAAGAAATCAGAGGTTAAAATCAGCTATCTGTACCTCTCAGAGACTACTGATTTCAATCAGACATATTTGATTCAATCGTCTTCCTGTAGTCAAAATCATTAATTATCAGACAAGCACACTCTGTGCTGCTAATTCCTACTACTACAGACTAGACCTGATAGTGACATAATAATAAAAAAGTCATATTCATTGATGCAGTGAAAAGAACTAAGTGCTTTGTCATACGTTAATGCAGTGTACATGCTGACTGAATTTAATTGAAAGCAAATTGACCCTTGATTAAAGGAGAAAGAGTGGAAGAGGCCTTGTTTGATTACAGTCAAACACAGTGATCCCAGTTTATTTCTGGTTAACCTCAAACTGTTCAATGAAGCTGACTGAGTGTAAGATTTTTATTTATGCTACTGATAGGTAATCTTCAAAAATTAATCACCCTGGCTGACTACACTTATGACTGACACTTATGACTGGCCTGAAGCCATGGAAAACAGCATCAGTGTTCTGGACGAGCTATTAATAAATTTACTTTTCAGCTTCTGTAAGATCTAGTATTTTTCCATTGACTCCAGTCTGTTCTTAACAAATAATAATGCAGTAACTAACTAATTAATGAAATATTCCAATAATGAGGGCAGTCTTGGTTTCAATGTTTATATAGCTTTGGGGTGACAAAGTTGAGTAATTTGTTTCATGAACATGGTTGTAACTTTATTGCTGAGCAGTATGTAAATTTTATATGTACTGTATATGCTAACTGACCACTCTGACTAGATCTATCTGTACAGTCAATGCGATCCAATACAGGAGCAATGCTATGAATTCTACTTTTACAAGGTTGTAATTTCTCAGGTGTTGTTGAGAATGACTGACAGGCAATAATTCTACTATATGTTTACTATTGAGGCCATAGTGGGTGGTAGAGTAGTACTGGAGTACATTCTATTAGGAGGTGTTTCTATTGTTTTGACCCTCTCATTATTTAAATAGGGAAAATTATAGCATTATAAAAGTAGAATTCATAGCAGATCTGCTATACAGCATTGCATTAGATTGTACAGGTGTGACTAATAAAATGGCCAGTGAGTGTATATCTACATATTGTAATGATTAACACATCTTTTATTGTGGGGATTCTGTATCAGGCCCATCCCCTTTTTCAGTACACAGTTGAGAATTGGATGAGGAATTGGATTAAGGAATTAATAGCTCTAAAAACCCTGTAGATACTTATGGACACGCAGGTAGGCTGTCTGGTGGGGTTTTTCAGCAACGTTGTTACCTCTATTCTCAAGGTTAGATATCTCTGTTATAACTTTAATAAACACCACAGGAACATAAACTTTTACTAGATTGAAAATAAAAAGTTATCAGTCATCTGCTATGTGGTGGGTACAGCTGAGTATGATGAAAATGCAAATACAAATGACAAGACAAAGTTTACATGGGTGCAAAAACACCATTGAGAATAATTTGAATTCAATCCATTTGGCCATTATTTACAGCATATGTAAATAAGCATCAGTGGTAGCTGCTGTCATCATTAGCTACCACTTTTGCTTTTCTGATGATAATCCTGAACACATGAGTTGAACTCACACAGCACTCGCTCACTCCTGACAGGTGGACCCATTTTGTGAATAAAACAAATTTTAGTAATTTGGAATGGCCCTTTAAGTGTCCCCAGGTAAATCCTCTGCTTTGCTACTCTCTTCTTCTGCAGCACCAGTCAATGACAACGATTAGCTATAGCCTCCAGTGCTGTCTTCATCCTCAAGGTTAGATATAGCCTAAAGCCTAGCACAGTAGCAATGGAAGAGAGCATTGTTTCATGAAAAGTTTGAAATATTGGTTGAAATAGACTTTTGCAGACTGTAAGACCGTTCCATTATGACTTCGTTGATAACAGCAAACATGTGTGCTTCTTTTCTTGCCAAAACACTAATATAAATAAGACGTACACATAGTCTTTGTTATCAAATGTATAAAGAGTCAAAACTAAATACATTAACAGCAGTTTTACAAACAAGTTAAGTCATTTACTGAGGAAAAAATGCCAAACTTAATCTGGTTTGATCTTGACAAATGTACTGTTTTTCTCATTTTCATATAATTGTACATAAATGTCAAATAGTGACAATGCATATCTTTAGAGATGCATTAATTATTTGTTAAAGTAGTTTAGATATTATTTGAAAATGAAAATTCATATTTTATATAATTTGCATTTCAATAATGTCTAAATTAAAGTTTAAATAATTTGATTAAACTTTTAATTACTTTTAATTCTGTTTTTTCTACTACCTATTTAAAAATTTTATTGACTCACTTGAGAGACAAAATAAACTAATTAACAGAAGAAAACCTGTACAATGCTCATATATGCTGTGTTTCCAAGTAAAATCAATATGTTGATGAAAAAACTATTGGCTGAATTTAAATAGTTATGAAAGCATTTTAATGCCCAGAGAAGTAATAAAAATGTCATGGCTCCTCTTGCTCCCTTTCCCCTTCCCAGCTTGGTCCTTCTTGCCCTTTTTCTCACTTTTCTCTACTTGCATCTCTTCTATCTCTGCCTTACTCCCACTCTACTCCTCCACTGCCCCCACTCCCCCAAATCCATACTCCCTCCTCCTCACTCCTCTCACCATTTCTCCCTGTCTTTTCTATGCCTCTCTATCAGGAAGAGAAAAGAGGCTCCCCAGAGGGACTGTGGTTCGTTCCCGCTGCCGCCTACACTGGCTTAATGAGGAGCCTGCGGGAAGGGGTGAGTGTCTCTGTGTATGTCTGCATGTGTCTGTTTTTGTGTCTCTGCCTGTGTAGCTGTGACTAAGTCACCCTCACTTTTCGTGAGTGTGTGTGTACACGCAAGCGTGTAGCAGGGGATCCCTGTGAACAGTAATGATGAGGCAGCTGTGGGGGCCTAAAGCGTTGTTTGCCAGCTGCAAGTCAAGGGCATGCAGAGCAGTCACACACACATGCATGCACACACACTCTTACCTGCATCAAACACAACTCTTTACTGCTCAGCAGCCTGACCTCAGCAGCAATTAGGACCCTCCAGACACACACATACAGTAGATGATGCAGAAACACAAGTAGAAATATAAGTAGTTATTTCCTTTTTGCTGGTATTTTGACTTTCTTTTTTTTTCTTTATACTTTGTCTCTTTTTTTCAGATAATTATGTTTCGTCACCTGTTTATCAGAAGGAAAGCAAAATGGTAAATTTTGGTCAACTTTGGTTGATATTGTACTGTACTAGGAAAAAAAAATGAAAATTACCCATATGCCTCTTCATATTTTAACCAGTAGGTGCCTGTTTCCTTAAGTCACAGTAGACCTGGTAGCTGGAAGAAATATTTTTTTGTTTTTTTGTCTAGCTGGGTATAATATAGTATCATTTTAATATTGTCTGTAGTTGTTTTAGCATTGCTTTGTTTGTATTAAATTGTATATCTGGATGTTTCCATATCACATCACTTTGGTGATAGCGGGCAAAAGCTGCTGGTTAAAGAAAATTGTAGTGGATAGTGAAACTGACAGATACAGTGTTCAGGTAGAAAGAGAGGAATGGATGTTGTTTTGTCTCTGAGGTAGAAGGGGTCTCACTGCGGTGGCCCAATGTAGCAGATTGAAAATAGAAACTCTGGTCTGCACAGTTGTCAACTAGTACCTACTGTTGCTTCATTACCACTGGGACTGTAGATAGGGGCTAGTTGAACAGAGGAGGTGTGTGTGTCTATGACAGGAGCAAGGAGAGGGGTTGAGGGGAGGAGAGAGGTGGTTGACTTATTTATCATTATTGAGCTGTGAGAGTATGCTAACAGAAACACACACACACACGCGCGCAAACTCGCGCACACACACACACTCACTCACACACAGTATCTGCACACATACACAGCCTTAGGGACCAGATACTCAGACCTAGCCTGCCTCCCTCTCTTTCCATCTCCTCCTCTCACAGTCCTCTCTCAACCCTGTCTCTCCATGACTGCCTGTTTTTCCTGCAGATGCTCAAATATATTATGTTATTACAGGTCTGTCTTAATAGTCTCAACTTTGCCTCATGGGCATTACATTTTCTGGCGTTAACAAGGTAATCACAATATACCATAACTTACTATATTTCTATAGACAGTCATTTATTTGTGCTGTTGATATATAACAATATAATTCCTAATGCAGAAATGCCAAATATTTATGGAATATTTTAGGAATGCATAAAAACTCCACCATATACTGATACTGCACCAGCAAGTATCACATCAGTTCAATGCATTGCTTCTAGTGGAATTACTGATATATTGTATTTTTAGTAGCACTTTACAACTTGGTAATAATAGAGTAATAATGGGATGGTAATATGGAAGTAACTGTGGGATAATATTTCAGGAATAACAAGGTAATAGGGTTGTAAAATCTCATTAATAAGAAGCTAATTGGGTGGTTATGTTTTAAGGATAACAATGTAACAGGGTTATTATGTCAATAATAAAAACTTCATAAAGTAACATGGCTATACCTAAGTAAGTAATAGGATTCAATAAATACATGACCACAAAACAACAACCACAACCAACCACGATCAATTGAATCAATAGAGGACTTTTTCCTCCTCGTTCTACTGTTCTACCTGAAGGTTACTTGTTTGCTGCCTAAATTGTGCCTAAAACAGCATACAAAATATCTGGACAAACATTCAAGTGACACTCTCCAGTTTTGCTCATCTTTTAACAATGATTGTTGCTGTTTCCAGTTAACATGTCAAACATGAGCTCAGATCAACTGTCACTGACTAATGTTAATTCCATGATTACCATAAATTGATAAGATAACAAAACAGGGGAAACAGCCTTCAATACAGCACCACTCTATGTAGCCATAGATTGTCTACATGTGGTAAGAGGTATAACACCTCTGAACAATCAGAGAGGACTGGGTGTCTCTGTAGTTTAGCTCTAAAAACTCAAATCTGAGTCAGACATCTTGTCTAATAAAATAATCAGCTGATCATGCTTCAGTTTCAGAGTCTCCCAGTTCAAACGTTCATATGCCAATGAATCAATATCAATTTTTTCGTTCAGATTTAGAGCCCTCAGTGTTTAAAGCTAGTAGCTGTTGGAAAATGTGCCAGAGTCAGTAGGCTGTTAATGTGTAAATACAATCACATACCATTCAATTGATATTAAAGGAACAATATGTAATATATTTACTATACAAAATAATAAAATGATCCTTACCTTACCTTACCTGTCATCAGATATTAAAGAAAAACGCTAAGTAGAAACATTAGTATCTGAGAGAACAATGCTACTGCCTGTAAACTCTTGTTCAAAATGTTCATTTCTGATTCTGTTATGGCCTGATCCTGCCCAGTATAAATTTGCCAAGTAACATCTGGACACTGCAGGTTGCCAGACATGAAACAGTTTAGAGCTCAAATGGATTTTACACTGCAAATTTTTACATTAGCTTAGCAATATAACATACAGTGTAGGACTGATCAATCATTTATTCATCTCGCGTTTGCTGAGGTAAGTTCAGTGTCCTCTACCTGACAACTCGTGTGAGCTTTACATCTGGGGTGAGGGGAGAAAACTCTGTCCAGTATTTTGAATTTGGATAAATTGAATACATTTATTTGCATAAATCCTTATAGATACTTATAGAGTAAAGTCATGCAAAACTGTTCTGGTGTACAGTGAAATGCCTACCTTTATAAGAAGAATTTTGCTCGCTTTGAGTTGGCTAGCTGGATAACATATTTTGGCCATACAGAAACTTAAAGTGAGACATAGAAATTTGTTTGTGAAGGTGTTAGACAGAGGATTGAGCAAAGAAAATGCAGTGACAGAGCAGTTATTGTGTTATTGACTCACTGAGAAACATAGCGAGAAATGTGAAGAGCAGTGGAGAAAGAGAGTAGATACATTTTCTCTAAGAGACTAAGAAGCAAAGGGAAATATGCTCTTTTTGTCAGACCAAGATCGAATTTTTAATTATTCTGTTTATTCTTTAAGACATCTACCAAATGTGATCACAATTCAACTAAATACAAGTTAAAATGATGATGATTATGCAATTTTTTTTCTGATAATGGAAGGCTGAGAAAAACAATAAGCTAAAAGGAGGTAAAATGCTACATTTGGATGATAGTTGCCTGTAGGTTTGTCACAATATACATTTGTATTTGACCCATTGTTAATATAGAAATATGGATGGTACAGCTCAAATATTTCAAATATTTTAAAATATTTGAGCTGGCTAACAAATGGGGCTTTTTTAGATTCATAAATATTGACTGGGTTGTCTATTGGGTTTTACTTGATTTTGCAGAGTTAAAAAATAATGTATTTGTTAGTTGTTACACATTGTAGGGTGGTGTAATATTGTTAGCGGATTGCAGTGTCCTTGCTGATTCCCCAAAATGCAGTTCTAAAGACATTGTAAAATGGAAAATTAATTAATATTTTCTCACATTGGTCATTAGACATTTGAAACTACTTGCTGATCACCAAAGATATTTTTAGAACCTACATTGTTGGATTTGTTAACTGTTCAATCTTTATTATATTTTATTGCTTCAATGGTGTCTCCAATTATTAGTGATATATCTTGGGTAATACAGTTTTATTAGGACAGGACATTGTCTACCAATGCAGAGTCAGTGCCACTCTTTATTGCATGACAGCACTGAGATACAGCCCCAAGACCTTGTCTAATGTGCTTGAGGCAGTGTGGTTCTCATGCGTTTTCTGACCCATCGGATCACCCCAGCCCTATCTGCTCCTCTTAAGTGTTTTCCTGATTTACAAGTAAAGCACTGGAGGGAGGGATAGAAATTGTTGTAATAGAAGAAGGGGTTGGCTGGGTGGTGGCAGGGCACATTGGTTTTACTATTGGAGATCGGGATAGTGGGGGATGGAAATGAATGAGAGAGGAAGACCGACAAGGATCAGTGTAGTGGGAGAGGGGGAGTACATGGCAGAGAGAAAGAGAGAAAGTTGTACTTGGAGTGGGGGAGTGGATGGCATGGAGTGAAAGGCAGGTTTCCAGGCCAGACTTGAGCTGCAGGAAATTATTTATGAGCCTGAACATGATGATGCTTCTGCTGCCTATGATGAAAAATCTGTGTGTGTGCAAGTACATGCAGCAGAAATGATGTGTGAACAGTAATACAGTGATAGAAGGCAGGGGGCAGAAAGCAGAAATTCCTGTTCCACACACAAACACTTACACACACACACACACACCATTGGTGAGTCTATCAATGATTTATTGCTATCCTCCACAAAGGAGAGAAGAACAGAGAGGGAACTGCCTAAAACAGTCACAGGTCCTACCCTTGTGTCTATAACATAGGAAGGCCACTCCACATGATTTTAGTAACATACGCCTGAGTACAAACTGTCCACTGAGCTGTATTGATTAGCACAGTTTTTTAAATGAGTGCAAACGTCTTTTACCCATAGGAAAGGGAGGAAAGGATGATGATTAACACTGTCAGTTTAGCTTCTTTCCACCTGCCTGACAGATTTTCTTTATATCCTTTTCCTTATATCTCTCTCTCTTTGTCTACCTTTATCTCTTTTTCTTTATCTTTTTGTTGTATTGTCTTGTCTGTAGATTTCCTATTAGTTTACCTGTGTCTGTCTGTCTGATGGTCTGTCTTCTTTCCTGTATGTATTCGCACCCCTACTTGTTGCTCTTTTGAGATGTCTTGTCCACATCTCTTTTGTCACGTGTCACTGTCTGTTGGCCTGTTAATCAAACAGTCTGTTTCTCTCTTTGAGTATGGCTATTAGTGGTGTTAGATGTGTTGTGAGACGGATAGATGGTGTCTGTGTCTGCCATAGGGGCTCATTTAAAACCAGGTGCACTGGCTTCTGAAAGACTTTAATTACAGAGAAAAACTGCATCAGACATGAACCCACACGCTTGTGCACACAGGCGCACAGACAAATCATGCGTCAAGTCATGTGATAGTGTTTTTATGATGTATATCTCTTGATATTTGAGACTCAGAGGCCAGGTGCAAACATGTTGGGATATAAACTAATCTGCTGGTAGGCATTTGAAAACAGGATTTTATTGTTCCATATCTGTCTACCCTTTTAACTCCTTTTTAACTCGTCTGTAAACAGATTTTTAGTCAGAGTATGTAAATCGTATGTCATCCCTGAGCTGCAGAATAAGGGAGATGTTTAATTTACTTCATTTGCCAGTAAGCCAATTAGTCCTGTAGAAACCAAAACCACATGATTGTTTTTTTCAGCATTTGCCAAATTCAAATCCAGGAAACCTGAAATTGGAAAATGTTTGTTTTGCCAGATTATTATAACTTTCTGTATTGGTGTTAAATTATTCTGAATGCCTATTTAGAAATCTTGTTTGAATTTTATATCAGCCATTGAGGACAAGATGTCAAGTATGAGAAGTGGTTATGTCAGAGAAGCATGTCTACTTTGAGATAATTTCAGAGTAGGAGAAGAATGCTGAGGATGGAGCTGCACGACAGAGAAAGGCCAAAGAAGAGGTTCATGGACATGGTGAAGAAGGATAGGTGAGAGTGTGACAGAGGAAAATGGAGAGAACAGAGTGACATGGAGACAGATGATCTGCTGTGGTGATCCCTAAAAGGAGTAGCCAAAAGAGGAAGAAGAAGAAGAATCACCCATTGGTGGACTTTGCTCCATGCTGGGACCCAAAGAGGCTTGTATTTGAATTGCAAAGTGTTTCACATTAGCCCTGTTTTTGGTGAGATTTTTTAACAGGCGCAGCATGGCCATTTCGGCAGAAATGTATGTGTCCTTCACTTGTTGCGTTTTATCCCATCAATCAGGTGAGAGCTCATAATACATCCATATAGTGCTGTGAAAAAACATTTGTGCCCATCGTGATTTTTTTTTTTTTTTTGCATATTCAAGCAAACTTTAAATATCAAATTTTAATATCACATAAAGATAACCATATTAACTATAAAATGCAGTTTTTAGAAGATGATTTCATTGATTATGGGTAAAAAAAGCTGTTTGAAAATGAATTGCCCCCTAATAACTGGTTGTGTCACCCTTGGTGGCAACAACAGCAATCGAGATTTGCAATAACTGGCAATGTGTCTTTCATTTCGCTGTGGAGGAATTTTGGGCCACTCTTCTCTGCAGAGTTGTTTTAATTCAGCCACATTGTAGGGTTTTTGTGTGAGAACCTTTTTTTTTTTTTTTTTTTCTTTTGAGTCATTCAGAGGTAGACATGTGTTTTGGATCATTGTCGTGCTGTATAGCCCAAGTGCACTTGAGCTTGAGTTCACAAACTGGTGGCCAGAATTCATGGTTCCATCAATTATGGCAAGTCATCCAGGTCCTGAAACTGCAAAGCAGAATGCCATTTTTGCTCAGTCTCTTTCTTATTGTTGAATCAAGAACACTGACCGTAACTAAGGCAATTGAAGCCTGCAGTTCATTAGATGATATTGTGGGTTCTTTTATTATCTCCTTGAAGAGTTGTCGTTGTGCCCTGAGTAATTTTGATAGGCCAACCACTCATGGGAAGGTTCACCACTGTTCCATGTTTTCTCCATTTGTGGATAATGGCTCTCACCTTGGTTTACTGGAGTCTCAAAGCCCTAGAAATGGCTTTGTAACCCTTTCCACACCGATACATGTCAGTTACTTTGTTTCTCATTACTTTTTCACATAGGGCCAGGCAGATTTAGCCAGCCAGTGTGACAAATGTGCAAAAAAAAAAGTATCAGGAAGGGGATACATACTTTTTCACAGCACTATAGATAAGAGCAGTACAGCAGACAAACCGTAAACGCTAGATCCCGAAGCTTGGGAGTACACTCAGAAAAATAAAGGTGCCAACTCGAACCAAAAATGGTTCTTTAGACTGATGCCATAGAAGAACCTTTTTTGGTGCCTCAAAGAACCATCAAAAAATGGTTCTTTGAAGCACTTTAAATCGTTTTTCAAAGAACCTTCTTAAAAATGGTTCTTTAAAGAACTGCCTTAAGAAATCTTTCAAAATAAAATGTATTTTAAATTTAATTATCTTGAGTAGGGTAAAATAAGTACAACCACATAGATATTAAGGGTTTATTGACATTTATTAACATATCAAGAAACAATAAAGGCATTTCCACCCTCAGCACAGCTATTAACACATTCCAAGCTCAAGATTTGTTTTTTGATTAAAATGTGAAATGTTTCTTCAGCTGCCTGATACAGGTTATTCATATATTCATAGCAAAACATGACATAACAATTTTTCAACCAGTGCACACACTTTTTTTTATATAAAAACCTTCAACATACTTTTAAGGGTAATTCATGCAATGCTGAACAATGTACAAATATACACTTTCATGTAATGCTAAAACTACTAACCCTAACTACAACAATTAAACAATAATAGTCAATTAAATAATAATAA
>JAUMHL010000009.1:18145002-18174183 GCA_032362345.1 Sandelia bainsii | reverse complement strand
GCTGCAGGTAGATGTTCATGTAAGAACCTTAAAAAGTGGCATTTATGATAACAGTTTAAAAATGTTCTAGCTCATTATTGCTATGTGTACTCACCATTTCCTTCAGTATCCGTGCCAGACTGTAAGCAGAGGCCTTTAAGCTCGTTGTTCAGGACTTTGGACAGAAGCTTGTTTGCCAACTTATTGAATCCTCTGATGAGTTTTGTGTCCACATCAGTTTTAAGCAATGCTGATGTCTCTTCCAAAAGCTAAAATAAAAAAATATATTAGGATTTTACCATAGTATATACCATTCCATGGCTAAATCAGAACAATCATTTCACACATCCATTAAGATTTGTCAAGTTATAATTTTGCATTCATTTACTTTAATCCTCATGTTTACAGTGGCGTAAGTTTTAGGCATGTTTAGATTCATATTCAGCACAAAATACTAGACAGTGTCTGGTCCAATACGTCAAGTATGTATGCACAATTGTGTTTTTATGGTGCACTATAGTCAGTGTTTAACACTTTAAATGTCTGTCAAAGAGTTTGATAAAACACTTAGCACAGCTGGGATTGTCTGCTTTTGTAAAATCAAATGACTGTAACATCACTTGTCAGCTAGTCTGAATATAACTTGCAGTAACAGTCAAAGACACATTTCTCATTAAATTCAGTGTGTTCATATTGTCACATATCTATTCATTCCAAGCACTTGTGTATTGTAGTATTTCGTACAGCTCACTGAAAATACACAGTACAGGTTATGTGAGTGTTACAGCACATTTCAGCTCTAATGAATTTCTCTGTTTCCTGAGCAGACACTGCACAACATGGAGCCTTCTGTGAAGTAGCTGTTAGAGCTAACGCACATAGCTAACATTAGCTTTCACTAGCGCTAACTTTGCTTACATTTAATAACAGGAGTAACCGCTAGCTAACTCAGCAAACTACAAAAACTAAATTAGAAAAGGATGTAGAATGTTTTTTTTCCTCCTCAGGTGGTTGTCATAGTGATGTGTATTAACATCTCTCTACTCTGTCTCAAGGAAAAATCCTGCAAGTATTATCTCAAAAAAACACTTGAATTAACAGAAGTAAAAGTGCTCTTTATGCAAACTGGCTAATTTTACATGAAGGAATATATTACTGGATTATAATTATTGATGCATTAATGTGTTCATCATGTTGATATTCAAGCTGGTAATGATGGAGCTGATTTTAACAACTTATGGACTACAATTCTTACTTATTTATTTTTAATATAATTTGAATTACTGCTGGGTGGTTTGTTAATTTGACAACAAATAGATTTATGAGTTATTGGGGGTTGGTGAGCTCCCCAGTTTAGGCTGTGATACACACACAATATAATTTACACCCTGATTATAATGAATTAATATTTATGCAATTGTCCACCATCAAACTTAGATAGCTAAGAATGAAGAACCTCTAATTCTTCAAAGAACCATTTGTAATAGCTGAAGAACTATCCACAAAATAAAAAGGTTCTTTAACTTGCAGTGGTTCTTTGAAGAACCATTTAAGGACCATTATTTTTCTGAGAGTACGTACAGGTAACTGGTTAGATTAAGGTTAGGAAACACATTTACAAGAAAACACTTGACTTCCCTTGGGATGTAATGCTAACTATTAACTGTGAGGCATTGAGTGAGAGAAACTGTTAACATTAAAAATTTTATAAAGTTGACACAGTGTTCAAAGATTAGTGCAAAAACAAACACACCTTTTTTAACCCTACAAGAAATGCAGCAAGACCAGTAAACCTACTCTGTTACAGTTGTAAAAAGTTACAGTATATCAGATAAAATCTCTGCATGTTAGCTTTGCCATTGTGAGACAGATAGCATTCTGACATGTCTAATAATAAATTAATAGTTTCATTTAACTCACCTAAAGTTGTAAAGTGTTATATAACTGGTTGGACTACCATTGGCAGCAGTGGTCTCAATCACTTCCTGTAGCGGTGGATTAGAGGAGGAATTTTTGACCCTTCTCTCATGTTCTGAGGCCATTCTGTAGTAGATTTACAACTAATAGGCTTATGCTGCTTCATCAGAACTTCAGCTTGCCATTAACCACCCTGACATTATCCTGTTGGATAGTAATGATAAACTTTACTGATCCCAGGAAATTGTTGTTGGACAACTGCACATACATGATGGTCCTCCAAAAGGTTTTTTGTGTCTGATCCAAGGACACCTCAACATGTGGCTAAGAGAAACCGGCAGTCGAGCCACTGACCCTGGTGTAAGTGGATAACTCATCTATCAACTGAGCTACTGTTGTCCTGCAACATCTATTTCCTGCCATGTTTACAACTGTACCGTTTTATTGAATACAGCTAGGCTCTCCAGTTATACTCGAATATAGCAACTCCTTGTGTGTAAAGCAAAAATTACATGACCCTAGAGCCAAGTTGTTGCAAAAGCCATTAGAAAATATCCTTAAAGTTGACTCTCTGCAAGTGTGAGGTTTAAGTAGGACAGTGAGGATAATATAGTGAGTGTGTTCTTTGATGAACTTGTTTTGTCTTACTGGGAAAAATTATAATGAGAATTACTTGCTCTTTCCTCGGTCTCCTGCATTTCTGTCTCTGCATCATAATGATGAGTTACTTGCATGAGCTGCTTGTTTCTCACCACATATAAGGATCTGCCTCCCTCTCTCTCTCTCTCTCTCGCTCGCTCGCTCGCTCTCTTTCATTCAGTCTCCTCCCTTCTTTCTTCCTCTGTGTGGATTCTGGCAGGGCTACAGTCTATTAAACACAGAGACAGTGGTGGGAGCTCCCCCGTGGGCTCATTAGTGTTTTGGCCCACAAGGCCTGGGGAATGCTGGAACAGACCATTCTACTGGTTCCCAGAGGGGTGCCAAAAGATTCATTATGTTGTCTTGCTACGTTGTCCCTTGGTGTTGAAAACACAACGTCATGTCCTATAATGGATTAATAGGTAGGTTAGTTACGGTATCAGTTGTGATAAAATTTTTCTATGTGATTGAATAGGATATATTTCTAATTTCTATAAAATGTTTACCAGCCATGGGTCAAAACCTGAGCTGACACACCAAGCCTTTGGGTGGCCATTGGTCATTGACATGCCATCAGTGAGCGTCTGTCACCGTAGTTTTTGTGGTGTGTCCCGCACCGTTAGCACAAGTCTGAGCCCCGTTGGCGGCTTTTCAGCTGATTCAGCATGTTGTTGACCAGTTTAATTGGCTGTTCATCTTAGCAAATTAGCGCATGAGAAGAGAAACGAAAGTGATGAAAGCAAGCATATGTCGTAGTCAAGAGGGCACATACAATTTCTTCCTCATCTCATCTTAACATTCCAGCACAACATTTTCACAAAGACATGACTATCTGGAATGGAGAAACTGAAACTGCCTGTAGTGAGTGAGAGTGTTATGAAAATGGTAACACAACTCTTTTTCTTATTGACTGACACATACAGACTGCTACCACCTGTTGGTATGGAGAGTTATTTCCTTTTACACAGGTGCAGAACATACATGGTAGCTGGCCATTGGCTTTGCAGTGTGTGTAGTGTTAAAGTGCCACTTTTTGGGCCAGAAAAAAGGTGATGTGAGGCAATGCACTAGTTGGCCTTTGTCACCACTAGTTCTTTGATGTTGGCTTGGAGTGTCTCTGCCCTTAAATGTCAGAATCAAGATTTTTCTCAACTGTAAAAGATTCACTGTTCTGGAACATACAAACATGGGCTTCCTGCCGTTTTGTGTGAAATATGAACAATTACAATTAAACAATAATCCATAGTAGCGTAATAATGCTGTCTGTCAACTGCACCACTTTTCAGAATTACCATAATAAACTGTCACAGTGAAATTAATGTTTCAGCTGTTTTTGAAAATCTTTACCACAAAATGTAGTTAACTGTGTTTTATGAATAGGCTCTATTGTAACTCATATCTGGGGAGAGTGGCATCTAAGTGATGTAACACAGTGAAACACAATAATAACCTGACAGAGGCAATCGCTTCTGTTCTACTTCCTTTCGCCACAATGACTTTCCTGGAAAAACTCATTTCCTCAGCCACAGAGATTTCATTAGCATGGCCCCATTGTGTGAACATAAACAACTGTTCTCTACTCAGGCAAAGGTGTGTGGGCACATGTAGTATACACATAAGCTCGCACACACAAATACTTGCACATTAACTCGTACACACTTGTATATGCACACACACACGCCATCCACAACCTCTGTCTCTTTTTTTGTATTGAGGAAAATTGAGGGGAAGCTAATTCTCAGTTTTTAATTTGTTCATTTCTGCTATATGACATTTTTCTATGATCAGGTTTTGAATTTGTAACTTAACAATGGACTAGAAAATGTGTTCTTTATAATGACACTATAGAAAAAGTGTGTTAACCCTTTAGAATGGTCTGTTTTCTGCATTAATTATTCATAAAATGTGATCTGAGACACAACACATTGTGATTAAGCTAATAACACAAACCATTAGAATAGTCTTGATTAATTTCAACGTGCTGGTGGGAAAGTAAGTGAACTCTTGGATTTATAACTGGCCAAACGCTCCTTTGGCAGCAGTAACTTCAAACAAGTGCTACAGATCAGCTGCACAATGTTCAGGTCAAACAGAACGGTCTTTAGCTCAGCCATGTTGAACTGCTATTTGACTTTATCACTTCAAAGGTGGATGTTCTTTTTTTTTTTTTTTATAATTCTGTTGTAGATTTTCTGATATTAAGGTCCTGCTGCATCACCCATCTTCTACTGAGCATTAGCTGCAGTGTCCTTTTTAAAGCCACACATAGTGCTGTCAGTTCTTTCTAAACTTCCAGAAAATATTTTCCTGTTAGCGTTGAGTTCTGCTCTTTGGCAACTCTGCTCAGTGAAGCAGTAGCTTCTTTCTGTTATATCCAATGTCACTATGCTTTATGCAGCATTGCATCATGATTTGCATATGGTAGACTCATGAACAGAGATATTAACCAGCTCAAATCTGCAAAATCTTTTTATTACTATTCATTTTTCTTATTTATTTTCTCTCTTCTACTCTATTTAATTCTTATGCCTCACAATGAGTTTAATTTCAACCTAATTCAATTTTGTTGTTCCTTGTAAAGGTGACAATGTCAATAAAGTTTTATCTTATCTTATCTTATCCTATCGTAATGTTAGGTATTAGTACTGGGACTAGGGCGCCAATACATCTCTACATGGTTCACAGTGTTTCTGCATGTTAAGATCATTGACGTCTGTGTTATAGTGTTGGTTTCTTTGGATTCAAGCAGCAGTTTTTACAACCTCTTTGACTTAGGTTGTACCTGGAAACTCTATGTTCAAATAATTTTAATATTTTTAAGGAGGAAATATTCAATGTTTTTTTTTTTACTTAATGGACCATTAGTATCATATTTGGGTGAAACCATACAAATGGTTCAGTTACTCTGATAACAGATACTCCTCATTCTGTGCTGTGGAGAAATGTTGATTTGGTTTGTCAATACCAATGTAAAATTGTAGTTTCGATAAATAATGTATACTTTAAAATTTCTTAATGATTTATGAATGATTCAGTTGTGTTTGTGTGTCTGTCTTGCAGGATGATTCCATAGTTCATCATATGGCTGCAAAAATAATAGAGAACATTTCCACCACTGTTTCTGGCCCTTTGCACCACATAGGAACCACAGAGATAGGCTCCGCCTTGTGGTACCTGTTTACTCATTCCAAGGTGGAAGCTGTCAGAGTCACTGCCATCTCAGTAAGTTCACACAAATAAAAACACACCCTTGTGCACACATTCAAGTATGTGACCCTGTACACATGGAAACCCACAAACACAAATAAACATTAAACACATATAGACAGCCAAAACATAGTGCTTAATTCAAGTAGAAGTTGTTGAACAGGCAAATTTGTTTTCACAAATTAAAAAAATATTTAACTGTACTTGACTGCTTGAACTTGTTTTGTAATTGCTAATAAAAAAAATATAAATATTACTTCCCCTGACCAACCTCAGATGATGGCTTCATGATAAAAATGAATAGCCTTCTAAGCACAATTGATGTTTCCTGGTTGCTGTACATAGTGTGAGTACGCAGCCATTAGGATGTGTAAATAGACATGTTCCACACATGCACATTACGATACATGATGGAGACTTCTATCAGTAGGCGGCAGCAAGAAGAGCTGACCAGTGTCAATGATGTTGAAATAAACACTGCATACATACAATACATAAAACAAGGATCTAATGTACTTCCCTGGCACATGCAATATGACAATCTGTGCAGACAGTTTTTTGGGCTACACTGGGCGTCCTTAGAGAGTCCACCTTGACACTCATGGATTTAGAAAGTAATATTATTTACATCATAGATGCCCATGGATACAAGGATGCAGAAAGCATGAATTGACCTTTATGCTAAATGACAACAGTTACTTTTTGCAAATTTGGCAATTTAGTTTTACCTACCAAATATCTCAATTTGATACATGTACTGTATGTCTGGTAACAGAACCTGCATACAGCATTTGATATAATCTGAATTCTGCATGGTCATATTGTTAACCATATTCACTTTCTTGTTAATGTTGAAATGAGATGAATTACAAAAGCGTTTCTAGGTTTTTGGCACTCCATGTTATGTAACAAGTTCAATGGATTATTTTTTTTAAACGCCAAAAATGTAACATGATTGACTTCAAGTGCAACATTTCATTACAATGAAAAATGGAAACATGCATTCCATGAATGACATATAGTATATTGCTTGTATGTGAATGTGTGTTTATCTGTCTCTTTGTCTTCAGTCTCTTGCTAGGCTAACCCGGGTAGTCCCTACAGTCTTTTTGGCAGTGATTGACACCTGCAGCCCAGCAGCTATATTGGACGGAGTTGGTGGTGCAGGGGCCAGGGTTCAGCAGCACCTGCTCACTGCTATGGGTGCTGCCTTAGTCACCTCACGGATCCAAATACACCGTGTCACACAGAGCAGGGTACATATATAATATCTTGCACACCTGCATCACAAGTATACTACAAAAATGCCAAATGCAAATACATTTAGATTATACCAAAGAAACCAAGGCATAAACAACATTCTTTTTAATGGTATATTTTACTCCTATTGTTACAGAGAAATTATACAGTTTTGGTGGTTGTAAAACCATTACTATTAAGCAGGATTTGATTTAGAGAGGTTTATGTAGGGTATATCACTAATAAGGTAGTTTTTACACAAGTACTAAGGGTTGAAAACACTCCTAAAGAACACAGCAATGTGAGAAATAAAAGAAACTGGCTTCAAATTCTCAAACCTTTACTTTTTGTTTTTCTCTCTCTCCCTCTATCTCTATCACACACGCTACCACCCTGTTAATTTGTGTCTGTCTGTCTTTCTGTCTTCCATACAGTTCATGAACTAATGCTGAACTGCACATGAACTAATTTGTTGTGAATTGCTTATTTAATTTTTCATGAGACAGCCAATCTACTATGTATGTGAAGTGCTAATCTTTGTGAGGCAGAGGGGCTAAAATTGATTGCTGATTTGAAGGTTTTTAACTTGGAGTCTAGCATTGGTAATTGACTCTGAACTGAATTTATTTGCATTGAGCATTTCCAATTTAACACTAGAATACAAACTTAGTACTTCAACTCTGCTCTAATTATACACTGATATGCATTCACCCCCCTACACCCCCAACTAACACACTCTTCCCCTGGCACAAAGACAGACAGTCCAAGAGTCTGTTTATACAGAACTCTGTCTGTTAGTGTTTGTGTTTGTGTATGTGTTTGTATGCATGCCTCTGTGGCAGTGACTATGAGTGTGTGGATGTGCATATACTAATTTGTAGACTATGTCAGTATCTGGGCTAATTGGCTGAATAAGCATACTGCAGTCTTCTATTTCAGCAAAGCATTATGGGTAGTGGGGAGGGACTTATCAGCTAAGCCCACACTACAGGGCTTTGAAGTTAATTAACTTGGTGTGTTGCCTTATGAACGCACACACATGCAATTCACATTAGCTCACACAGGGACACAAAGTAGTGTGTGTTGTTGGTTGTGATGATAATGGTAATCAATGTTGGCCAGTCAAAATTTTTCCAACCAGTTACTGCTGCTGGGTTTATGCTAATAGATTGGATTTCTAAAGTAGCTGTAGGCACAGAAGTGTGTGCGTGTGCATGTTTGTGTGTGTGTATGTGCGTGCAATTATCACACATGTTGTGTGATAATTTGGAGTCTGAGCTGATTACGTTTTATCCTAGTAGCTGATGCATTTTCACAAATTTATGTTTTTTCTGAACTCTAGGAAAGAAAATATTAATTTGAATAGTTTCTTATGTTTGGGCAGTAAAACCTACTTAGTTGAGATGTTACCATGTAAACATTAGGTGTAATTTTGCAGAGTTGTTAGAAAAGTAACATATAGCTGATTTGTATTTCAATTGCAAAACATAGTATCTTGGACTATACATTAGCACAAACATACACAGCTAAGCTCAGGGAGATTTTCACTTTTCTTTATTTGTGTTTGTGTCTTGTAGGATTTAGTGTTGAAGGTGCTGCGCTGTCTAGAGAGTCCATCCACAGTAACTAGAGCCAAAGCATTTCTACTGCTCCTGTTACTGAAACAGGACAACACACACACACTGCTTTACTGCTGTCAAAACAGGTAAATACACACATGCACACACAGTCATGCACATGCACTCACACATAGGCAACTTCTTTCCCTCATTCACTATATTTAAAAAACTTTTTGTTCTTAACAAAACTATTTTACAGTCATGTACAACAGTTAGTACCCCCTTTTAAAATTCTTTTCTTGTGTAAAAACATAATAAAAGTCATCTAATCGTTGTGAGTCTTAGTATTAGGCAATTACAACCTCAGACAAACAACAACATATAACTTTTTTCACCATGCCTTTATTTATTTAACAAAAATGAAACCCTAAAGGGAAATACTAGGTACCCCTAGTACCCAAAGGCTAAGTTGCAGCCAGGTGCTGCTAATCATCAGGAGGTGTGTAGACCTCTATAAGCTGAGCATGTTAAATGTTAAAGTCCTTCACAGCACAATTAGAGGATGACTGAATTATGGTTTGTTTTGAAGAGTTGATAGGAGAAAGCCTCTTGTGTCTAAAAAGAACTACTGCATCTGAACAAACCACAAGACTTCTGACAAGACACAAAAACCCCATAGGAGCGCCAACATGTACTGTCTGGTAGCTGTCCAACAACAATTTCCTCAAGGGCCTTAGTAAAGTATGTAATTATTATTATTGTTATTTATTTATTTTTAAGGGAGAGTTGTTTGCCCAGCGCCATGTTTGGTGAAAACCAAATACAGCATTTCAGCAGAAACACCTCATATTCATTGTCAAGTACGGTAGTGATCGTGTCAAAGTGAAAACAGATATCTACAAAGTAATCGAAATTAAGTAAAAATGTAAAATAGAATACATTGTGGTAATTTCAACAAAATTTCACCACTAGTTACACATCAATGTTTACACTTGGAATAAACACATCCTTTATTCTATATTTTAATTGATGTCTAATGGACAAAATGTGAACCTCTGCACCTATCAAAAATGAAGGAATTTTTGAGTTATTTTTATGCCTGGTGACAATAAAAAAGGTCTGAATTTTGTAATAGTGGAGCAAATAGGAGCCGATCAGACCGAGAAACATTTTTGTTTTATTATGCTGGGATGATTTTGGGACTACTCTGTAGACTAGCTCAGTGCAAATGTGTTTGCACCATTAATATCAACATTACCGTTTCTGCAGTAAGTATAAAATTAGATCAGCTGTGTAACCCCTCCATTCTCAAACTTAAGAATGCGGTGGACAAATATTTTAAATCTGAAAATTTTCCAGTTGTTTAATCACAATTGTGATCAAAGCACAATACTAAGATGAAGCATTTTTTTTTAGCAAAGCACACAGACAGGCAAGGGATTGTCTTCTTTTTTTCAGATTCATTTTGACCCTCTGATTCCAAAGATAGTTCAGATAAATGGAAATAACACACATTTTAAATCTCATGGCTTTATTTTATTAGTTCTGATTATTTTTTATATAAATACTTGATCAGAAATATTTTATGTTATGTCAAACTTTATTACAAAATTGAGAAAAAACAACCTTTTGTGGTCCATGTACAGTACTTTGTTGGTGGAATTACTTTGTTACTTTATAACATGGTCCATTCGGGCTCAATGTCCCTCACCTCCTTCGGGTCGTGGTTAAAGCTTTGCGGGAGGTGGGAGTTGAAGCTCCTCCTGACAGGGGCCAGACGTTCCCAGCAGACCCTCACAATAAATTTGGGTGTACCAGGCCTGACTGGCATCCTCCCCCACCAACGAAGCCAACTCGCCACCAGGTGGTGTTCAGTTGACAGCTCCTCCCCTCTCTTCACCCGAGTGTCCAAGACATGTGCCAGGTGCACATATGGACATCCTTATGCCTGAACATGGTGTTTGTTATGGACAATCCGTGACGAGCTCAAAAGTCCAATAAAAAATCACCGCTCTGGTTCAGATCGGGACCTGTCCAGGGTGTACCCCACCTCTCGCCCGATGACAGCTGGGATAGGCTCCAGCACCCCCCGTGACCCTTACGAGGACAAGCGGTTAGGAAATAGGATGGATGAATGGACGGTTCAGATTGGGGGGGCCATTCATCCCAATCACTCCCTTTGAGGTCTCACTGTCATTGCCCATGTGAGCATTGAAGTCCCCCAGCAGAACGATGGAGTCCCCAGCAGGTGCATTCTCTAGCGCCCCCTCCAGAGACCCCAAAAGGGTGGGTACTCCAGACTGCTGTTCGGCACATAAGCTCAGACAACAGTTGGGACCCATCCCCCCAACCGAAGGCAGAGGGAGGCTACCCTCTCTTCCACTGGTATGCCCACGCCTGCTCGGCGCCTCTCACCGGGGGCAACTCCAAAGTAGGAGACTGGTTCCAGAGTCCAAGCTGTGCGTCGAGGTGAGTCCAACTATATCTATATCTCAACCTTGCGCACTAGCTCAGGCTCCTTCCCCACCAGAGAGGTGACATTCCACGTCCCTAGAGCCAGCTTCTGCAGCTGAGGTTCAGACCGCCAAGGCCCCTGCCTTTGGCCACCGCCCATCTCACACTGCACCTGACCTCTTTGGCCCCTCCTACAGGTGGTGAGCCCATGGGAAGGGGAACCCACGTTGCCTCTTCGGATTATGCCCAGCCGGGCCCCATGGTTCAAGGCACGGCCACCAGGCGCTCGCCATCGAGCCCCACCTCCAGGCTTGGCTCCAGAAAGGGGCCCCGGTGACACGCGTCCGGGCGAGGGAAAACGGCATCCAAGGTTTTGATACATCATAAGAGGTCATGAACCGCTCTTTGTCTCTTCCCCCACCTAGGACCAGTTTGCCTTGGGTGACCGTACCAGGGGCATGAAGCCCCTGACAACAGAGCTCCTAGGATCACTGGGACACGCAAACCCCTCCACCACGATAAGGTGGAGGGGTTTGCAAGTTCCCCTCCACCTTATCGTGGTGGAGGGGAACTCTGCCATGAACTTTGCATTTACAAGGTTATAATTTGTGTTTGTTGAAACTGTCAGAAAGGTGACAGTTCTCCTACATATTTTTTTATTGAGGTCATAGTGGTTGGCGGAGACCAAAATAAAATGACATAAAATAAAGTGAATAACCAAACTTTTATTTAATTGAAGAACAAAAGAATTCTTTTGATTTCTATTGAGAAGTTCTGTAAGTGCTAGTCTTAAAATAAGCAAAACAATAAGGCTTGTACCTGAGAAAAAAGTCTTTTTTACTGTCTTAAAATTCATTTTTTGCAGCCTAGATGGTACTAGACAGATATTTACAGCATACAGTACTTTTATATTTTGTCCTGTCCACATTGATATTCAAGATTGGCATTTTCAGATTTATTGACTTTGGAGTGCATTTTAGGAAAGATTTTGGGCCGGGTGTGGGAAAAGCTACAGCTTATTGTAGAGAGAGATAAATACCATAAATCACATATTTAACTGGTTTGGTTTGGACATATTATACAACAAACTGAGTTTAAGATTTCCAAAATTATTATAGCAAGTCAACAAATTTACCAAACCATTCATGGTTTTTGCAATGATTTATCTTAAACCAGATTTCCCATTCTGATAGAAGACCTCCCAAGATTGCTTTTCAACATGGTTATATGTTATTTATAGCATACTGCAGAGAGGAGATTTATTTCATAACAAATGCTGCCTGGGGTTATTTGCAAGATAGTGTGCTCTGTGTAACCTTTGTGTTAATTAGCACAGCAGCCATGGGAGTGATGATATAAATGTATGCACCCTGGACATTTAGCTTATGCTGCTGCATGTTGGAACTTCACTGGAACTTCAGATTGTTAATTCGCCAGTTGTCCAGTTTTTCACCTCACATTAACTTGCAGTGCATCTGTGGATGTGCATAGCCCATATAATCAGATGCATATGCATGATATATACATTACAGTATGTACACACTCAGTTCCCCTGGTGATTCATTACCAGTTGGTATTGGAAAAAGATGTCCTAGATTACTGACATATTTTGGGGCTGCAGTACCTCAGTTGGTAGAGCAGTTGTCTATGAACACCAGGGTCAGTGGTTCGATTCTCAGTCTTCTACATGTCAAGGTGTCCTTGGACAAGTCACCGAAATCCGATAGTAGTGCTGACATGTACTGTCTGGCAGCTGTCCAACATTTTTTAAGTGACTCAGCTGGTAGGGCAGTCACCTACTTACCTCAGGGTTGGTGGTTCGAATGCTGGTTCCCCGCGATTCCTGGCTATATGTTGAGGTGTCCCTGGACAAGACACTGAACCCTAAACCCTTGGCATCTTAATGGGGCTACCTGTTTAATTAATAAGATATCAGTTCCTATATTATTAATATACTCCTGACAACTTTCAGATACACCACTTTATTACATTTGGCTCAAATAACCACAAAACCACGCCTTGACAGCTGCTGAGGAACTTTCTTATTTCTTCTTCATCTGTATGTCTTATGGCAGTGTCATATGCTGGATCTTATGAGTTTGTATTCTTATAACATTAAAATTCCTGGAAGTCTGAACAGAACTCTCTTTTTACAGATGACCCCAAGACCCTATATTTAAGGTGTATTTATTTCTCGTTTTCTTTTTAGTTCTTTCCTTCTGACTGTCTCTCTCTCTCACACACACACACTTTCATTGTACTAGCGCTCCCTCTCTTCACTGCGCCAGAGCTGTCAGAGTTGACCTGGCTGTCTCTCTCCCACTGAGCACTCTGCATGATTCAACCACAAACACAGACACACATTTTTTTCCAGTCCTGCTCTCACCCAGGCACGTTGTGTTTAATTAGCTCCTCAGTGGCGTGAAAATATGTGTGTATGTGGGTTGTTTGTGTGTGTTTTTGTCTGTATGAGATAAGCTTGCCTGGGCCTCACTGAGGAAGTGTCAAGATTGCCATTGGGAGCGGAGTGAGATGACTTTCAACAGAGGCAGTCACACACATACACAGAGCAGGCCACTTGTAGGTCAGTTGTGTGTGAGTACTTTGTGAATCTCCCACAGTGACTGACAGAGAGGTGGCAAGTTTGTCTCTCTTTATTTAGCAATCTGGGAAAATGGCTACAAGTCTAATAGAAGCAAAAGTCTAGCAGTGACACAAATACACATACACACAGGAAGAAAACAAAATATAAAGCTGAGCATTAGAAAAAAGTCACATTATATTTGAGGCAGGTGAGAACATTAGAATTGATAACTTAGGTTTTGTTGAATGAAAGGGTTACCCCAACACCGACACCAAATTCAACATATTATTCTAACCTAGTATCACTTTGCCACCCAGAGAATGAATCCAAATCCTTACTTTTCATTTACCATTACTAGCAAGTCAGAGTTTTTGTTTAGAGAATAAAATATATTTAACACACCCTTAAGAGGAAATTTGGTTAGGATAATGGATGGATGGAATACATTTAACACCAAATTGATGATTTAGCACAAGATTTTCTATAGATATAGATTTTCTATTTCCTAACAACTTAAATTTTTTCTGTGATTTCCTCCATCACCACCTTGAGGTTGACACTTTTTGAGTGAAGTTTGTCAACAACAGTTGGATGGATTGCCATGAAATTTGGTAGAAATTGATGTCTCCCTCTGGATGAATTGTAATAACTTTGGCGATCCCTTATGTTTTTGTCTATCGCCATAAACAGGTCAAATTTCTCACTTTGTTTGACCAAATACATGAAAATAGGACACTCAGTCCCTGGGCTGTTATTTGTAATTAGATTTAATTATGGTGCGGTCACATGGAATGTTGTTAAGGCTCAAGGTTACACTGGAAGTGAATGTTAATGACTTACTAAAGATTATGTTTTGACATAAACCCTGAATGCTAATCTTTTATGCAACATTATGGGCAAAAATACTGAATTCATAATCCCCCACACTTTCTGCACCATTGCCTGTCTAAAGCATAGAATCAATATTTTCTAACTAATATGACCTCTCTGAATATCTCTGCATTCATTCTTGCCTGTCTTTGTGTGTGCACCCATACATATGTGTGAATGTGTTTGTGAAAAATTGTAATGAATATCTGTTAGCAGTGGTAACCTTTCTGCTCCGTTCTGAATTTATGAAATGAATGTTATTGATTATAGCTCAAAACACAGTCTGGTGAGAATAAAAATGTTCTCAAACACATGGGCTGTCTGTCTGTTTCTCTCGGGCAATCTCCCTGCTCCCTCTTTTTTATGCATTTTGTCAAAATTTTATAGCTCATCCTCATTAACTATAATTATATTTGTAATGTGTCTGCAGCATTTACATGTTAGTCACTAAGTTGATACTACTGAGAATCTCACAGTGAGTGAGGTGCTCTGCAGTGAGGAAAAAATCCTGTGTCCTTTAAATATTGTCATATTGGTAATGCTACATGCAAAGCCTAAGCTAAGTTGTTGTGTGTCTGTTTCTCTCTAGACTTGTGATGTATCTTGAGAGAGACCTGCGCAAAGCCACTCCTCTCAGAGAGAATCCCAGCCAATCAGGATACCTTTCTCAGTGTCTGGAATTGATGATTGTATATCTGAGTAGCACTGCACCACTTATACTGGGTATGCACAGATACACACATGCACACACACTACGCTATGTATGAGTGTGCTTGCTCTATGTGTATTTTTGCCAATATTATATGAATTTGCAAATCAGTTTACTTTAACATTCTCCTTTTCTTCTTTCACCATTCATTCATAAATAAATTTGAGAATTTCTCTTTGCTTACCTATGATTCAGTTAAAACATTACTAAAACTTTAATGTTTTGCCAGCCATGGTGAGGGTTTGGTATACAAAATATTGAAATGCAGTTTTAGAACTAGGCTTTATGATGAACATAAAATAAATACTGTGATAGTGTAGTTTTTGTGCTTGTACTTTTTGTTTTACATTTTTAGAGTTCACACCAGTGTAACACAAAGCATCCTCTTCCTAGGGGACATTTTATGTGCATTGCGAAGTGTGATCGGGAGGAGACACCCATCAACAGCTCAGAGCAGACAGCTTAAACACACTTTACCTACAATGTCTGTAGTGTTGGAACTTCTTTCATCACAGGTAACTGAGACTTAAAAAGTTTTTCAATACTTACGTTCAATACCTAACTAAAGTGTTACCCATATACAGTATTTTGCAAGTCAGTTATTTAATTATGAATGAGTTTTCATTTATGCATTTGTTTCACTGTGGCCCAATTCTGAGGGCCTATTAACAAATATGTGTACTGATATGACTCGGTTTAGGCAGGTGCCAGATGGATACATCTGTCCATAGCTATAAGTGCCTTGACACTGTACACTACTGGGATTTATAAGGTGTCTTTAAGACAATGATGTTATTTGCAAGGCAGTTCTGTTTTTCTTTTTGTCCCATCGCCACTTCTCATTGGTATGTGTGACCATTTCTCTTGACTTTCTGTCTTCTCTCAGGTCTTTAGGTCTTATATTGTAACAGAAGAGTTTCTGGCTCAAATTGGATTACTGCTTGTAAGTGTTTGTTAATGCAGTATTAACTACTGCCACCCATTATTTTGTTGTGGACCTTTTATTTGTCTAACTGAAACACACAGGAGCATATATTGATTGAAGTACAGAAAAAAATAAAAAAGATAAATAAAACAGTCTTCACTAGTTAGAGTGCACTAAAATGATCTCATCGATATGCTGTTTCTACCCTCTCTCTTTCTCTCAGAACTATATCACTTCTATAGAGTCTAATGAAACAAATCTGGCCAGTGCTGTGGGTGAGTTACTTTTTCAGTCACTACAATATACATACATTACATTACACATTAAAGAATTAATTAATATCAATGAATTATTGATTGAAGTCATTAATTAAGATTCTCTAGTTGATAAATAGTGTCACAAATCTCATACAGTTGTGTCTATATGTATTTGGACAGCGGCACAATTTGCATAATTTTGACACAGTACCACTGAACCACAGTTTAAAAGGAGCGGTCAAGATCTGCTTTTGTTAAGGGTATTGTGTCAAACATATTGTATAAATTGTGTAGGAAGTACAACCATTTTTTATATTGCCCCCATGTTCAGGGGATCAAAATTAATTTGACAACTGACTGCACAGATGTTTCATGGCCAGGTGTGTATTATTCCCTGTACAGTTCATTTATAATTAATTAGGTCTGGAGTTTGATTTCAAGTGCAACATTTGCATTTGGTTCTCTTGTATTTATTGATGTAATTTCTGACAAAAGCAAAAAGATGAAATGAGTGTATTTAGAGAGTGTTGAAGTGTTTAGAGCTATATTATGTGCTCATATTCAACCATCACTTATAAAGCAATTGGACGGTGCTTTACAGTGCAGATAGATAATGACTCAAACACGGTGAAAGCAAACCAAGACCTTTGCTAAGAAGTGTAATCATCTGCCCTGAATTCCAGTGAACACGCATTTCACGAGGAAAAACGCCCAAAAAACAGCAGAGACTGAAGATAGCTGCAGTAAAGGCCAGGCAGGGCATCACTAGGGAAGAAACATTGCATCTGATGATTTCAAAAGGTTTCAGACTTCACCTCACTGACTGCAAAGGATTTGCTACCAATAATTGAAACTGAACTTAACATTTTTTCAATTGTTTTAATTATTACACTGTTTTTACAGTACAATAGGTTTGAACGATACAGACACCAATTGATACGCACAAGCAAGAGACAGATGTGGTGTTAAATTTCAAATGTGTTATGCAAGGTCGAACACAATAATATCAACCATGATCCATTTGCTAGTTCATAATGGAAGTCACTCAGTCTGAATAACCGTGGTACTTGATATTTTATTTCCTGACAGGTGCAGCAGTATGTGAGGAGTTAATTAGAACAACTCTGTCCATTGTAGAAGTTCTGAGTCAGCACCATGCTCTCATTACTCCACATCACAGCACTGTAAGTATTCATGCAAGAAAGTATGCAGCTGACTATCGGTCTTATCCACTATCAGGCCACTTGGTGCAGTATTGACTGAATGCTTGTGCATCTGTCTGTTTTCTGGTTACCTGCCTGCCTGACTGACTGGTTGTCTGCTGTGAGCTTAGTAAATAAATCTAGGCAGGTATCATTTCATATTCAATAAATGTCAGCCCATTACCTCTACTAGCATTTTGGAGACAGCTTGTCATAATCCTGGTATTCTGTTTTGTTGTTTTAACTGTCAGATTTCTAACACACATTGTCTACCCTTTGCTTATTTAAAAAAAACATAATGCATAAATGGCTTTGCTGGAATAGACACGTTTCAGAGTTAGGGCTATAAAATAGCCAAGTGTCTCCCACAACAACACCAGTTTTGTACATTCAAAGTGTCCCTTGTTTTCATTTTCAGGGTGTCTTTCAGTCTACTAAACCTGTCTATTAGTGGTTAGAGGACACAGAGTCAGCCTGTAGGTTATTAGACAAGACACTAATCAACTATTGAACGAAGCCTCACCAGGTGTGTGTGTGTGTGTGTGTGTGTGCGTGTATGTGCATGTGACAGGACAATGAGATTGTGTTTAATGAGTATTGACATATGGAAGTGGAGAGCAGAACAGGCAGGATGGAGGAAGAGAAAAGAAGAGATGAGTAATAGAAGAAAGGAGCAAAAACGAGGTTTGCTGCTACTGATAGTCAATAACACAGGAAGACACTTTAATTACTAGCAGCCAGCTCAGATTAACTTTTATTGCCTCCTGAACAAGGAGACACACTCATGTTTGGGTTAATTTACATCTTATCACAGAGTAAGTTTGTAGGAAGTGTTTTTATCCATTAATTCAATTCAATTCAATTCAATTTTATTTGTATAGCGCCAAGCACAACATCAGTCATCTCACATCACTTTACAGTGTAAGGTTTAGGACCTTACACTAAATATATATATATATATAGAATATTTGTAGAAAACCCAACAATCCCACTTGAGCAAGCACTAGGCAACAATGGAGAGGAAAAACTCCCTTTAACGGAAGAAACCTCCAGCAGAACCAGGCTCAGGGTGGGCGGTCATCTGCCTCGACCGGTTGGGGTGAGTGGAAAGAGGAGAGAGAAAAGAACAGCAGGCAACAGAGATCAAAACAACAACACTTACTCTTTGTCTTTTACACAAGTACTTTCTCAATATGGGAAAATGTTAAATGTGTGTAAAATATTTCAGCTATTTAAGTATTTATTGTTAAAATCAATTAGTCAAGGCTAGGAAGTCACAGTCCTAGTTGATTTAATGTGATTGAGCTGTAAAATGGAATAAAACACTTTATGGTCTGCACTGACCTTTAAAAATCTAAACTATTAGCTGTAAACAAATACAATTTCAGGGCTTTGGCACTAAACATGCTGTCACCCACTATGGTTCATTCATTACTTTTTCAAAGCTGAAGTGCTTGACTTGTAACATTACATAAGATCTCATATTTTATTTGATGAATATGAGCTGTTGCCATCAAATACAAGATTTAGAGTCCCACAAGATTTTTAGTAGGTCTAGGTGATTAGACATTAAATATTTTACTGCAGCTATTTTTCCATAAGACTCCAACTCTATTCCCTTTTTTCCTATTGAGAGGTTTAATCTGGAGCTCTGGAGGAATATCTAGGTCTAAACAGCTTGCTCTTGCAGGCCAGAGTTGGAGCATTTTTTGCCAGCTGTAGGTAATGATCATAATCTCATCTTCACCACTTGTCAATGCTGCAGTCCACAAAAGCGTTAAAAACATCCAGAATGTAAGTATTGACACAGTACTATTTATTCCAAGCATCCTGACCTGAAATCCATGCACAATCCACAATCCTACTTTGAAAAGCACGCAAACAAAGAAACACTCACTCACAAAAACATACAGGTAACGTACAGGTGACTGAGTTGGCAGCTCAGGGAGCGGCACCGAAGTACCCCGATACTTTCTGCTACAAATAGAGCAACTCGGTCTGTTCATTCAGGCATAAAGCCAACAAGTTCAGGTGCTGTCAGATTAATGAAAAGCAGTTCATGTCTGGAAGGGGCTATACAGTATTGATCATATGGATTGACACATGAATTTGTACTACTGTGTCCCATAGCTGCTTGCTATCTATAGCCCATTTGTTGGTAAATAAATGATATACAGTAGCTTCCCCATACTTATGTGCATTGCCTAATGAACAATGTACGCATGAGATTTGTTTAATCGAATCAGCAGCCTGTGACTTGCAAATGATAAAGCAAGGTTCAACAAAAAATCTACACAATATTGGTTCTTCTCCTAGTCTTGTGAGAATACTTAATATAAATATATATACGTGTGTGTATATATATATATATACTTAATAATGTGGCAATAGAAAAACGCTGGTGCCTGTTGTGCACCTATGTTTAGCACGCAGAGATTTAACTGTAAGACCCCAAAAAATAAAAAAAAATAGAGGCAAGAAAGGATTTCAAATGTGGTAGGACATGTAACCTCACAACTATACACACTCCATCCAGTCTTTTGATGGTTGTGATGCACAGACCAATAAGTGGAGGACAACATCCTTTGTAGTTTCCTTTCTCTGGCTTTCAATGTAATGACCCCACACACACTAACTCAGCATCAGTTTCGTTTCTATGGCAATGTTAATAATCATGCAAATTCATGCAATACAGATCCATGCCTAAATAAAGGCTTTGCCAGTTGCGGAAGTTAATTTGTGTGATTGTGTGTGTGTGTGTGTGTGTGTGTGATTGTGTGTGTGTGTGTGTGTGTTTGTGTGTGTGTCTGAGAGAGAAACAGAGAGAGATCAAAGAAATCAGTCAACAGTGCACTTCCATAGAAATATGATCTTCTATGACAGTTGTCCATATGGTTGATGCCCACTGAATTAATATAGTACAGACTTGCCTATTGAGTTTAATCTAAAAACATATTCTGTTTACAGATTCGTTTTTTTTAGAGGAAGACTGAGATTCCCTTTTTTGTTGTACTGTTTCCATGGGGCCAAAATGAACTGTTGACAAAGTTTATCTGTTCAAGCTCAACAATGAGATTGAATATGAACTTGAAGTACATATAATGCCTTTGGCAGTTATCTTGCTAGCTCTACAAGCTATTTTTGTCCTGCCACAGAATTTCATCCTGCTTTCACCTGAATTGTTTCATGTTGAGACATAATCTACAGCTGAAGTTATCTACCAGACTATAATTGATTCTACCAGATTCTGGCATTGTTTTGTTAGAGCAGGTAATCAGCTTTCACAAAATGTTAGGTTTAAGAACCAATGCAGTGTGACATGTGTAAAGTTTTTTTTTTTTGTCTATTTATGTTTCCTGAAGGTTGTGGTTGCTATCCTGCCTCCTCTGATAACTCTCACTTTCAGCGTAAATGGTAAGCAATGGTCGGTCATTTTTGAGAGTGAGAAAGAAGTGAGACAGAGGTGATGTAGAAATAGAAGCAAATGCCACAGTGAAGGAGGAGGGAAGGAGGAAATAGCAAATTGAAAAGATTAAAAGAGCAGCTTTGTAAGACTGAGGCCCTGTTATGTTTAAATAGTTAAGGTTCATACCACTGAACCACAGTGTGTTGACATGGTATTATCTGCACCTTGCAGCCACAGTTTTTCCCTAATGTCAATAAACTAAGGCTCATATATCGAGAATAATCTTGTCAAATAAGATATACTGTAAATTGTACGTACTTTCATAAGTACTTACATGTGCAAATTAGGATCATATCATCATCATTAGGTGTGCAGAGAAAAGAGACAGCGAAGAGGAAGGGTGGTGTTTAGCAAGAGGTTCTGAAAGTCTCTTAATTGATGAGTTGTAGCTAGTGAGAAGCATCATTATACTTAACCAGTGGGCTGTTTCAGTTTTGGACCCTTAGTGAATCATTGCCGTTTCCTTTACAGTCTCTGTGGGCCCCAACATAATACATAACACATAGTAAGAATATGTTTGGAGCCAGTTGCTCAGGGTAGAATTATGTTCCCTTGTTTTCTGTAGATACAGCTGCGATAGGCTCCAGCACCCCCCGTGACCCTTACGAGGACAAGCGGTTAAGAAAATGGATGGATGTTTTCTGTAGATCATTAATACAGTTTCTTTATTACATATATACTGTACTTTGTACTATATTATACTATACTGTATTAATCCTCCCTGTCTTCTCCTGTGTTCCCCAGTGGAGTGGTCTGTCTTTGTTTTGAGGGTGCTGACCGAACTCAGTCTTATCCTGCTGGTCCAGAATGGTGGTGCTGATGAAGAAGAGAAAAGATCGGAAGGAGGAAGGGTAGTAGAAGGAAGAGATGAAGAAAACTCTTTCAGTTCAATCTTCGCTCTCATCTCTAAATCTCTGCTTCCAAGGTTTGTCTGATTATTTAGTATTGGTCTGACAGTGTCTCTGGTTTGCTCTATTAATTTATGTTTCATAAATAAACTTAACACACCTTAGCTAAGGTATTTTGATAGAATTAGGAGAATGAAACAATTATTAATTTTTTTATTATTATTTCTATTTTTTGTGACAGTAGTGTAATTGGTTATATTTCTGAATATTACAAATTAAGTTGCCAACCAAGGCAATGTTTTATGAGGAATTAACTAGCCTTAGTCCTAATGCAAATATCCTACTAGTCTTGGTAAATACAGTACTAGCTGTATATAAACACAAAATTCATGTCAAAACAGCAGAGGCTGCATGGTTGAAATTAAATTAAGCCTTTGTAGCTTAGAGTCAACTGGTGACAATGTCAGAGCTGAGCTTTAGAAGAACTGATTTCTGAAATGAAAACAGGAATATGTTACAGTCATAAATTCTATCATGGTTAAGTCCACCTTTTATCTAAATGACAGTCTAGTTAAGAAAAGAAAATGTACACACGTTGAGATGTTAGTGTTGTGATAAGAAATTATTTATCTTAAAATCCCTTGCATTTGCTATAAAATAGATTGTATTGAACATTTTGTTTGTTGCACTGCTGTGTGGGATGTCACATCCTTGTACTTGTCAGATCCAGGTAACTGACAAGCATCTGTCTTTATGTGTGTTGGCATCCAATCATTGCACAGTCTGTGGAGAGCAGAGACAGACAAATGCAGTTTGCAGAAGTTCATATCATGACAGAATAACAAGTATACAAAATAGACATTGACATTTGTGTTGTGTTTTTCTCACTTTACTTGACATCTTCTGTGTGGATCTATACTCTTCCTCTTCCTATACCATTATTATTTTTATATCTCCCTTTAAACTGTTCTTGTCTTTTGTGGTTGCCTCACGTGTTATCTCTTGTTCTCTCCACATTCTCTCCATTTTTTTTCCTCACATTCAGAGCTCTCCTTTTCCTCCCCCTTTATGTCCCAAATTCTTTACTCTGCTCATTTTTCCACATTTCCTTTTTTCTCCACCTACTGTATAACAACTCCAGTCCTCTGCCCTCCCCTTACACCCCTTCTTTCCCCCACACCCTTCCCTCCAGGTCTGTTCCAGTTTACACTCTGTTACTAATGATCAGAACAGTAAATTAATTATTAACACTATGAAAGAAAAATGTACTCATGCATGTTTGTGTCTAGGTATGAATGTCTTCTTCAAGGAGCAGCGCCTGTCCAACTCTACGCACTTAAACTGCTGGTATCAATGACTGAGCACAGCACACAGACCTGCAGGTACTGCACACTGTACTGCACTCCATCAGTCACACATAATCAGTCAATCTGTTGAAACATTGTACTACCTAAATGTAACCTATATTACTGTACAATTTCAAGTTTTATCAACATAATATACTGGTGTCATATTGTACAACCGTTGAACAGCACAAGCCATCAAGCAAACCTCAGTCTGCTTTTCCTGATGTGTATTCAGCTCTTAATATACATTATTCCTCCTTAAAGTAACTTTTATGTGGATAGAACATTTGTTACCTAGAGATACAGTACTTTACTTCACTATTATGGTTTTCTATGCAAGCCCAGTCTTTGGCAGGTTTGAGGTGTTATGCAGTCCCAGCAGATACACACACAAATACATGCAGGCACATTTTAGGTTTTCTATGCATAATGTTTTAATGCCAAGGCCAGTCATTCCAAGTTCAGTACTGTGTATCACTTCTGTTTTTTAACTGCACACACACACCCAAACACACTGCATGCACACCACTGGCAGTGATTTATTTACCCACTATAGTACATACAGATATACACAGCTGATACACATTCAGAGCTAATAGAAACTTAAGCACAATGTAGATCACTGGTAGTGAGTGGTAGAGTAACTCACCTGTGTGTTGAGTGTGTGTGTACATGAGTGTGCACATATTTGCATGTGTGCTGATACATGTATGTGCGTTCGATAGATGTGTTCTGACAACAGCTGTCAGTAAGTCTTAATTATCTGGTCATCTATCTTCTCTTATTGGCTATCAACAGATACATAAAGTGAACATAAAGAGATGAGACAGAAAGAGAGAGGGAGAATGAGGTAGGCAAGGTAGAATAGAAGGTGCAACAAAGAAATAGATGAGATGGCTGTGAATAAAGATTAATACTAGAAAGGAGAGAAAATTTTGACAATGGGAAGAAATGAAGGTAGAATGCATTTGGTGTTAAAAGGTGAGCTAGCATGCATAGATGTGCATCATCTCCTGGCTCTGAAGTGAAGGCAAGCAAAATGTTTCACATGAACAAATAATTCAGCTGTACATTAGCCAAATGATGGAAAGCCTTCTGTAGAGTAGTATTTATTTGACTTAATAATAGAGTAATTTATCCTCTAACTTTAAGATGTACATATTGCTAATTCTTTGCCACTTAGTCTTACAAAATACAGTCATCATTAATATTTGTGTATCCCAAAGTGGTCATAGACATGGAGATGTCCATAGTCAAATACTATAGCTTATCAATAGTTTTGTTTCACCTTTTATCTTTCAATGCTAAATATCAATTTATGAAAACCATGTTTGTTCACCTCTCTGTTATATTATCTATTTTTTCCCCTACCAGAAACTCATTTTATCAATGATATTTGCACAATTAAACTCTTATCACTAATATCCCAGTCTCTTCCCATCTCTATTTACACCCAACCCCCAACCCTCTCGGAGTTCAAAGTTCATTGTTGTTTCTGAATATGCCCCTACTTTCTTATCAGTAGTATTGCCGCCTGTTGTCTCAAGCCTTCTCTTACTCCCGCTCCCCTTATCCTTTTCTTTCCTTGACACTAGTAGAGTGATGTGAACTTTTTAAATTGGTGTCAGCACTGTTCTCACTACGTCTGTATTTTTCTCTTTCGCTGGTTTTCCTCTGACATTATTAACATTTTTTTTACATTCTTCTCTGTCTCCATCATTTTCTTTTTCTCATCATCTCTAATTTATTAGCATTTGTCCATATTTCTATCTTTCTCTGTGCCCCCTCTCTACAACTCTCCCTCCATCATTGCAGTTATACAATCAAAAATTAAATTGCCTGGGTCTTGGCTAGATAAGTGTGGCTATGAAGCCTTCCGTGCAGTAATTAGATAGTAAATTGGGAACATTAATGTTGGGAAGGCAGCCTGCTGTCTCTCTCTGCATTATCACAGCCCAGACACACCTTCAAACAACTACATTTACTATGACCTTTAGCCAAAGAACCTCATTCTTTGTGGTTACATATGTGTGAACTCATGTATGTTTAAATGTTCTTATATGTATTTCAGCCAAATGTCCGTCGGTGTGCCTGACCCTTTCACACATTCAATGCTGATCAACTGAATATATAGGTTTTTTTTTCTTAACTGGGTTGCCCATCATATTTTAATTGTAGAAGAATCTAGCTTAATCAAACAATAAGTCTTGCCTATGCTCTTTTTGTTTTCTTCTATCAATAGTTAATGATAAATGATCAGTTCTGCAAAACCTTTACATTATCAAATTGTCAAGTCTCACAAGTGTAATCATTTGCAAGTGTAATCATAAGGTGTTAACAACACCAAGGTGGTTGTTTTCCCCCGCTAAGAGACTGTAATTGCATGTAACATCCTGTTTTACTGGTCTTGTTTCTGGTGTGAATAAACAGATGAAACATAATTTAAAATATTCTTTAGATGGTACAAAAACTCATTAAGATATGTCCTTTATGAATAATTGCACCATCCTCTAGGGAATAACTTTCTTGTGCCTAGTGATATAGGCTAATTTGACTAGGACTTTAAACTGCTACAAAATAACCTCCTGACTTTTATCTTTTCACTTGAAATATCAAGGTCCATGTTGCCTTTTCAAAATCATCTAACATTCAGTTTTACAGCTGCATGTGTTACAACTGACAGCAGGAATATAGTGGAGGCAAAGGTCAATCTAGTTTAGTGGCCATTCATTATAATTGTGATAATTTTCTCCATTATAAAAGTCTTACTGACGACGTATAACTAATGCAGTAGGAGTTGTCTCATTTGTGTTTGTTCTATTATAGGTAGTATGTTGTGTTCTTGTTTGTTTAATTTCTGGTGTTGTGCAGTGTCTGTTGATGTATGGCCGGTAGTTTAAAGGTGGTCCAGTTTATCATGTCGTACTGGCCCGTCCTCTCCTCTCATCTCTCAGCCTGCCACCTACCTAATGGGAGGCCATCCATCATATGTACACACAGACACACATATACACCAATACACACACAGACACACACACTCTCACACACATTTACTCCTTCATGAAAGACCTCACATAGAGTGTCATGCTAAGCAGCAAGTACAGTACATCATTGATCTTTGGATTCATTCATCATAAGTAAAAAAAATAAAAATAAATATATACAGTATGTTACCTATATAGCATTTCAGTAATGGTGGTTATAGTTAGGTAATAACAATGTAATGTCATAACTGATGATTAAAAGTCATTAAATTGTCATGTAATGACTTTTCTACATTTGAACTGCTTTTGTTTTAAGTTAATAGTCCACTTTCCATTATATTTGCTATAATTTATTACCCACCTAGACCTGCCAGCTCCTTCTTGATGGAGATTTCTGAAATTTTGTCCAGTCTCATTTTAAATTATGATAGAATTGTCATTGCGGGGATTTTAACATTCATGTTAATGATTTGTCCAATACTCTTGGTGCTGACTTTTTAAATATAACAAATTATTTTAATTTTCAGCAACAGGGATCTGGCCAAATGCATAATGGTGGCCAATTGTATAGCTACTTTGAAAAGTAGACCTGATCCACTGACTGACTAGGAAACAGCTCTATTTGTTATTGTCCTATTGTCCTTTACTCAATTTTTTATTGAATTCTCAGTGGATGACTTTAACATTCATGTAGATGTAGATAATAAATGTCTCAACACTGCATTTAATTCACTGATAGACTCCATTGGTTTTACTCAAAATGTAAATAAACCCACTCACAGTCTTAATCACACCCTCGATCTTGTTCTGACTTATGGTGTTGAAATTGATCATTTCACGCTTTTAAGGTAGCTGTGGCCAAACCTTTACACAAAAAACCTACTCTTGATTCAGGGGGTTTAGCCAACTATAGACCGATATCCAATCTGCCCTTTATCTCTAAAATCCTTGAAAGGTTGCAGAGCAAATTTTGTGACCACCTGTGCAGGAACAGTATGTATGAAGATTTCCAGTCAGGATTTTGTACGGAAACAGCACTGGTAAAAGTCACCAACAATCTTCTCTTAGCTTCAGACAACAGACTTCTCTCTTTACTTGTCTTGTTAGATCTTAGTGCTGCATTCAACACTATAGATCATAATATTTTATTACACAGACTGGAACACGTCATTCCAATAAGTCTTACTTACGGAGTTCCACAGGGTTGGATCAAATCTCTCTTGATACATGTCTCACTTAGGCAATATTATAAGGAAACACAATTTCCATTGCTGCACAGATGACACCCAGCTATATTTATCTGTGAAGCTGGATGAAACAAATCAATTGGTCAAACTCCAAGCCTGGCCTGTCTGATGTCTACAGACATGTTATCTAGTCATATTGCTACCTTAGATGACATAGTATTGCCCTTAAATACTACTATGAGGATTCTCTGAGTTATCTTTGACCACGATGTCTCCTTTACCTCCTACATAAAAGAAATCTCTAGAACTGCCTTCTTCCACCTAAGGAATATCTCTAAATTTAGAAGCATCCTGTCTCAAAGTGATTCTGAGAAACAAATCCATGCATTTGTTACTTCTAGACTGGACTACTGTAATTCACTACAAATAGGATTGAGTTACAACCTCCAGTTAATCCAAAACGCTGCACCCAGAGTTTTGACTGGAATTAGCAAGAGAGCTTATATTTCTTCTACATTAGCTTCTCTCCATTGGCTCCCTGTAAAATCCAACATAGATTTAAAATCCCTCTACTCACATATAAAACACTTAATGATCAAGCTCCATCATATCTTAAAGACCTCATAGTACCATATTATCCCAGAAGAACACTTCGCTCTCAGAGTGCTGGTCTACTTGTGGTTCCTAGAGTATCCAAATGTAGAATGAGAGACAGAACCTTTAGCTATCAAGCCCCTCTAGTGTGGAACCAGCTCCCAGTTCAGGTTTGGGAAGCAGACACCTTCTCTCCTTTCAAGACTAGACCTGACTTTCCTTTTAGATAAGGCGTATAGTCAGAGCTGTCTCAGGTGACTCTGAATCTCTTAGTTATGCTGCTATATTCTGCTGGGGTACCTCCCTTGATACACTGAGCTCCTCTTCTCTTATCTATCCACTCATATTGTATCATCATATCATCATGTCATATACTTTGTGTTTTCTCTGTCCTGTAGTTATGCTTTCTCCTCTCTGTCTCCCTCTATCTGGTTCTGCTGGAGGTTTATTTTGATAAAGGAAGTTTTTCCTCTCCACTGTTGCCTTGTGCTTGCTCAAGTGGGACTGTTGGGTTTTCTGTACAATTCTCTATGTAGTTATATTCTGTAAGGTCTTAAACCTTACACTGTAAAGTGCCTTGAGATTAAGGGTACAAGAACCTCCCATTTTTCAGAGCTTGTTTCAGCAAATCGCCACAATCCTAGATATTATTATTTCAAACTGTTGATATGCTAGTTAACTCAGTTCTTTCCCATGCCTCAGTTCTTATTTGAAGTAAAAGATTGCTTAGGATGACATTTGCTCTTTATACTGAACAGATCGCTGTCTACTGGTTGTGTTCCAGACTATTTTATACCTGCCTGCATACAGCCTATTTTAAAGAAACCTGGGCTTGATCCTGCTCTCCCTGAAAGTTATCTTCTCGTTTCCAAATTGCCTTTTATCCCTTGCTCCCTAGTTACTTGCTATAATATTTTTGAAAGGTTCCAGTCTTGCTTTCTTAAAAACCGCAGCACAGAGGTAGCTCTTTTAAGAGTCACGAATGATCTTCTAATGAACGCTGATTCGACAGGCGGATCGGGGGCTGCGTCCACAGTGATGCGGGCTCTGTATCGGTCCGTAGTGGTGAAGAAGGAGCTAAGCCAAAAGGCGAGGCTCTCAATTTACCGGTCGATCTACGTTCCCACCCTCACCTATGGTGACCGAAAGAACGAGATCGCGAATACAAGCGGCCGAAATGAGTTTCCTCCGTAGGGTGTCTGGGCTCTGCCTTAG
>JAUMHL010000009.1:18131524-18144902 GCA_032362345.1 Sandelia bainsii | reverse complement strand
TGGGTATCCCTGCTGAAGCTGCTGCCCCCGCGACCCGACCTCGGATAAGCGGATGAAGATGGATGGATGGATGGATGAACGCTGATGCTGGCATGTGTTCTATTCTAGTGTTGTTGGATCTGAGTGTTGCGTTTGACACAATCTATCATAAAATTCTGTTGGATAGACTGAGGCACTGGGTGGGTATATCTGGCGCAGCTCTAGACTAGGAATAGGAAGTCTTGTGTTTCTATTAACGATTCCATGTTGTAATTTTCCCCTAGTAAGTATGATGTGCCCCAAGGGTCAGTTCTTGGTCCAATCTCATTTTTGTTGTATATGCTTCTATCCACAGACATAATATTTCTTTTCATTGTTATGCTGATGACCTCTCTATTATGCCCATGGACCATGGTATGCTGAGTTCTCTATAGGAATGTATGAATTATATAAAAAATAGGATGTCTTTTAATTTTAAGTTTTTAATTCTAATAAATTCTCATTATTGGACCACAAAATAAGTAAAATACTGCCATTTACAATGCCTTTAGTACAATATGTTAAACTTGTTGCTAGAAATTGAGGTGTTCTTTTTTATTGCAATTTAAGTTTTGAGACTTAAAACATCTACAAATTGTTCAGAAATCTAATGCTAGGCTGTTGACTAGAACAGGGAGGTTCTCTCTCCATTGATTCCCTGTTTATTTTAACATTGATTTTAAGATTCTATTGATTACATATAAAGCTTTACATGACCTGGCTCTAGCTTACATATCAGATCTTTTAATTCCATATGAACCTTCAAGAAATTTTAGATCCTCAGGATCTGGAATGACCTGCTTAAATAAATCAGGCTGTCTTGAGTCAGCGTACTCATTAATTTTGTGTGTGATTTTAGCTTTGTGTTTTATTTCTGCTTGTTTTTATAGCACAGCACTTTGTACTTTGTTTGAAAAGTGCTTTATAAATAATGTAACATTATCATCATCATCATCATCATCGTTGTTGGTGTTGATGTTGTTGTTGTTATTATTATTATTATTGTTATTGTACACATACAATAAATTAATATAATGGTAGTCACCATAGTAATAACCAGGAAATAGCATTGAGAACTACAGTAACTAACTGTTCTACACACATTAGTTTCTGTATAGTAACAATAGAACAGAGATGTAAAATGCAAAGCTACCTGTTTCTACTTTAGAATAAATGTTTCAAGAATCAGAGATTAATGTCTTTTGTTTCACAGTATTGATTTGAAATATTTATATATTTGAATTAAATTTTATTTATTTTTTTAATTTCCAGATGTGTATCTCTAGTATTGTAGGCTAACCAAGAAAAACACTAGGTATATGATACCTAAGACTAACTACTCGGCATCTTACTTAGATGCCCATCTTTCGTATTTAGACTGAAAAACTGCCCAGTCGAATAAATGATGCTGATGATGAGCTGAGAATGTGGTCTGTTGGTGGGGAATGTTTTCAACACACATTAGGATAAAATGAAACAGATATTGATTTGGATTGATTGTGCAAAATGTAGCAGGATAACTGAAGCAAAAGTAAACTGAAACGACGAAATGTATATCCCAGAAAGTTGATTCTGTTCATCTGGACATAGTGTTTTTCAGTAGAAAACACTTACGTGGATTATTATTTCCTTACCTGGATTATTGAGCATGATCTGAGACACGATGAAATGTATACAACAACACAGAATATAAATTATGTTATATGTGTGTGTCCTATTTTTGCTGACGTCTCAGTGTTGGACACTGTTAAATCGGCTTATTGAAATAAAGGCTTACATCATCGATCTGATAGCTGCTAGAAGCTATAAATCATAGTTTGATGGAAGGCTTTTTTTATTTTTTTTTATTTTTTTTGGTGGATGGGGTGCTGTTACCTTCAGCATATTAATGCCTGTCTGACTGTAGCTAGTTTTTTCCCATACCAGCCTCAATACCTTCTTGCTTTTTAATGCACACAAATACACAGGCTTGTGTGTACACAAGCGTAGGCACTCCAACCAGATTATAATGATTGTGAATCAAAAAGCGTTAATCAGTAAGTAGACAAAATGCCATTTCTCTCTCCCTCTCCCTCCCTCTATGTTCTACCTGCTTTTCTTCCAGTTTTTAAGTTTCAATTCATCCACATAGTTTCACTCTCTACTTCCTACTTCCAGCCATTTGTTTCTTCACTTCTCCGTCCTCCCTTTATTTCATGTCCAATTTTTTCTCCTTTTCTTCTAATATTACTCCTCTTTTTTCTTGTTGCCACATGTGATGTTCTCTTACCACAGTACCCCCTTCTCTGCTCCCCATGTCCTTCCCACTCCTCTCTCACCTGCTTTCACTTAATTTGCTCTCCTTGCGTCTCCTTGACATCTTTTCTCTCTCACTAATTTCACTGGTACCAGACAGGAGTTGTTATAGTGGAACTCCAACCCTAATGAAGATGAAACAGACCAGTTTGTTTGTGTGTGTGAATGCAGTGCAGTGAATTGCAGCTAAATTAAATTAATTTCTCACCCTAGTTTTTCTACCTCTGCTCTAATATGTATTTTCTCTTTCCCATTCAGGTTGATCAAACACAGTAGGATCCTACTGAGAGTTTTCCAGCTTATTATGGTAAGAAGCCAATCTCAGTTAATAATTTAATCAATATGTTTTCATTCAGCCAATCAGTCAATCACTTGGTCAGTTAGTTAGTGCAGGAAAAAATAATAACTAACTATTTTATTGCAGATCAATTATTTTCTATCCCCTTGCCTCTCTTTCCTCTCTTACTCCTTCCCTCTAACCCTTATAACTGTATTACTTGACTGAGTGTTCGACATATTAGTGGGCTGGTGTAATTGACTGGCAGGTCAGCGATAGAGAGAAGGAAGGGTTAATAGAGTAGCGATATTGACTAAACTATTAAGATTGCACACAAATACGCAGCACTTGTCTGTTATCAGTGAAGCATAACAGTGTTACTAGTAAACAATTTAATTCACCTGACCCCTTTTTTCATATGCACAATCTAATGCACCCACAAACAAAGACAAAAAAAATCTGCTTTCAGCAAACCGACCCAAATTATATTGTACATAACACACACACACACACACACACACACACACATATATATAATCAGTATTCTGCATGGCTACCCTTCCAGCCCTGGCTCGCAGATGTAGAATGTTAAAACACTGTTATCCAACAGCCTGATTAACTCTTCTCCTGATTGTTTACTATTATCTGAACCAGTCATGTCAGGATCCATTAATGCCATTTGTATTGCTCATGTTTGGATTGATTTATGCTGCCTGAAACACTCTAATCTGGATTGATTACACCTGTCTCTGGTAATCACACTTGCCATGGACAAACTCACCTAATTGTATTTGTCTAGATGATGAAGTACGTCTGCTTCGTACATGAAAGGACCTCAGGAAGCAAACTAGACTGGGGTTCTTAACTGGTTGATTGCTGTGCTTGAGGGGGCAAAAGAATGGGTTGCAGTCAAATACGTTTACAAATCTTGCTCACTTACACTGTATTGTAATTACACCAGTCGAACCTAGTAAGCTGAATGTTCTCTAAACATGAGCTATATGACACTGAGTCACTAAGTTAAAATTCATTTTGTTTTGCCATTTCCCATTGCTCTTTGTCAGGTTTATGCTTTCAGTAATGTACACAGTTTCATTTTGTGACTTATTAGTCCACAAAGATCAAAATAAATTAGCTTTGTCATTTGTTGTTACTAACAGACAGAATGTCCTAGGTGTGAATTGATGTCATTGTCTACAGCCTCAGGCTACTGCACATGATGAGGACCAGTCAGGCTTATCAGCCCTTACAGATCACACTGATGCGAACAGACCCTGCAGGCAGAGCTGGTGTATCTCAGAGAGGATCAAGCAGTAAAATGAGGGCAGGGGAGAGAAGGGAAAGTGTATTAAGAGGAAGGAAAGGTAGTTTTGTAAGGAGGAGTGGTACAGGGAGAGTAAAGGGATGAAAAGGAGTAAGGGGAAAGTGGATAGTACAGGCTCATTCCTTGTTTCTCTTCAAAAACAATCCAAAATCATACATTACAACTCCACCATCCTGTAATAGATTAAATAAATTTGCTCAACATAGTACCATAATAACTACTTTTATAATACGTATATAGAATAGTAGATAAATCTATGCAATGCATAAACAGTTTTTTTTCTTTCTGTGGTTGGCTACAGTGTGGCTGATGACACACTAGTAATAAATTACCTCATGTGCCCTTTAGGGTGTCCTATCAGCAGTTTTACAGATTTACTTTTATTGGTGGCCTATATGAAAAACTCTGGGATAAATTCACAGAAAGACTGGTTCTGCCACACTAATTCCAGCTCTCTTAACACATTCATGATATGAGTTTCCAGGAACAGACTTGAAGGCCTAAAACACTTATCTATATCAGAAAAAGCAGACCTATTTTGGCAACCTTCAAAAGGTTGATAATTTGAAGTTAAGACATTCAAAATAGAGTCAACTGATTGTCGTCAGTAATAATGTATTCTTATGAAATGTCAATAACTCCTCATGCCCCACAAGAACACAGACTTTAATGCATGATGAAAGTCTATGACAGAAATGTCACCATTGATAAACAGTACTCACAGTACATGGATCCTTGTCTTACCTGATCCTGTCTCTTCCTCCTTCTTTTCTAGGCTAACAGTAATGATGTTACAAGTGGGATCGTCCAGAATGCAGTCGCCTTGCTATGTAACCTTAGTGGAGACACAGTCTTAGACCTGGAGCCACTACACCAGCAAGGTACAGTATATATGTATGGATATATATGTATGAAGATAGGAAAGATGTGACATTCCTCAGCTTTGAGAAAAATCTTACACCCTTTTATTCTTGTTTTGAGTTTTCTTTTACACTAGTATTATTATTACTGAATGAGTAAAGTTAGTCCTAAAGGCCTGTCTGTCATTGAACCTTCTTCACTACTGCACAGTGTGTTTGTTATCATGTTTCTGCTCTGCTAACATTAGTTATTGTCATGTTACTTGTCTTGTTGACATCTTGTTTTCCCCAGCCTGCTGTCCTGGTGCAGCATAATGCTTATTCAGGTCAACAACCTTGGCTGCGCGTGTGTGTAACCATGAGCACACACTGTGTGTGTGTACTGAAGTTGCACTGAAAGTAAAGTAAAAACACTTATTTTTTGGATTTTCTATTTAAGTGTGTTTTAATTTCTTGTTTTCTCTCTCTAATCTTATTGCATCTCATTCTGTCCATCATTTCCTTTGCACCTCGTCTTCACTGTAACTTCTCACCCCCCAGAACCGCCACCAATATCAACTACTCCTTTCCTTCTATTTTCTTTGGGTCAGCAGTGCAGCAGTTCAGTAGTCAGCATCATTATCGTCCAATCCACTCCTCTCAACACAGAACTGTCAACCCAGCAATAATAGTGGCCGAGCAATTAACACTATCTTTCTTTACCTTACCTTACCTTGCCTTACCTTACCTCTCCTCTCCTCTCCTTTCCCCTCCTCTCCTTTCCTCTCCTGTATTAACTCTTTCTCCATTTATTATTCCTCCTTTTCCTATTCTACGATCATCTTCCCAGTCTTCTCCTTTTCTTCTTTTCCTCTGCTCCCATTCTAACCTGTCCTCTGTTTTGGGGCAACTTATATCTTCTCTTTCTCCTTTCTTTTTTCATTTTGGTTCACTCCAGATCAGTGTGATGATGGCAAAAAAGGATGGAGAGGAGGAGAGGAGAGAAGAGAAGAGGAGAGGAAGTGTGTATAATTGGCTTTTTAAGGTGTGACAGAGAGAGGAGGGGAAGTTTGGTTGTGGGCATGTGTGTGGGGCGGCAATGAAATAGACTGTGAAGAAGAGCAAAATAGGGAGGTGGGTTTTTGTGTTTGTGTGAATGTATTTGTGCCTATGCATCTATGTATGTGTGCAGCAGAGAGGAGATGTCTGCATGTGTATGTGGTGGGTGGTGGATGCAGGAGCACCGTGTGTGTGTGTGTGTGTGTGTGAGAGAGAGAGAGAGAGGAGATGAGGTTTATAATTGGACAGATTTGCCTCTGACTGAGATAATACCCCCTGGGGATTGAAGATAGAGAGAGCAAAGAGAGTGACACAGAAGAAGAGAATAAGAGAAAGAAAAAGATAGAAAAAAGCATGAGCAAATAGAGAGGGAAAATGATAGAACCAGGAAAGGAAAATGGGAGGTAAAAAGGGTAGTAGAGAGGTGACTGAGAGGAAGAATGAGTTATATAGATAGGGTGGTGCATTTGGGTGAGAAAACAGGGAGCAAGAATGAAATGGTAGAGAGACAGTGACAGTTTAAAAAAGTGAGGGAAAGAGAGAGACTGGAGAGGTATAGTAATAATAAGTTGTTTAGATAGTAACACTATGTAAACAAAGTTCTTACTGGTGACAGTATATCTTTCTGCTCTGGTGTTAATTTGTGAACATGTAGTACGCTAATTTAAACGAGATTAACATTACATGGGAATTTAGTGGATACGCTTTTCTTTGTGGTCTTTAATAATTTAATTCACTGTTTTGGACAGGATAGTTGTGGACATTGAACAGGACAAAGCCAAAAACCAAAACCCAGGGAGACCCAGGAGAGTTATAGGGGATGTAAAAATGCTGTGTGAGATGAATTTGAGCCAAAAATTGTAATCTCTTCTGTAATAACTCAGTTAAGTCTTAACACAATTACATCATTCAGTGTGATTTATACTTCCTAAAGATATCATTCTCCATGCTTATTGCAAATAAACACCCATCCATCACATCACATTTTTAAGATCCACTTTAAAAGACAAGGTTCATTTACGCTATGGACAAGGTTTAAACTAACTAAGTGGACTAAATGTGCTGAAAAGCAGTAGGTAATTGTAGGTGTAGTTATTACCAGGAAGGGGGTCAAAAATTCCCCACACATGCAATCTGGTATTTTAAAATCACTCCACCTCTCCTAAAGAAGTGAATCCCATCTGAAAGATGCCTGAATCAGAATTTGATATTTGTTTTGTAGGCACATTGATAAGAAAACTGCATGATGCAATACAAAAATCACAGAGCAACAACAACAGTAAAGATTTAAAATCATTTAACAAATGTTTTAGGATCACCTTGAATTTTGTATTAGGCTGAGTTGCTGACAAGGTGTCAGTTAATTAAAAAATGCTTGTCCTTTAATTAATTAAAGCAGCCTTTAGTGTCTGTGTTTTCTTCAAGGTCTTTGGGTTTGACCCATCACCAATCCTTGTTATTTCTCTTGACCTTCTGTAAGAAGCTTAGAGGAATTTTGTAGGTAATTGCTTCTTTGCCAGTGTTGCCAAGTTTCTGTGGAACTTGCATCTATGAATAGTCAATTTAAATTGGGTTGAAGTTATTTCCCCTAATGATAAAAAATTCTATAATGGCTATTCTACAGTGTCCATATGTGTCTAATCAATAAGAATGCCCCCTGGCATTATTTATACCACAGTGATGTGTCTTCCATATTAATGTTTTCATATTAGGCAGCACACACGGTCATTGTGTGTTAATGAGACTTATGTTATATTTATTTATATATGTATATATATTATATTATATATAAATAAATATAACATAAATCGCCCCCTGCGGGCAGTCTTCTTCCTTCAAGCTTGGGTCCTCTGCCAGAGGCCTGGGAGCTGGAGGGTCCTGTGTAGTATCTTAGGTGTTCCTACAACTTTGCTCTTCTGGACAGAATTCTTGAATGTCGTTCGTGGAATCTGCTGGAGCCACTCCCCCAGTTTGGGGGTCATTGCCCTGAGAGTTCTGATTACCACAGGGACCACTGTTGCTTTCACCTTCCACATCTTTATTAGCTCTTCTCTCAGGTCTTGGTATTTCACAAGCCTCTGAAGTTCCTTCTTCATGATGTTGCCATCACTTGGTATTGTTACATCTATCACTACGGCCTTTTTTTCTCTGTCTGTCCACCACTACTATGTCCAGGTGGTTATCCATTATCAGTTTGTCAGTCTGTATGTGAAAGTCCCACAGGATTTCCTTTGGAGGTGGATCCATTTTCACCTTGAGACTTCCAGCCCATACTTGGCCCAGATGTTCCTGTACACTATGCCAGCCACTTGGTTATGGTGTTCTATGTACGCCCTGCCTGTTAGCATCTTGCACCCTGCTGTTATGTGCTGGATTGTATCAGGGGCATCTTTACACAGTGTGGTAGACTCCACCCTCTATTGATCTTGCCTTTGTGCTGTCTTACAGTCCAGCTTTGTCCAGCCACTGATATGATTTTTCAATGTCAGCCACTTCTATGTGCCGATGGTATATACCATGCAGGGGTTTGTCTGTCTGTCAGTTTCCTGTTCTCGCTCCCCTTCCTCCTTGAGTGTCTGCTGCCTGTAGTAGAGTATACTGTGTGTGTGTGTGTGTGTGTGTGTGTGTATAACATATGTGATATGTTTTTCAGGCAGATTTCAAGCTTTTGGTATTAGTTTTAGTTAGCTTACCTGAGTGGATCCACTTAGTTTTCTTGACCAATGAATAAAAGAACAGTTAGCCATAGGGTGGCACCCTAGGCCCTGGGATGAATATATGCTGTATAGTGATGTTTTAATTAGATAATTAAATTAAGTTATAATTAATAAAAGGTGCCCAGGACCTATCAATTAAAGGTCTTGATTTAAATCAACTAGAACATTATCCGTTAAGCAAACATAATCAGTTGGTTGCTTATTTTCTGTTTCCATAAAACTTTCCTACTTTGCTTAGACAGTAATGCTCTGAGCCATCCATACTGTTGATTCCCAAAAGAACTCTTTTTACAGTGGTCTATAAATAGATAATATTGCAAAGCATTGTAGAAAGTCTATTTTTAACATAAAGTCCAAACTCCAAAGTAGGACAGAGCACAATAGTTTTCATTCAAATCAGTCCCCTTGCCTTAAAATAAGCAAGTGACATTTGTTAATAGACCATTTCACATTTTTTAAATGTGTGCATTAGTATTAACTGAATGAAGTTGTTATTCCTGTGATTACACTTTGTTATATCCCCAGTTGCAGGTATACACACAAACATACAGTTTAGACATCCATCCACCTATATCTGTCAGTTAAATCAGTATTTTCTTTACCTTTATTTATACGGGGATGATTTGCTGAGAGGTAGCCTCTCCTCTCACATTACCATAGTTACACACATCAGTCCCCACCAAATTCCAATTTATTAATTTATTTTATTTTAACCATGTAATTGACCAGTGGCAGTCTTGTGTTGTGCCTGGTCCAATCCTGAATACATTTTAGCTTCACTTGCTTTACTTAAGCATAGTACTCTATAAATAAAGGGGTCATAGTACTCTTTAAATGATTTTTATGGAACTTTGTGTTGTGTTTGTGGTCAATACATTGCCATCAAGAGTATCTTGATGAGTTGCATAGTTTAGTTTAGGAAGCTTGTGTGGAATAAGGAGGTACAGGTAACAGTTAGTTAAACATTTCCTTTAACGTTTCTGCAATTCTTTGGAAACAACTTAGTATTTGTTGTGCATCATGTAATTACGGTTTCCTACAGTGGGTAAAGAATGCATAATTGCACTGTGCTTTGGAAATCTTAAAAAGTTAAAGTGGCCATAATATTCTTTAATTTATTCTGGGGCTCTATTTATACAAGATAGTATAAATAATATATTTCAAGTTGATAGAGTGCTAATACATACATCCAAATACATTTGAGACTAAAAAGGCTTGTTTGAGCTTTTTTCTTATGTTTAAGGCCATCCTTCCCCCATCCCACTTTGTTCTGATTGGCCAGCTTTTGGATCGCAAAACTATGTTCAAAACTGTGGTTGCTGGCACCACCCCTATCTTTCGCTGGCTCTGGATGCCGTCTCAATAAACTGTAGCAGTATAACATCACACAGTTATTTTGGTTTTCCATTGAGCAAGTGTCAGCTTCTGAAATATACTTGCACATTTTCAAGCTGAAATTTGATTAATTTGAATTTGATGTGGACAAATTTATAAAAACACAATTCTATTCTATCTAATTTATTACGATGTGAAATGGTTATGTTACATCTTAGGCATACAAAGCTCTCCTTTACAAAAATGTCTTACCTATAGGAATACAGTCTATTCTCTGATTGATTGGAGCACAGCTGTAGGCCTAATGTATTTTTGTAGCTTTAGCTTTGTAAATTATATTTGCCGTATTGTAGAGTAACACACGGGCCATCTGTCAGCATTATGACATAATTCATGAGCAATGTAATAAAATAACTGTAAGTAAAGTTTATCTAGCACCTTTCTAGAACATCACAAATTGCTTCATAAGATAAGATAAAAACAAGGCATATGTATAAATAATAGGATAGGGTCTTGAGCTGGTTTTTCCACACAATTCACAGATCTTAAATTTAATGGGAGGCAATTCCAGAGTCTAGGAGCCACCAGTTCCTTTAGTTTGAGTCTAGAGCAAGGAACAGCTGAACAAACCCTGATCAGAGGACCTTAGAGACCTGCTGGTGTTAAAAGGTTGTAGTGGATCTCTATTGGACAAAGGTGCCTGACATATACTGCTCTGAAAACAAGTACAAGTATCTTGAATTGAATTCTAAATTGAATTAATAACTGATACAAAACAATATCTAAGGTACATATTTGTATTTTTACAACTAAGCGGTCCCAGTCCCGGTCCGGTTCCAATTCTGATTGCTCCACCTTCCCAGGTACAGTGGGAACAGCACCATCCTTCAGTAATTACCTAGCTGAGGATCCTGCTGCACACTGGGGCAGGTTGTGAAAAAGTTGTCCTTGAAGTGCTGTGAACAGATAAAAACTTTGCTTAAAGTCTTTTACAGGGTAACTGTATCCATTTTTGTTTATGGTTTCATATTTCATCATTTTATTGAGTCTGTAAGTGCATTTTGTTTGCCATTGCTGGTAAATTTCAGTCAAAAGTACTGTACTGTATTGTACCAAGAAGAGGCAGAGTCCAACATAATTTTTCGCTTTATCACTAGAATCTCTTATAATCTGTGAGTTTACAGTGAGTCATCCAACATGCAGTTTTATACACCCATCCTGATCTATAGCCTTTTTTTCATTACCAGAGTTTGTCTTGGTGTGACATGTCTCATTTTGTTCTTCCAGTCAAACCTTTCTCTCTCTCTCTTTTTTTGTCATGTTAACCAAGTCTTACAGTGGAAACATAAATGTTCACACAGTGGAAGCAAAACCTACTTGTTAGCTGTTTAGTTTAGTTTTGTCTACATAAATTTTAATTTTATATCCTAGTACATATGATCACAAGGTACAAGCACATTCTGTGCTATCTACCATAAGTTTATTTACATATATGACTGCACATCAGGATCACATTAATGGCAGAAGTTGTCTTTATTTGACTGAGTAAAACATTACATTACACTGTTTAATTACATCACATCTCACTTACAGCAAGCAAGTATTTTAGTCACTTTCGATCATACACACATCTACCTTCTAAATAAGGATCTATTGGAATGGAAAATAACCTGGGGTTCATTTTCCCCAGTAAAGCCAGTGATTTTATTAATTTATTATTATTTAACTGATCCTTTTTTAGTGCACAGATATGGAAATGAACTACAACTTTTTTTTGGGATGCATGTGTCATGTCAACATAGCCAAGGCAGAATCTAGCTAGTCTTTACTACAGAGATATGTGGTGAGAACAGATCAGGGACATAGAGCAGGAAAATGCAGTATCTTTAGTGTCATGGTTAGTTTAATGAGCAAAGAAACATGGATTGGCACTTTAGTAAGTGGTTTTATTCATGGCTTAGCCAGAGCTAGAATCTTTACAGCATGTTTTACATTGGACAATTTTCTAGGGAGGTATAGACTGAGGTGAGAGGGAAAGGAAACTGATAAGGAGAGAAGAACAGAATGCTCAGAATATTTTATAGATGAACATCTAAATTGAGTTGTATTTTGTTGTTGCTACTTGTGTTCAAATTGTGTGGACTTGGGGATGTTGATACTGTCAGGTTTTCATTAAGAAATGTAACCTTGCACAACACATGTTTTGTTTAAATAGAAAAATGTCAAAATCAGCTTTTTTCTCTGCTAAACAAATTGGTCACAATAAAATGTTAATTGATTGATGAGGGAGGGTGTCTCTCATGTTGCAGAGGAACCATCAGTCCACTGTGGAGTCTGCAGTTAAAGACATTTATGTAGGCTCAGGGATACTGTTACCTTTCACGCCTCAGACACACAAACCCCATTTCCAGAAAAGTTGGGACTTTTCTATATCTGTACAAAGAAAATATCTTTTCACTGACCAACTAAAATGCATTTTGTAAAGCAAATGTATGGTATTATGCAAAAAAGAGAATTGTCAGCTTAAAAAGAATATTTGTCAACACAAGGTTGATTTGATTAATTACAATGTGTGTCACTAGTTTAAGTGCATAATCAACACTGAGGGACTGGGGGACATCCTCCCTAAAACATGAAAAATGGTCCTTTGTCCCTTCCAATATTTGTCATGGCCAGTCATCAAACATCTCGAAATCTAAAGAAAAACAAATGTTCTCCCCTTAATATTCTGTGTTACAGTGACTTCTATGTAAGTGAACAATGCGCACCAATCACAATTGTTCACTAACATGTCTACTGGTCAAACACATTATTAATTTTAATCATGGCACTGTGAACCATCCAGATTATCAGTATGTTGTTGGACAAAATGCTCGATCACACGTGGAAATTCTGTGTACCTTAGCTCACACTGCGTGGTGCAACATATTTATTTATCATTCTTATCATCATCTATCATCCTTACAGTGAATGATAAATAAATATGTTGCAGACACACTGAAATAACACCTGTATCTCTTACACACCTTATTTTCATAATAGTCTAAGGGAGGCTAAGCCTCCACCAAGCTGTCATGTAAATATTTTGCTAAACTTTTTGTGGGTCACTTGGCTTGCAATGGGTAACAGTTGTTTTTAGCCAAAGGAAGGGAGAGAGCGAGATAGATCAGGATAGACAAAGCCTCTAATACCTGATTGGAATGATCAGTGTTATGTTCCTGACCTTGAAATGTACTTTGCCTGTCTGTGTATTTTTGTGCCAACCGCAGCGCGCACTGTGCCACAGGTAGAATGAGTAATACAAAGTCGAATAAACAGGTGGGAGGTTTATTAAGATAAATCAGAGCCAGAACACAGTGCCGTTATGCATGACTATCCACCATGTTTGCCTTAATTAAATCTTGCAAATGACACAAAGCTGCTGCGGAACCTACCACCAGTGGCGGAGCCAGACTTTTTTTATGGGGGTGGCCAGGCAGAGACCATTGCTATCTTTGGGGTGGCACGGAAACAG
>JAUMHL010000009.1:18119453-18131424 GCA_032362345.1 Sandelia bainsii | reverse complement strand
AACATTTACCTTTGTTCTACAGGCATTTTATTAATCTCCAAAGACCCTTCTAATGATCTGGCACTTTTTAGGTCTTTTCCCAATGGAGTGTTAAAATCATTTTCACGCGTTTTCCATGTTGTGACTCCGTCTCCGAATCAAAACAAAGAAGCCGACCCGCCAGAGAAACAACTCAAAACTGTTTTGTCGTGCAACAGAAAATACATTTTACCTCCGGATGGTTAGAAGATGTTCTCACAATAACAACTGAACAACTATAAGTATTTCTGAACAAACAAAACATTTAAACATTGCCGCTAACTTTGGGGAATGAGATTTTTTGTTGAGTACAAAGTTACCTGCTTATACTGCCATGGGCGACTTTTATTTCACATCTGAAGAACTCAGAAACGGTCTTCTTTTCAACTTCAGACAGCGAGTAAACTGAATGCAGAGTAACAGAGGAAGGAAGCTCAATTGGGTAGGTGTGTTGCTTAAAGGCGTCCTCTCGGAAACGTGAGCAGAAGCTTCCGCAAGACCAAAAACGGTGCGGCCCGAAAAACGGGTGTTGTGTGGGGTGGCCAGACCTTTGTGAATGGTGGCCGCGGCCACCCCTGGCCACCCCCTGGCTCCGCCACTGCTACCACACATCTCTATAAATTTGAAACTGGTCTTTTAGAAGTTGGTATTCTCACTGTAACTGAGGTTCATTAACACTGTGTGCCCAGACTCTTCTGTACAACTGTTTTTGTATTTACTTCAATTACTCTTCCTGAGACTGAGACTACTGAAACTATTACACTAGACCAACACATTCTTAATATACAGTATTTACCCCTACTTCCCTCAAAAAGTCTGACTGAAAATTTTGCCCTTGCACTAGTTCATATTATTAAATGAACCTGTGAGCAAAACTGTTTGTTTCGTATTTATTTATTGTTTTAATTTTATATATTTAATGTTTTTGGCTGGGAAGACCAAAAACAAAAATGTAACATCTGTTTGATTTCACCAGTCATAAACAGCAGTAATGCTTTAAGTATTTCATCCACACTGTTCTCATACAGACCTACATTTCCACTGCACAGGGCTAACAGAGGTGGTGGTGAATACACTATCAGAAGCTGCACTGGTCTACATAGATGGAAAGGAACATTCTGGAAAGAAGATGGGCCATTTTGTTTTACAAGCTCTTCTGGAACTACTTCACAACATACTAAAACAAACCTCATCTGTTGTTCGCTCTGCACTTCAGGTATGAGCATTTAATAACAGCTAATCATAATAAGAACTCACTGTCCTCTATACAGTAACAGTCACAAAACTGCCTTTGAGGGTAGAAGAGGTAAGAAAATGCACTGAAACACTGTCTAGTGTCGTACAATACTTTACCACTCTATTTTTTTATTATTATCTCCCAGTAACAAAGATTATATATTGTGTATTTGCACAAAATAATTTCATGGAAGTATCAATAGACTGTTTCTGCATGACATAAATGTAACACTGCCCAACCGAGAACATTTCACAATCAATACAGTGACTACTGAATGTCAGGGTCTATAACATAAAAAGGTGACCTGACATGAAAAAAGTGACCTGTCAATAACAATTTCTGTACTTCTAAAGATGACTGCATTGCTCCTTGCTAAGTAATCCTGCCACGGCTTTTCGTGTTATACAATATTTTCTAGTGATTGTTAGTGTCCAGTTGTTTTGCTGTGTCATGTTATATCGGTCCTTATAGTATGTTATATTTCTCACATTGATTCACCACTGTTAACCAAACTCTGTTATCTCTGTTGAGCACAGAGTCACCAACAGAATTACAAAGTAATCTCCCTCAAAATGTTTTCCTTGTATCATGTCCCTGAAGGCATGTGTGTACCGTTGTGTGTTTGTGAGTGTATGTGTGTGTCCACTCATGTTTGCACTGGAAGCTGGCAACTGCAATATTGAAGTTGTGGACTCAGGAGAAAGTGGTTGAGGTCCCAAGTCACTGGGACGTGCACACACACACATGCACATACGCTCATAGTCACAGGCATACACAGAGGGGCCTGTCTGGCTATGTCCCTGCGGCCTCATTATCACCACTGGCTTTGTCCTCAGCTTGCCTCCATACACTCACACACGCTCACACACACACCCACACCATCCCCCACCTCCCCATGGTGTGCACCCCAGCCCAACACATACATATTAATGCCTGGACAGGGGGGGTGGGGGAACTAAAGGGGAAGCAGGGTAAAAGTCTGGGTGGAAGAGAGAAGACGGGAGAGAGATAGAAAGAGAGACAGAGATGGAAAAGGGAGCAAGCCGAATGTGCAGTGGAAATCAATTCTGCGAGAAATGCAAAGCTCATTAAAAAGAAAACTTCTGCCCAAACCAAATTCATTTGGGTAATAAGGTCTGATAAGGAGAGAGGACGTGACTAGACCACTCTCCCCAAACTATTACTGTTGGTCAGGAGAGGGAGAGAGTCAGAGATTATATATTCTTCAGAAAAAAGAGAGAGTGAGAGCATAAAAGAGTAGAAGTAGCAGAGAAAATTTGTGCCACTATTAATCACATTATTTCACTGCTAATTGGCCTGAAGTTCCACTGTAGGCATGAACTGAACCAAAGTAAGCCAATGTGAGGGACAAAGGTGCTAATTGAACCACAGGCATATGCGAGGGTTAAAATAACGTGATGCATGTAGGCAAACAAAACACTTACTGTACTGTATATCCCTCAGTGTCTTTCTGTGTCTCAGTCTGTCAGAATTTGTCTTGGCAGGTCTGTGGATCCATCATTATTGACTGTCAAATCTCTATAAATGATTTAACGTGTGTGTGTGTGTGTGTGTGCGTGTGTGTGTATAGAGCCAGAGGCTATCTTGTCCAGCAGTGGAGACGGAGGCAGCAGAGAAGCTGCTCCTAGCCAACAGACCCCTGAGCCAACTCAGCACACACCTCATTCAAATGGTGAGACCAACACAGAGTCTGTGTATGTGTCAGTGCCTTGCATGCATACAGAAATGTTTTCTGAATTGTATACATCTGTGTGAATTTTTGTTTATTGTATGTCTACATATAGTGACATGAACTGTATATGTTTATTTCTATGAAGTGTGTTGGTGATAGAGAGAGAAACATACAGGAAGAAAGGGCATACCTATTTTGGTGGTTATATCTTTAGTTGTTCTAGGAATTCTGTGCATATGATTTATGCACACAATAGGTAATGTAAGTAAGTACTACAATCAGACAGAAGTACTAATAATTAAATTACTAAGTACAAGTGCCAAGTAGAATACATAAGATTTCCTCGTCCAAGTAAACTAAGTTTGAAAGAGTATTGAGTGTGACATGTAAAATGACTACAAGTAAAACAATACATTCACAATGGAGTGATAACAATTCTATAAATTTAGTCTAATGTAATCAACACCAGATGAATCATTTGACACCAGAAAAACCATCTGACACTTTTACACATTTAATCAGAGAAACTAGATCTTTAGGCTGTCCTCAGGCAAAGTATGTCAAAACTGCCTCCAACACTGACTTTACTGTGAACAACAAGCAACTCTAAAAGCTTTAAGTTCTTCATTATTTAGCTGTCTTTTCTCTACTTTTCTTTTCGTTATTTAATGAACTGTTTTCAAAGAGTCAAGTAAAATGTTTGAAATACATTGGCTACTTTACATGTGATTTCAGAGTATGATTGTCATATAAATGCAGAATGTACCTTGTGCAGCACCTGTTCAGTGTCTATTTAATGCAGATAATTATACAGTATATACAGACCCTGATGCAATCTGAAAAACAGGAAAATAAGAGTGGGTACAATCTTGGTCTTCTCTTGGCCTGAGATAAATGTGGAAATGCTATCACAGTAACCATTAAAACACCCACTCCTTCTGGCAGTATACACACCACTGAGGATCAAATAATCACTTAACAACAAATATGAAAGAATAATGTGATGCAGAATATCTTCCTTCTCTGTCTGCAATCAAAATCTCAGAATTGCTGTATGGTTGAAGTAGTAAAATAAACGAAATAAAGTCAAACACAGCTGATTGATGAATGATGGTCTCTTGCCTTCTGCAACTTTCTTACTAACTTGCATTGGAAATTAACACTTCTTGCAATTATATCAAAACAAAATAATGATTTAGATCGAGTAACAGATGGTCAGGAGTTGGAGAAGATGAGGTGAAGTGACAGAAGATTTAAACTAAGGAAACATAGGTTTGAAATAAAATGGAAGAGGGAAAGAACACAGGTGGAGAGAATCCATGCTAAAGAGACAGGGAGCTGTGAGGGAAAACCAAGGACGTAACAAGAGGGGAGAAAGAAAGGAGAGTGGGAGGAGGAGAAAAGAGGGTCTCAAGGGACACAGTAGAGGCTTTTACTTATACTTGACACACTGAGTGTTGGGTGGGCGTCTGCATATATGTGTCACTGGTTGTGTATGGGGTTAACACAGCTGCTGACACACCCCTGGTCCCCGCACAAGCCCCTTTGCCGCAATGGAAATTAGTGGGATAGAACGCAGTATTGATATGATCCTTGAATCTAATATAATTAAAACTGGAAAACTTATGTGTAGTAGTCCTGTAATTGATGCATGGTTTTATGATTTACTTAGATCACTTACAGGTAGTAATCTTGCTCATATGTGTAGGGTTTATTAATTATAATTACAAGATACTGTTATACCACATAACAAATCTTTTTACACATAGTGGCTTTGATTCTTTTTTTTAATTAATACAAATGTCTTTGGAATTTCCAGCAGTAACCCAACCTCCATGTGTGAAAGTGTGACTCTTAATCTCCTTCTACAGAGAAGGACAGTTCAGTCAATGACTTTTCTTTATCCCAGCCTATGGCCCATAGTAATCACAGCGACATGACCAGATTTATTTTTATTCTAATTCATAACGGATTTTCTTTCTTTGTAGCTGTCTACTGAAAACCAGGAGGTGTGGGAAGAGTCTCTTCATTGTCTGTCCTTACTGGTCCAGCTGTACGGTGGAGAGGGCAATAACTGCCTCTCACCTTCCTGCTTGCAGAACTTTTCACATGTGCTGCGCACACACATGCAGACTGAGCCCGCCCAAATACAGCGCATCACACTTAAGATCATCAAACGACTGGTGAGTACAGTGAACCTGTATGTTTGCAGACAGAAACAAACCAACACATATGCACATCAACCTTCACATGTTATCATTGCTTGTATTTTATCAGTCAAGTTATGCTCCATTTGTCCCTTCTCGGGTGCCAGTATTGGTCACTGGTTCGGAGGAAAACATGGTTGAATATACTGTATCTTATAAATTAAGAATCTTGGCAGTGTGTATGCTTACAGTTTGAGGGTTGTTAACAGCCACCACTGCAGTTTGAAAATATAAGAATAATAAAAATTACACACACACAGTTGTGTGCTGTTGTGCAGTTCTGAAAATAGAGTGGAGTTTCAGCATAAGTAGACTGACAGAAGGAGCAAGATAGACGAGGAGAAAAGTGTTTGTCTGATAGTTAAAATGATTTGTAGTACAGGCCAAAGACATCTGACTTCTAGGTTGTACTGCAGTAAAGGAGGTGGAAATTTAGTGAGATGCCTTTTTCCCAAAACTAATAAATACAATTATTCCATTCTGGTAACATAAGGGAAAACTGGAACACCTGCAGCTGATATCCACCAGAATTAGGGAGGTTTTAACAAGATGCTAATTCTTGCTCTTATATACAATAAAACATCTTAACAATTAATAATTTAAGTAGAAACTGAATTGAGGCGTGCCGTAGTTTGACTGAGATATTAAACTGACAGACAAACTCAATCAGCTGAATTACAAAGTGGTGCAGAAAGTGAACTTAACTTGCTGTAAAGTACTGATCTACAGAAATGTCCTCCTACGTTAGACAAAGCCAGTTGTGAAGCAGTTAAACATACTAAGTATACATTCTGCAGCCTTGGAAATAAATTCTTATTGGATGATTTTGTACTCTGTGGAGATGCAGAAAGTAGTAAGCTATTTAGGAACCATGGGAACTAGTGATTATTTTACTCTAAAGACGATGGTTGGATCCTCTCTCTGACTAAAATGTATATGTTTTAAAATCATGATGGTGTAAGTTCTCTCTTCACCAAGACATTTTCATCACCCAAACCTAACCTTTAACTTAAGTTGTCATGGTACAGATTCAGTATGATTAAATTAAAATGTTGATACTTGATGTTTAGAAATGTAGTCAAAGAAAATAATCCAGGGCTTTGTAGAACTGCATACTGCCATTTTGAACTGTTAGGTAAAAAAGAGAGTGGGCAGTCCAGTGAAAATACATCTCAAAGAGTCAACATGACTAATTTTGTAATAAGAAATGGGCTGATTTTGCTACAGACCTGTATGAATTATGTAAAATGCATTGCTAATGTTTTGACTTGGCCACAGGGTCATGAACTAGTTTCTGCACATGGGACACAAGGTCAACTGTCACCATGAGATCACATGATAATACTTAAGGCTGTGCCTGGGAGCTATGCTTTATTTGTAATTGTGTGTGTGTGGGAGAGAGAGTGTGTGTGTATGTGTATCTTTGATTCCTCTCACTAATTAGTTCCAGCCACCTGAACCACCCACACAGAAACTCTGTCACACACAAAAACAGGCTTACCTCTATCTCTGTCGGAACAAAATTTTTCTCTTGTGCAAACTTCCTCATTACCCCCCTACCCCCTGCAAAACACAGAAAACTGTGTTTTATCCATTTCCTCGTAGCTAGTGGTGAGTCACTAAGCAGCTCAGTGCGAAGAGCAGAACTGATTTATTTACTCAGAAAAATATTCATCTACCTTGCCACACATTCAGTCATTCTGTTGATTGCATGTTAAAGTTTTACTCACCGTCAAAGTACTGTTGAAATATTGTATTACTGCATTGTACTTTTCCATTCCTGTCTAGTTGAAACAAAAACTTCTGACCACTAGATCTGATTATCAATCAGATGGCCAGTTGACCGAGTGCAATGTGCACCTTAAAAACATTAATTCATTATCAGCAACAGACACCTTTCCACACATCACAGAAACACGATGACTCACATATTCTCTCTCACATACACACACCTACACACGCAGACGAGTGCCTGCCCTTGAACAAAGGCTTTTTAATTATTTTTCATTGATTTCAGGGCTCTGATAATCTCAATCAAAGATCCTGCTAATAGCCTGGAAACTGCAAGGGAGGAGAGAGGGAAAATGAATCAAGTCTGATAAAAATGTTCAACTTGTCATTTTTTTCCAGTCACAACTTTGTAAAGCTTAAAGGAGAATGCTAATTAAATGAAAAGAGATACAGAAGAAGTTGTTAGAGAAAGAAGCATTTCTTATTTCTTTTAAAACAAGTTTAATGTGTCAGTTTACAGTGTTTTTAAAATGAGTCCACTAATAGTGTATGTGTGCACAGCTCATGTCTTTCTCAGGCCCATGGCATGAATTTAATCATATTTAAAGAAAAACATTCAAGCTCAACATGTTTTCAATTTCATCAAAATATTTTCCCCATGCCTGACTGAATAGTACAGCTAGAAAAGTGTAGGTTTGTGACTAGTGTATCTGTACCAAAAGAGTAATGAGACAGAATCCTCCTACTAACCTAATGACTATGGTGTGATGCACTGTCATTAAACTTGATTGTCACTATTGATTAAGGCAAATACGATCATCCCAGTAAATTCACAGACATTAAGATAAAATGTATGCACTGGACAAGACAATGAAACAGGTTTCAGATTATGCACTTTTTTTTTGCAGTCTGAAGCTGATTCACAGATTGTCTTATTCGTGCATGATCTACTTTACGTTAACATTACTCTGGCAAACTACTTTGAACTTAACAACACCCTGTTCTGTCCTCCTGAGTTGAGAGTAGGGATAAAGAAGGGATCATAAGTAGTTGTGTGTGTGTTTACCGGCTGGTTCATTGGTTGGCAGGGACACATAAATGTCCTCTCACCCTGATAGAGAAGCCGCAGCGTGTTTGTTTGCAGGAAAAGTAAATGAGTGAGGGGAGCGTCTTTGTCTGCTCCTAACCCCGTCTCCTAGCAACAACCATGCTGTGTCGCCACAGAGACAGAGGTGATGATGTCACCGGAGATCAGAGAGGACATGTTCCCAAAACACACATTCACAGACCTGTTCCACGGGTTAAACTATCACTACCTTTAAAGCAGATCTTCACTCAGACTTTAACTTAGCGATCAGTTTATGCATTGTAACCGCGCCTTCCTAGACCACTTCCTGAGGACCCTCCTAAACATGCGCAGCTGTCTGTGGTCCAGGTGTTCTGGGTGGGTGTGGAGCTCAGACATCACGGTGTGGGAGACATGTAAGGACAAGAATAAAAACAGGGATGACAAAGAGAAGAAACAAATGCTGCAGGAGGGGAATTCAGCAAAGAAAGAGAGGGACTCTTTAACTGATTGTTTAATCTAGAGTGGTGTACATATTCAATGGATGAATCACAGAAGAAAATTATCAACAAAATTCTGACCTTTATTAAGGAGCGATAAAGAGCGTAAGGATTAAAATGACAAACTGTAAGAAGAAGAAAAAATAAAAGCACATGTGCCACAGGGTTTTCATCTGGATTTTTGGCACATCAGCTTTTTGATCGCTTCACTTGACAAATGAGTGTGATGTCACTCAGCAGTTGGTTGTGATAACTTACAAAATGAGTCTGTGATGATAACAAAGACCGGTGGTTCTTACTGGTCCACAAGATGACTTTGAGTGTCACTGTGAAAACATAACAAAGAATGTGTAAATTGTTTTTTCTTATACACAAATGAATCATGATTGGTTTCTTATCATTGGTGAAACAATGGCTTTGGCTGTTTGGCTTCCTCTGTGCCATAAAAAGAAGGTAGAAACAAACTAATGAATATTTTGTGTTAGCAAAGACAATAATGATAAATACTAGTAACAGACAGTAGGGTGTTCATGTACTGGTTGTGTCTATGAGGCTTGTCAACATGACAATATACATACTCATGTTGCAGTACTCGCTACACTAACATGTAAGGCACGGGGCTCTGCTGTAATGTACTGTATTTTACTGCTAGACTACAAGTAACAGTGAGTGCACTCATACACAGACTCACGGTCGGTTTTTATTAACTATGTCAGATCGATGTCACCACACCCTCTGCTGAGTGCGGATCTCTGCATCGACTAACAAGACTGTTCCTTCAGTCTTCCTCACTCACTTTGTTCTTCCTGTCTCCTTCTTTCTTCAGGTACAGACTACAAACAAATCTGATTGGTTTGAGTGTCCTGAAGGGGAAATGTTAGTGAGTCTGCTGCGTGACATAACTATGTCCAACAGGTGTGTATTTCTGCCATTTTAATGTGAATATGTTTGTGTGTGTACTGAAATTTAATTATTCCATATGTTATATCCAAATGGAATAACTTTTTTCAGGGACATGACTCAGACAGAAGAATCCTTTTTTTTCTTCAGATAACTAAGGCAAAGGGTTTTTGTCAAGGTGTGTGTGTGCGTGTGTGCGTGCATGTGTGTGTATGTTAAAACCACTCCTCAAAGAGTACCAGTAATAAATTGTTGGATTTAGATGTCTCCTCCAGCCATTTCCCTTATCCTATTATTTTTATGCATGTCTGAACATGTCTATGCAACATGTCAAAACTGATCTTTTACTAGGTGTTAATTGAAAGACTGCAAGCTTCTGACAGGGCAGGGTGTCAGCTTATCCCACAAAGCACTGAGATAAAATATCCACGTTTATGAAAAACAGGAACTGGTTTGGGACACATCTTTCAAGATCTCACCAATGGCAGGAAGCATGAGATGTGCCAATATATTTACATATCTTTATTCATGTTTCACATACATTTAGAATAAAAATATAAGAGCTTTAAATATGAAGATTTGACTCCCTCGGTTTATAAGATAATCTTGTGCACCCAACATTGGTCACTTTCATTATGTTTCTGACGAGCTAAGGGAGATCTGGAAAGCAGGAGGATGGGGTCTTGACATCTCAGACACGTGTGTGTGTGTTCATGTATGACTAGTCAATGTGAGGAACAGTTTGAGTTTTATACCTTTGGAGTGAGGGTGTTTTGGCTCGTCCTCACTTTCTGATACATCTTCAAAGGTCTGTTTGATGATTAAGACTTGGGGATTTTAGGGTTAATGTTAGAAGTATGTTCAAGGTAGGATTAGGGTTAGACATTAAGGTGTGATTGTTGTGGTTAGTGTTAGGAGCTAGGGAATGCCTTCTGTCAATGAGTGTCCTCACAACTTTAGGAAGGAAAGTGTTTGTGTGTGTGTGCTTGTGTGCCTGCACCTGTATCTCAGCATCTGGCTGCCTTTTATGAGTATGTGGGCTGAACGTGTGTTCCCACTTTGAGCCAAGGGTTTTGTCACTGTAGTGACAATGCTTCCTTTGATCTTTTGATGTATGAGACCAGCAGCCTGCCACACACACACACACACACAAACACACACATGCAGCGCATACAGGCACACAAACACACAATGAACACACAGAAATGTATGCTTTAACCCACTTCTATATACAAACTCCGTCTCTCAATTACACACACACACCCTGTCAGATCAACAATAAAGGTGTCTTGTTGTCCTGCTATAGAGGCTTCTCCCACCCCCCTCCGCCTTTCCCTCATTTCTCATTGGTCACCCCTTTTTTCTCTTTTTTTTTTGTCACTTTCTATACCCATATATACCCATACCCCTCTCTAGCCCTCCATTTTGTTTCCTTTTCCCTCATTTTCTTTCTTTTCAACCTCTTTCTTTCTATCCCTCTTTTCAACCTCTTTCTTTCTATCCCTCTTGTGCTTTTTCTCTCCCTTCATCTCCTCTCTCTCTCTCTTCTCCCACTCTGGTAGATGAAAGCAGAGATCAGCTCTAGACTTTGAAGTGGCTGAGACTGGCACACTCCCACTGGTTTAGCAGCAGTAGGAGGAGGGGTGCAAAGGTTTTAGGAGAAAGGGTGAAAGATGAGAGGAGTAAGGAGGGGAGGAGAGGTGAGGACAGGTTTTAATTGAGAGGATGAGAGGAGTTGGGGCAGAGAGAGGAGATGGCGGTAGGGTGTGAAGGAAAGGGGAGATCTGGGCTGAGATCCTAACCCAAATGATGTCATTCAGTCTTTACCATGGCAACCTGAGGAATGCCTTTTCAAAACCTCGAGCCTGACCAAGTGTGGAGGGAGGGGAGGAGCGTCACTCATAGTCCTCCATCCTGAAGAAAAGCCTTGAGGCCCAAAACCTGATCCTTACTTTACTGCTTCATTCAGTCAAACTTGACACCATCAGGAATACAGAATATCTGTCCAGACAACAGAGGTCTGTTAGAAAACTACAGAACGGCTCTGGTTAACACAACCAACTACTCTGCAAACACTGAAGTTTAACATTTTAAATTCAACTACAATGTGTGATGGATTTAACCAAAACACCAACATTAATCTAGTGCTCCTTAACAAGAGCACAGCAGTCAGCCATGTTTACCCCAATGACTGATTCTAAATAAAACCCTATTATTGACTAATAGTCATATAAAAAGAACCCACTCGTTCTCTGAGTTATCTGGTGTTTATTACCCATTGTCAAGTGGCGCAAAACACATACACTCCACACAGCAAACAACCCTAGTGTTGGTGTAAGCTGAGTGAGAGGCTAATGTGGAGCTGTAATAGTCATACACTGTAATCTAAAACTAATTTTCCGCTGTCCTCCGTGCAGCTGCTGGGCGTCAATTTGGAACTATGACAGCGCAGGCATTTAATGAGTAACCAAACTCTAAAGTTTGTCCTTAAACTTTTATGGATCCATTTTCTGTTTTCCAAATCCACTAACTTTCAAGGATTTCTGAGGCCTCTGGGAATTGTCTTCATTAGCTTAATTATGTGGGGCTTAATTAACAGGGGGGGGGGGGGGGGGGGCT
>JAUMHL010000009.1:18086231-18119353 GCA_032362345.1 Sandelia bainsii | reverse complement strand
CCCCCCCCCCCCCCCCCCCCCCCCCCCCCCCCCCCCCCCCCCCCCCCCCCCCCCCCCCCCCCCCCCCCCCCCCATCTGCTGGCCTAGCTGTCAGGGTGCCCTCAAAGACACCTGGGAGGAAGAGGAGAGAGGGGGCGGATAAGAGGAGGAGGACGAGGTGAGGGGTTGGTTACAGAGAGTCTGTAGGGGTCTGAGCAGATCATGTTTTCACCAAACGTCTGTCTAGAATGTTAAATTTTCATATCTTTGTTTTCTATTATCAAAGGTTATGTTTTTCTAATTATGTTATAGTGAGTGAGTGGTGGTATTTATTATGTATGTACAGAAACTACGCTGCTACAGTACTGATCCTGCATGTTGTAATACTCTATATGTTTATATTTACTCTGCATCACTAACATTTAAACTGTGGGTTTTGGTTAAATTTGTACCTTCTCTATAGTCTTAGGTCAGGAGGTAAATAAGATTTTTTGGTTTATTCCAGGTGCCATGTCGATGTGGTTCCACTGGCTGCTGAAATCCTCCAGGAGATCTCTGGACCTAAACATTATTAATCTTCAATCCATCAACCCACACAAGCTGGTCCGACAACTGGAACCTTTTACCACCAGAGCCTAAGAGATGATTTTGATTAGTAGTTCACTTTTTGAATTTCTCTCTGCAGGTAGCCTGTTTTGGCATTTTGTAAAGCTAGAGGAGACTGTTCTCTCAATGTTGCTAGTTTTGGAATAAAATATCCATATACATGTATTTCTTGATAAAGCTTATTAATGGAGACTGGGCTGGAAATTTACGTGATAATGATATATGTGGTTGTTGAATTATGTTCACAAATAGTTTGTGTTTTTGAACTGCTGCTGGGACAGGCTCCTAAACACTTCATCAGATGAGTAAATCTGACCATGTGGTATATCTCTTCATGACTCTCATCACATTTGCAAATTGGATCAATGACAGTAATAAATATTGCTGTGTGACTAAGATAATGTGACAACTCAATCAAAACATCCATCCAGTGTCCATCAGCCTACAGAGGATTACAGCGTGATCTAATTCAGGCTGTCACAGCTCTGGCCTCCGACTATGCGGCTGCAGTCAGCATGGATGTCAGGCTGTCTGACTGTGACTGCAGTTATGAACAAAACACTGTTCAACCTCTGCCAACTATTCTTTTTTCTTCATGCCGTACATTGAAACCATTTCTTTTATCAGGAGTTATGCCAGGGAAAGGGCAGCAGGCACCAGTGGTATGAACATAGACTGAGGTAATTCTCTACAAATGCAGGTCAAATGTTAGTGAAGTGGTAGTTGCATTGCAAATCTGACTCATCACAAAAAAGCAGTAAACACGACCGTCACTGTTCAGTTGTCTCAGATCCACCAAATTATACTGATATGACAACATAACTAGCTTCCTACCCAACTGCATTTCCCTGCAGGTGGTTGTAGATGCTTTCTCTTCACCACTCAGCTGTTATTTGATGTGTAAAATTGAGAGCCCATTTACACTTAGTTTTAAAAATGGATCTTAGATAATTGGATCACGATGGGAACTGCTCTAGTGGAAACAACCACTCACTGAGGTTGTTTACAATGCATTTGACAAGCATCGTCTAATGTAAATGCTATTGATCGTCCCTTTTGTTGAGAGCATTCCAACTGCACATTGTATGTTAGCGGTGACGTACGTAATGTGACCACAGGTGGTCTACTGGAAACCTTGGAGACATGTATATGGAGGTGTCTACTTGTGATCAGATTGCCTGAAACACATTTAAAACCAATTGCAAACAGGGTCTGAGGGTCACACGTGTTCTCATCTGAAAACTCTTAGCATGTACATGCTCATGGTTTTAAATACAAGCATGATCCTGTAATCATCTGCTGTACAATAATCCATAGTTTTTGCTATGGAAAGATGTCATATTGTTCTTCAGAAAAGTTGACCACAAACTATTGTCTTTTGTAATTTCAGTCCTGGATTGAAGGTGTGGGTAAAATGAGACATGGAGGCCTCCAGGTGAAATGACAGTCCATTTTATTGTTTCAGAACACAGCAGGCTACAGCAACCAGCTCCTCCTACTACCCCACCCCTTTGTAACAGAATAAGAGCCCTCCACCACCCCTGTCTTTCCACTGCCACACCCATTCAACTTAGGTTAGCTACACCTCCTTTGGAACAGCAGAGACACATCAGTGTCCACCTTTAAAGCAAGAAAATAATTTGATATTTGGACCATGATTTCCAATTAATGTTTTTTATACAAAAGCTACACAATGTTACACTTGATCATCAGAATACATTTCAACTGTTTAACTTTAGTGTTTGGACACCATTTAAAATGTGATCAGATTCTTTACTTGGATGGAGCATTACCACTTTAAAAAGAAAAAGAACAAAACAACACTACCAGAGACTGAAAATCCAAAAGACTGCAAAAACAAGAGTATAATAATTCAGAATGAAAAAAAGGCAAGCCAGAATCTGTACTATTACAGACACAAGGAAAACTGAATAAAAAAGTAAAACAATCAAAAGTAAAAACAAAATACATAAAAAGGTTTTTGAAAATCAACCACTGAGATCAAACTCCATGTGTCATGTCAGGATTTGAAGTCAGCTCCTTGTCAGGCTGAGAGACCAGAACCGAACCGCACTTATACTCTAGTTTGTCCCAATGGAGTTCCCATAGACAGGAAACTGCTTGCTGTTGAGTCGTCTTCAGGCACTTTCTGAAACCCCGCCTCCTCCATATGGGCGAATCACGATGCAGGTTCATCCAGATCACATGATACAGCTGGCAAAGGGGAGAAAAACAGGAGGTGAGGAAGGAGACAGGCATTGGCCACACACAGAGCTCAAACACACCACATCACACAGCTTTGGAATTAGGAGCAGTCAGACCATGCAGCAGCCTCAGTGAGTGAATCTACCCTCCCCTCAGCCATTTAATCCACACAGAAAACATCCCTGCTGTGCTTTTATTTTTACATCTTGCTTAAGAAATGGCTACACAGTGAATGGGAAGATTCATATTCTTACCTAGTAGAAAGTGTAGTGTAATGTTGGTCTTGGTATTTACAGGTCAGTATCAAACCAGGCCAGTTGGTTTGAATCACCAGGTGGCAGACCCTCTATCAGTTCCTGGGCATGTCCCAGGTCAGGCAGCCCCTCTACTGGGGGATAATCCTGGCCAGGGTGGTGGCCTCCACCCAGATCATGGTCCATCATGGGCTCCATGCCCATTGTGTCTCCTCCGTAACCCCCCGAATGGAAGGAACGGTAGCTTGGGTCTGGGGGAGGTGGAGGTGCGGATGGAGAGGCAGGGGAAGCAGAGCAGTTCTTAGAAGCACGTTAACAAACCAAGCTGTCACACAGTAGTATGATCATTCAAACTAACACTACACAGCAACACGGCACACTGTCCATTCCCAAAACTACTGGATCAACTCAGTTCAAGTTACAGCTCTTAGGGGTTTGAACTCAGCTAAATTTAACTCACTGTTTAGATTTGATTCCACCATCAGAAATCCATCTCTCCAGTGGCAAGTCTCAATACATCAAAGAACATCAAGCCATTTTCTTTTGTCTGGCTTAGAGCCAATTAAGGGAATGGAGAGCAGTGCAGATTAAAACAGCCAATATGTGCCCCATTGTCTACTGGTGAGTACAGTCTGAGGTACACTGGTTAACATTTAGATGGCTGATTAATAAGGAAAAAGCAGCAGTATGTGTCGTTTCTTAGAGCCACCTGTGCTGCCCTGAGTGACAGCAGTGATCAAATCAATCTCATCCTCAAGCAGAAAGCATCATCGCCTTTCACTGCTGTGTATCATGACCTTCAACAGCCAATCCTGTCATCAGTGGTATTACAAATAGACAGGGCTCAGTAATTGGACTGTGACAATATTTAGTTGTGTATCAACTAGACAAGGGGACAGAGAGGCGCGTGGGTTTAAAGAAACTAGCAGGGCATGATAACCCAGAACAGAAAGGCAATGACTGGATGGCCAATTAGTAAAAAATCTCTGCGGAAATGTTTGTCACAGCCTAACTGCTCCGAGATTCATGACATCCTTGTGCCCTTTTGTGTTTCTCCTGGGAGCCTCGTAGCCAGAGGTGAGGAGGTGACTTACCTTCCTGTCTGTAGCCCAGAGGTTCTCCCTGAGCTCCAATGTCCAAACCCAAGTCTCCAACTCCGGTCTGTAGAGCAATACACAGTCATAGGTGAGCTTGGAGGTAGCAGACCACAGGCCTTTATGCACTGAAGCAACTTTGAAATTTAAACAACCATTTTATGTGTAAATAAATACTGATGGGAAAGAAGATGTCAAGTGCATCATACTTCATTCCAGGCCATCGGTTCTGTCCTGAAGAGTGAGCTGGTGAGTTCTACAGAGAGACGTTTCTTGTAGTCTTGGGGTTTGTCCTCGGACATACGGAACAAAACTGCTGCAGCATATGTGGCTGAGGGAAGATGGAGGGTTTACAAGGTTAGCTGCCTTTCTCTGGTGCGTGAAGTTGTTTAAAAAAATTTAAATGACACCACCATAGAGGGCAAACAAGTCCGAGGCCATGATCAGTTAGAACATTAATAACGCTTGATTTGTCCTCAATAAAACAAAAAACAGTGAAATAGTAGCCAGTGTTAATGATAGCAGTATGTAAATTAATTTGTGTACACACCAACTCCTTCATTGCGGCTGTGCAGTAGCTCTGTGAGTGGGGCGGTGGCTCCCTCAGCCTCAATGGCCTCAGCAGCCTCTTTGTCTTGGGCCAGTTCACACAGGACGCCTGCTGCTACACGCTGGATGTTCTCAATAGGAGAGTACAACAGCTGCACACAAACACAGACAGGATTGCTTTGAAAAACGTGCAATGTTTTGCTTTTCAGATAATCTGAGATGCAACAAGCAGAGTCTCATGGAGTGTGGTAAACCAAAATGTTCTCTCAGCACGTCCAGTTAAATCTACCTTTACAACCACATCTACTTGTGTGTGACTTGCTGAGATCAATTCCCTCGAGTTATCTGGGAAATAAGGCTCCACAGACATCTTATACATAGTAATGTAAGATTACATTGTCTAACAGATCATATTTCTTTAAATTATACAGTTCAAGATCAACAGAAGAATTTTACCTGTACAAATAGTGGAATGGTGTTGAGTCCTCTGATAACTATTCTGTTATGTACATCTCTGGCCAGAATGTGCAGTGCTCCTGTGCATCCCTCCACAATCTCCTCCATGCGAACTCCCTCCTGAAAACACAAACATTCAATTATCGATGGTAAAGCTGTAGGGAACTGTAAGGATTTATTAGTTTATTAAGACGAGTAGCCAGAAGAACTGGACCATAGCTGATCTAAGGTGATTTTTTTCAAGTGATGGAGAATTGAAGTGCCACTGATCAGTATCAAAGAGTTGTATGTTCATAGAAGCATGAAGAGTGTGTGTTTTCTCTCACCACAAACTGCTGTTGTGTGCCTCCCATGCTGGTACGTCTCTGTGTGTCTTGGTGTGCTCTGACCAGCAGCTGAACCAGTCTCGGGATGGCTCCCTGCTCCCTCAGTGGAGCGTGATTTGCAGGGCACAAAGCCAGATTACGAATCAGACCAACTGTAGCCTGATGGAGGAGCACAGTTAAATGTCAACTTTAAACAGATATTACATCTGATCAAGGACAAAAGACAAAAGCTACTCTGTTGTCAGGTACAGATTTACATTTTATAATGCATTAGTTCCTTGTTATTTTTTTCGTTTGAAAACCCATTCCCCTCTGGCAGCCCCCAGATGGGCTGTGTTTGAATCTGAGCCTAGTTTTTCCTCATTTAAGTGACAAGAACAAAGCTGTATAGAGGTCAGGACTTATCACTCACAAGCAAGACTTTGCAGATGTGTTGGTGGTTTAAGTGCCATACAGCAGTGAGATAGTGAATCTCAAACAAACAATGGTTCTGGTTACTAACACATGTTGGAACCTGATCTCCTTTGGGCTTTTCAGGACTGAATGTTTAAGAGACTATGTGCTTTTAAACCCAGGTTAGGCCCATTATTTCAAGGTGCAGTCAAGTGTAAGTGACTTTCACATGGGTGGCTAACAGTATGAAGAGCAGTTGAAGTGGCTGACTGTTGCTGGCAATTCTGTGTATGTGTACCTTAATGAGCGGCCAGTGTGACGGCGGATGCAGTAATTTGACGACCACAGGGAGACCGTAGTGCAGTCTGACAGCATTCTGTGCCATCTCAGCATCCTGGTGTCGAGATGTCAGGTGACGTAGGGCACAAATAGCTGGCTCTGTGATGTCTTCTCTGTCTCCAGCCCGAAGAACTGTGCGAACTAACGCCTCAATACCTCCAACCTACAGAGAGACAGGTAGTGTGACATTATTACATACCGCAGACATTCAGTCTTACGTTTAGGATAATATAAAACGCACTAAATACAGGTAAAAAAAAACAAACATTACAAACTCAGGCTTTTAGCTAAATAAAAACTAATGTTAATTCCACCTTAGATTTTAGTGTGTACTCACTTGGCAAACCATCATCTTGTTCTTATAGTTGTTACAGGTCAGGTTAGACAGAATGCCAGCAGCACAGGTCACCACGTTAATGTCGTCACTGCCAAGCAGCTGTACCAGAGTTCCCAGCAGACCCTCCATTCCCTCCTGGAGAGAAAGAAACTGTTGTTACACTGGCATTAAAGGAAAGATGACAATATCTTCTGTGTTTTTGTCTGCTGCACAATGTCTTGAAAAAAATCCAGCAAAGCAAAGTGAGCAGAAATTCTTGTGTTGGTGCAAGCAGCAGTTCTCATCACCTGTTTGGTGGCAGCATCTGATAAGTTCCTGAGAGTCCAGAGACAGTTCTGGACGAGTCTCTGGCTGGGGTCTGTCAGGTGAAGTCCCAGAGCCTGCATGCCTCCTAGACAGAAGAACAAACATGAGATGTTTGTTAACTTCAAATCAATACATTTACTGTTAACTGAGTGATACCTCACTCATAAAAGATACTTTATCTATAACAACATTCAGCCAGACACTTGTTTGAGACATACCAGCTTCTACAATAGCAGGCTTGTTACTGGAACAGACTGACAGCACTTTGAGAACTCTGCTTGTGGTCCACAACAACTTCTCATAGGTGTAAGTCCTCATGATGTTGACCAATGCTTGGGGGCCACCACTTGCCAGGATTATCAACTACACAAACAGAAAAACAAAATGTATTGGTTTTAATTTTCTTACAATGCCTACAGTGGAGGACTGCTCCTTTATCAAATTGAGACCACTCCTTGTCACCTTGCTTTCTTGGTTTCCGTATGCCAATATCTGCAGACAGTCAGTGGTGATGGCCAGAAACTTGACATTGGTCTTGTTGAGCAGAGCCACCATTTTCTGTAAACCCCCAGCTAAGCGAACAGCCATCTTTGCTCCTTCCTGGTGCAGAAGCAGGTTATGGAGGGTGGTGATAGCATAGAACAGGACAGAGTCCACTGGTGAACTGTAGGACAGACATGTATACTGGATTAGTGTTCCCACCAGGACAACTACATACATTAGAGTTCTCAAAAGAACTTTTCCTATGCCTTTGGTGAGCAAACACTTAAAATTTCTCGTTGGTTCTACCACATCCACTGTGTCAAAAAAGTAGCCATTTACCAAAAAGATGAAGAAAATCTTCTATACATCAGACCGTGTGCTGTCTGATGTATAGTGAAAAAAACTCTCCAAACCAACTCTTCATCCCCTGGGTTACATACCCAAGCATTTTAACAAGAGCTGGTATTCCTCCAGACTTGAAGATGGCCAGCAGACCCTCTCTGTGATGGGACAGGTTGTGCAGTGTTCCCGCGGTGCAGCGAGCCGTCTCTACGTCGTTTGTGTTCTGCATGGTCCTAACGATAGCAGATACCATTTGAGGGGAGCGCATTATGGCGTGGCGAGAAGCTTCTTTCTTTGAAAGCTGGTGAACCATCACTGCTGCTTTGTTTACTACAACCTGGAGGGGCCCAACAAAAAATGTTGTGAATGACCATGAAGAATATAAGACTTCAGATTTGGCTTAAGAGAATTCTGAGCCACAGTTACCTGGTCCTCATCATTGAGCAGTTTGGTGAGTTCTGGTATGGCTCTGGTTGCCAGCTCAGCGTCATCTTGATAATTGATCAGGTTGACCACAGCATGTTTGAGCATTTGTGAGGGCTCTGCCAGCCTCTGGACATTGGTGGGGTTTGCAGCATCATATTGTGTAGATGGGATCTGCATGCCCTCCTCAAGAGTCTCTGGGAACATTGCCGCCCGCACACGCTGGGCACGTGTCATGGCATACTGACCATCTATGTCTAGAAGGGACAGGAGCAGTTTTATTATGTGGGGACTTGTGTTGCTAGTTGGGCCATACATGTCCAAGATTTCATTCGTGGTAAACATTTTGCTCAAAAGATCAACAAATAGGTTGGATTATACCCAGGAACAAGATACCTACCTTGTACTTGTTCCTGGGAGAAGTTCTGGTTGAATCCCTGCTCCCACTCATACATGACTTGGTTGTCAACATCCTCTTCCTCAGGGTTGCCCTTCCCACTGAGGGAGGGAGCAGTTGTGGTGGCCCCTGAATGGATGCCTGAATCCAGGTAGGACTGTTGCTGCCAGTGACTGACTGCTGCCTTACGGTCTGGCTCCATGGCCATGTCCAGTTCCATCAGATCAGCTGCAAGAGACAATGTATTTATAAATTATGCTATGAACAGAAGGAAAACGCCTGTAGAAGTCAGACTAGCCAGCTTTGCAGTAGGTTTGTATAAACAAACAGGATAACCGTTTAAGAAATAGACAAACCATCTTAAAATCTAGATACTAGTCAGCGCACATACAGTGGCACTTCAAAGTTTATAAACCTTTAGAGATTTCTCTATTTCTGGAAATAAATTACCTAAAACATGATCAGATTCTCAGGAAAGAGCCTAAAACTAGATAAAGGGAACTCGGCTAAATAAATTCTATGAAATCTTGATGTGATCCTTGTTGGCAAACCACTCCTGTGCAGATTTCTTCAAACCCAAGTTGTTATGGTCAGATTATACTGAAGACAAACAAAAACCCGATTACTCTTTAAATAAGTCTGGGCCTCCCCGACTCACACTTGCATTTATATGCATTCAAGTAATCAGTTGCTCAGAGAAACCAGGTTTCTCGGGTAATCAGGAAACAAGTTTACATGCACTGAAGAAACACGGTTACTGGAAATCAACATGTACATGTAGCAGATGAGTAATCTGATTTCTCCTCTATCTTAGGCCAACTCTGGAAGAATGGTTCACAGTTTTTAGACTGTACAGGCAGAAAAGACAGCTTCCTGGGCGCTTTTTTGGTACGTTTGTCTGGGTAGGTGACCGAAAATGCTGTGAGAGACACACAGACAGTTATAGCACTGTTTATACTGCACAAGCCGTCTAAATTAAAGGAATAGACTGTGAAAAGTGACTTATTTAGATGTCTAAGGGGCACTTTGTGTCGGTTTTTATTTAAGTCTGAATTTGGGCGGACTTGATTTAAAAATGAGGCAGCATCACTCTGTATAACGATCTCCCCTTTCATCCTGAAACATTACTCTGACACATAACTTCACTCCAACTCTAATTTCCCTTCAAATAAACTGAGGTTCACGTACTTTTGCTACACAGAAGTATTTAAGATTGGATCTTTTTCTGTAATAATGAATGTGCAAGTTTGTGTCTTATTAAACTGACTAGTTTTAGTACTTGTGTAATCATCATCATATTTATGCAGACCATATTCTAACGAGTTCACATTGTCTCAAGCACCACTGTGTGTGTGTGTGTGTGTGAGAGAATGAGAGGGCAGGAAGATAAAGAGTGAGCGTGTGCCAGAAAACGCTTAACTCACCCTGAGAAGCCATGTTCCTTTCTCAAACCACGGCCAACACAGCTTCCTGATCTGAAATAAGAGAAAAAAAAAGTATCATCACAATCAGTCCAGCTACTCCGAGAACCATTTCACCTTCCATCGTCCTCACCACGCTACCTTGCTCATACCACACCTTTCCTTACACAAATTTTATTTTAAACAAAAAGATCACACTAGATGTAAAGGTAGAAAAACAGAACAGAAATTAATAACAGTCTTTCCTTAAAAGCAGCAGCCCAAAGAATGGCTTTCCTAAGCCTGCTTTTCTTTCCTGCCTGCTACTTTTCTTGAATTCTCTCCTCTGTTCAAGCCAGACGTTCAAACAGCAGCAACTCACACACAAAAAGCCACCATTAGGTGCAGCAGCTAGCAACTATTTAGGTGAGGAGGGACAGGGGAAGTGGAGAACTGGGTGGAGAGAAAAGAGACGGAAGGAGGGAGGAGGGCATACGCATTCCTGCGCTGGCTTTGAAGCTGATACCACACTGTGCAGGAAAGTAAACACTGGCAATGGCAGCAGAGAGGTAGAGTGCAAGAAGATTAATCCAGGGAAAAAAGGGAAAATTGGAACGGGTATTTTCAATTCACACACAAGATAAATATTGTGACAGTAACAAAAACAGGGAATGTGTGAAATGCAGAAGAAAATCTCAGCTTAAGAAAAGGCATGGGAGAGGAAAATGATGGTATGGAACATCACAGCCATGAATTAATTTATACCCCTAGAGAAAATAAAGGTGTCCAACACTCAGTTCACATGAAAGTAGATAAACCAACACGTCCTTAAATTTACTATTTCAAACACACTAAATTAATCAATAAATATCACTACTACACAATCAAGGCTTTTTTACCATGTTATATTTATCTAATAAATGAAAGCAAAAAAGAAAAAGACTTTCATCCTTTAGAAATAACTTTTTGGAGATTACTTTTCATATGTCTCCCTTCATTAGAGTCATATTTTGAGCAGCCACCCTTTGCTGCAAGACACAACAGGTGTGCAGCCGTGTTTGTATTGTTAAGGTCATATGTAGTGATAGCAGTAACTTTGATGTATCTGGGGAAAAAACAATGTAAAAATGGCTGTGAGAAAGATTCGCTGTGATGATTCTGAATCTGTAGAAGTCTGTGGAGTTAAATAGCTGCCAATATGCAAATACTTCCAAGGACAGTTAAACTACTGCTCTGAATTAATTCCCTCCTCTCACACTCACCCCACCCGGATAGGTCATTAAAACACAATACTGAGTCAGGCTCCAAGATTGCTGCTTCTAACCACAAACGCACCAACTCAAATTCACTGTTCACACGCCATCCTCCCCAGTTCTGCCCTCATATAACCTAGCCTTGTCCTAATGGGAAGCATATGTCCCACACAAGGCCCCATACAAATCAAACATACAATCAAAGCACAGCGGAACCATTTATCATTCACACTGGTGGAAACTGCGGGTCTTTAAATCTGGTTTTGGAAACTGGGTCAATGTGTTTTTGATGTCCAAGAAGCAATTCCTGGTCTCTAATTGAGACACAAATGGCAGCCTTGTCTTAAAGTCAGACTCTTACTGTTAACACAAAAAAACACAAACAACCCATTACAGTAACAGTTCCTAGATATCAGGGTAGTAGTGTGGGCATATGTCTGAACGAGAGGTTTCTTTGAAGCCAGATGCGAAACCCAATATATAAACTTGTGCCTGATCCAGTTAAAGCCATATAATTGAAACCAGATGACTAATGAGTGACAACATTCACCAGAGTCAGATGGTCTTGTGCAGCATGGGGGATGAATTGTAGCATATGCACCCCAAAGGAACAAAGACAAAGGAGGAAGTCACATTTAGCTATGCTTGGATAGAGCCATCAAACAGGTATCTTATCCTCCTGACACACAAATACAAATAGCTGGGTAATGTGCATGTGCACACTCAGTGCATTTCACTCTGTTGCACCACCCTAAACATGGTAAGGAAAAACCATGCAGTTCATTAATATGTGAATGAATAACATGAAATCATCATAACTGTTTCTGTTTCAGGAGGTTTGGTTTTCACACTATGAAGGAACAGAGGATACCACTGCAGTGTAGCTGGATGTACTTTTCATAGACTGAGCTGGATAAAGCACAACTATGATCTTGACAGTACACAAGGGTAGACAATCATGAAAAATATATTGAAACCAATAACATTTTTCAAACAGATATTACAGACCTTGTTCCTCACAGACACAGAATTAAAATCTATGAGCAATGCCAACAGAAGCTGATGAAAAAAATGACAAGTCATAAAAACAGCCATGTCACAATAAAAAACATTGTTACATAGCCCCTCTGTGAATGTGTAATTTTTCCCTTTTTAATTTGTCTAAACTTCATATAAACTAATCAAAAACAAGATTGAAAAACAAAGAAAAAAAGCCAAACACCTAAGATGGTAACTGTGAGCCCAGTTTCTTCTGTCTGGTAAAACGCAACTCTGTAAGCAAATCTCAAGCAGATTGCCACAAAGTGAGTTGAAGTGAGCATCACTTGTGTAAAGAAAACAGCAGCATGCTGCCATTAAAATAAATCATGTATGAAACACTACCTCTACATTGCATTTCACTATATTGGCCTTCAGACGCTTTTGACACAGTTTAACAGTCTCTTCCTGGCATGCTGTGACATTTCATTTATTCAAAATTAATTGTTACAGTTAATACACCATGCTTGAGTTAAGGACAATAACTTTTGAGGGCAGGACTCCAACAGAGCTGAAGGCACAACCCCATTTCACCTTTCACGCGAAGCACCATATGAGTAAATGGCCTAAACAAGCTGTATTATCAGCACAAGCAGAGAGGATCTGCCACAAGCTTCAATGTTAGCCATGTAATGTGCAGGGTCAGCAGCACTCACTGCTGGCTGCCAACAATACAATGAGCTCAATGCCTGCAGCCGCTGCAGTGTGTATCTCAACTGCAAAATGCTAGATGTTTATTGAGAAACGGGAACTTCGGGCAGTATCCAAAGCAACTTCCACATGATGATGTAGAAATTATCAATCCATTTAAAACCGAAAAATAAGATTTAATCTGTTCTACAAAACCCCTGAGGAAATAAAAGAATTGACCTCTCCAAAAGAAGTCAATTTACTTGGAAAGTAAGGTAGGTGTTACACTGAAGGGATTAATCCTTTCCTTTCTGAGGACAGGTGATTTTACCTCAAATTAATTCATAGAAAAACTAAAGCTGCCACCTAAATGCAGACACAAAGGTGGGTCAAGTCTTGCAAGTGGATTACCTCAAAACATAATCACTCCAGGTCTCTGATGTAGCCTACACCCACGCTTCCGTCTTTAAAAAAATATGCACCGTTAGAAGAAATTTTCGCTGACAGGATGACAGGTTTTGTCAGTTTTCTGTTCCATTGTGTAATCTAATAGGGGATTTCACTGAGGGATCACGGAAAGCTAAATACTCAAAGCATTTTAAACCATTTAAATACAACCGGAGGCATGAAAAATACCGCCTATATTAGACCAGCAATTATATTAAAAAAAATACTCGATCCTGCAATTGTGTCTTTATTTAAAACAAACTACTGTCACTACAAAGCTTCAGAGACTGGAGATAAATCTGGTGCCGCTGTATGAGATGTCCGTATCCCCCAGCGGCGGGGGGGGTATCATTTATCATGAAATTTTTGTTTCCACTGAAAATACAATCTAATGTGTGAGAATATTGAAAACACCAGCGGTAGATCATATAGTACCATTAAACCACATATAATGCCGTTTCCCCCCATATGCAGGCACCACAGCGCGTCCTTATCTATCGAGCGGGTGGTGAAAAGCTGCGAGGTCTCCAACTTTTCTCCGTAGTGACCCGTCTGTCCCTCTGCCGCAGCCAAAACAAACATCTGGCTGTGCAAAGAGCCCGGTCAAAGAAAACACTAAATATAAAATTTAATACAACACACTATCCACAAATTCATGCAGACAACGGCGTCTTGCACCTGCACCCCCCCCCCCCCCAGCTGCTGGCTGCCCCTGACTTTCTTGCTCCAGCACCACTGACTCAAATTTCACATGTGGCTCCTCCTCGTCGTCTTCCTCCCAAATCACAGCGGCGGCGAGGAATTTGTCGGTCTTTGTTTAAAAGGACGGGTAGAAGACACATTCACAGGCCACTGACCTGAAATTTACTTCGATACTAATCATCAGTTAACCAGCACCACACGTTTGGAGACATTCAGAAAGCAAACGAGCTCCAATTAACTTTAAAGCGTCGTAGACGTTTCAGTTTTACGAAGTTTGAGCTCAACTTTCGACGAAACGTTAACACGAAACAAAATCAACTAGTCGAGTCGCTTAACGCTACCGCCGTTTAAACATATAAAGATGTACACACGGAGACAAAACATCTTCACGCGTGTTTGAGTTATCATCGCCACATATTAAAGTAAAACAGCTGCAAAGAAAAAAAACTGAGTAAAAGGCGAAACTAAAGTCGAGCAACATGAGTCAGAATAGTGGAATGTGGCCAACAGCAACAACAGTAAGCTAACGTTAACTAAGTTCATTAAACACGTTAGCTACTGTTAACTCCTCAAACAAACGGCGACGACTCCCGAATCTCGATTTAGGGTTCTGACCTGACTGGAAGCCAATAAAACCATTCTGTTACATATTGTTAGGTTAACCAAGTTACCGTCTATAACAATCCGTATTATCATAAAGTCAATGACTATCGTCGGTTAAATTGGTATGTTCCCATTATGCTGTCCTTGCATATCCCAAATATCTGCCGTGAAAGCAGCTGGCTGCTAGCTGCGGCAGCAGCATCCCTGGTCGGCCCGCACACAACAACGATCTCCACTCCTGCTGGCATTCAGGGAGAGCCCGACAAGAAAAGAGGGAGAAACTGAGCGAAGTCGATAGTTTGAAGGTGGGAGCCTACCCTTGTCAACACAGCAAGCCCGTCCACTCGGATCCGAGAGAGTAAAAACCAGTTTAAAATGGAAAAAGTCGAAGAAAATGTGAGGACGAGAGTTAGCGGGGAGCCCTCGTCCACTCCTCCCGGAGTCAGTCACGGTAACTTCGCCGGAACAGCAGAGACTGCTAAATGTAAGATGGCGGCGCCTTTATATAGACCGGAGAACACCTCCAGCGGTCACATATCCTGCCGTGAGCCCCAAGAAAATAGAAACTGAAATCTCATAAATCTTTCATTCACGTCACTCTAATGTGTATAGATATGTATATATTACCTATCATAATGACTACATGTGTTCATTGTGACTTTCTGTTTATTTAATAAAGTAAAGCATGCCAAACATCACTGTTTACAGCATGAGTATGAATACACAATTGAATGAAGTTCCGGCAGACTAGAAAAGGGAAATCCGATTCCTTTCCCCCTAGCTGGAGATCTCTTGGACTGTGGAAAAAAAGGATAATTTCACTCATTTACACCTTCAGATATGCAGTGAGAGCTTAAATGCTAACAGCATCACTCTTATCACCAGTTGCCTTCTTACCCCAGTAGAGCAAACAAACTTACAGATTTAAAAACAATTAGTCCATGATATGTAATAAACACAATAATAGAAAGTTCCAAGTGACAAATCAAGAGTTTCATTTGCTACTCAAAAAAATAGATGATATACAGGTTATGAGAAAAACACACAATAAACATATAATAAAAGTCGAGAGTTGACTTGTTTTACTTACAAACCCTTGTTCTACTTGTCTATCAAATTGTTATTGTAACCTATATGTGTAAGTTCAGTAAGTAATCTGTTGGCTTCCCTAAAATTTTGTGACTGTGTGTAGAGGCAATAAAGCAGATCACTCAGTAGGTTTGAGGACCTTGTGATGCATTTTTGAGTCAGCAATTGTCAGTGATTCCTGGATTGTCATTGATTACTGAAATACATTCTGTTTTGGTTGTGAGTTCAATCAAATCTCAAATGTTAAGGAAATATAAGAACATATTCATTACTACTTCTTCATAGTTTAAAATCTGACTTCAGGCAATTAATTGTATTACAGACTTAATTGATCAAACAATGCATGCATTGCTAAAAGGATTATTTCTTCGAAATATTGCAGATTTGGATTAATCATATTTCTGGTCCCAATTAGAAAGCAGATTCAGTCATTAAAATTATTAGTGATCTATGGGCATAGCTGAGGCCCTTTAAGTGAATAGTGTGATCTCCCTTTTATTCTGAGATCACACACTGGTAGCTGTTAATTTTCAGATGACTTTCTATTTGGCTCAATAATAAGTAAGTTAGTGCACAGGCCACCTAGGAAATTAACATATGCATTAACAATTCTCTGATCCCTTAATCTCTGTTTTTCGTTCACCTTCACTATCTCTTCAGTCTACAGGTAAGTAGGCTACATCATGGGCAAACAAAGGTAAAATGCTCTCTTGTCATCTGTTTCATTAACCTTTATTTACAGGGTACGGGTGGAATAGATCAATAAAAACCATGGAAATTACAAATAATCAGTATAGCAGTTCCTGGATGTGACATGGAGGAATCACATCAGCACAGCCAGTATTCACAGTATGTGAGCACATGACCTAGAGTGAATCCACCCGGTGTCATTTGATTGCAACATGGAAATTTACATTAACTGAGAATGATTGATTTTATTTTGAATCTCTTTCAAACCGCAGTGAGAATTGTCTGTCAGTTTAATATACAACCAAGATTTGTGAAATCAAATACCTCAGTTAATGTAGTCACGTGATTTGACAGGAGCCTGCTGATTTAACCAAACAGCCACAAAATCATGCCACACTGAGTGACTTTGACAAAACAGGATGACATAACATGCTGGGCTGAAGACATTTTTGACTATATTCGAAAACATATACAAATATAAAGGTGGTATAATAGTTACTTGTGAGTTACCTGTGAGTTTTATCTTCCGGTATCCACCTTTCTACAGTATGTGTGAAACAGAACTTATCCAACCTAAACACAGCATTTCTTAGCCTATAAAATTTCCAAAGCGTTTCCAAAAAGTTCCTGTTTATAATGCTGGTCATTATGATGAACCTCTCAAGTTGTTTCCCAACTTGTGTTTACACTCGCATCACAAACATCAGACGAGCATAAAGGGCACATTTTATTTTTCAGTGTATTAATATTGCACACATGTCAAGTCTTATCTGATGGAACTGTGTTAATCCACCATGAATCAAATTGCAGACATCTTTCACTGCATTGTTTACAGGCCTTTCAAAATACAACTGTGTCTGTCATATGTTTATAATTAATCAAAACTGTATGACATTTCTGTTACACAATGCCTGTACTTACAGCAAAGACACAGGGAATAAATAATGTAAAAATGTCCTATTAAAATACAGACAGTAGAGGATTGACATTGTTTCAACAGGCACTGCATTTACAGAGCTGAGGTTTAGTCACAATAAAGTTTTAATCTAAGCCAGAGTCATCATACAGTATATCTGCCTGTGACCACTGGGACTGGATTAAGAGTACAAGGTTAAAAATCTGATTTACTGCCTAGGAAAGAGCCCACTGAGCTCTAATCTGTGTACCCATTCTGCATCAAGCAAACTGTCTCTGCTTTCAGTGAATTTGTCATTTTTCTTACTGACGGGCAGCATCACCTTTTCATATTTCTTATTCATATTATGTTTATATAATTTCTGAGGATGTTTGCTGACATTTTGATGCATGATGTTATGGATTAATATTTCTTCATGCACTGGAAGATACCCACCTGAGGAAAGATGTACACTGTACAGAGTAAAACACTTTCATCTTTTCACATGGACTCTGGTCATACATTTAGAAAAAAAAAAGTGGTGTTTAAACCCAATGTGGGTCACATCACAGGAGAACTCTCAGCTCTCGGACACGTGAGGTTAAACATCCAATTTTGTTTGATCCCGGAGATAACCTGCCAAAGATTAATCCATAATGCCTGCAAAATGGCCCTTCATCCAACAGGCTGTGCTGGAATAACACAGACTGTTTTGTGCAGCCATGCTGTGGCTCTCCAGTGACCCAGTGCTGCACTACTTCAGGAAGCCCACACACCACTTGTTCTTCCAGCTGGAGAGGCCGTTTCATGTTCCATCATAGCAGCAGGAATAGTTAATTGAAGTATTTACACCTGCAATTTATTGATAAATACAGTTTGGTATAAACACTGAAGCCAGTATATTTTGTCATAAACATAATGTAATTTTAATGACATTTTCTGTATAATGATACATCTGATTCATAAAAATCTAAATGTAATGTGAAGCTGCTTTCATTTAAAGCATATAATTAATGGAATACAATAAATAGTTAGTCAAAGTAATGAGGAAATGTGTCAAACTGCAATTAAGGACATGCTGTGGTTGAATTCTAGATGTATCCGTGCCTGTAATCTTTACATTAATGGAGTCCATTCAGTAAACATGTTCAGTGGTTAAAGGTAAAGTCTTCCCCTTTACATCATTTCTCTATAGAACTATTCTGATAAGATTCTCGTATTAAAACATTAACAGGAATAAAATTCTCAAAAGATTCCACCTGTCTATTTGAGAAGGAGATTAAGAATTAAAATTCCAGCACCCACAAACAAACCGCAGGGGACTGCATACATTATTAGCTGCTTGAACCACAAAACACACACACCTTGTCATCACCTGCAATTATTCAGACTTGTGCACTTTTCCGGCTTAATGCATGATTGTTAGGAAACCGTGTGTATGTGTATGTGCCTTCTGCTCTCACTAAACACAGGACGAGCCCACTGTAACACAGAACCCAAGATAACACAAATAACACAAGCACATAAAAACAGGAAGGTTTCGGTCTCCCTGAGGGTTTGTATTCACAAGGGAAGCACAGGTCACATTCAAGCTCTATTCTTATTGGTTTGAGTCAGCTCGGCGTCTTTACGTACGCACGTGTGTACAATCTTGCATTTGTGTGTATTCTTGCCTTGACGAGTGTGTGTGTTTGTCACTACCTTTAATTTATCTGTGAATGTGTTTTCTTCAAAACCTCCTGTGAGGATTTGTATATGTTGTGCATAGAAGGAGCAGTACATAATAGAGTATGGAATATTTGACACCTTTTTGTAATGTATATTTTAGCTTTTAGAATAATTCCTGTGTTTAATTTAATCATGAGGATATGTATTGTGCGGCATAAGCTATTGCTGAGAAACAGAGACTGCAGAAATTCCAAATTCCCATGAGAGCAAAACGCGACACACACATACACTAGGCCAAGGCCCAAGGGGTGTGGTTCCTTTCTCTAGCTGTGAAAGAAAGGGGCAGGGCAGAGCTATAGATAGGGGCAGACAAAACAAATACCCCCCCCACACACACACACACATAGTGACACACACCTCAGCAACAGTCGCAGCAGGTCAGGGAAGCGTTACAGTCATGGCCACATTGAAGCAATGTTTGTTTTGGATTGACACTCTCTCGTGTAGAGGGTTGTGACTTATGGCCTTTTTCAGAAATGGCTCTCACATAGAAGAGCAAACCAAACACATTATTTCTTTAAAAATAGCGAGTACACAAATGCAGTATTAGTAATACCTTGAGAAATATCAAGGTATTATATCCTCTTTAGTTATGAATAAACAGCAACAAAAATGAGATAAATAGGGCCTCGTGTAATCTCCAAAATAGACTGATCTCAAAATATATGGGTAAATTAACTTTACAACTAAGCATCAAGCAGCACTATCACCTTCTATATCTGCCACCTGATTTAGTCTGCTGCACTGGATTTTTCAGTTCACCGTTTTTTTTTACACGGGAAATGAAAACATTGCATCATCTATACATCACCTTATTCACCACAGAATACAGAGGTGAACCTGCTTCTGTTTCCTGGATTTAAAAAAAGACATTAAAATTTTAAACCATGAAGCTACTTCAATAAAAATGTCTTCGTAACCTGTGAGGTGGCACTTTTAAAACTTGCCCAGTTGTAATCCAGTGTGTGAAGAGGAGGAGGGGGACACAGAAATCCTAGAAGAAGGTGAGAGGACACTGCAGGGATCAGATATTTGACTCAGACTACAGTGGGATTATGAGGATTGGGCAGTGTAAGCCGATATAGGAAACAATGTGAAGGGGACACTTTACAATATTGGCAGAGCTGACATAAAAAATGAAGTGGTGCTGTAATACAACATAGGAAGCCATGTTGAGGAGGGATCTTTTTGTCAGCTGTAAACTGCTGAATGGAAGCTGAGTACAAAGGATGCTGTGGTGCTGAACTAATACAGGAAGCAATAACCTTGTTTCCACAGCAGGGCCAATTGGGATATAGTGTTGACCACAGTGAACATCAAAAGCGCTTTTTGCTCATTTAAAATAGCAGCCTAGATGACATTTCACCTACCAACTATGAATCCTGTATTATTACAGTGCTAGCCGAGGCTGAGTCCCTGCATCCATACTGCATTAGTGGTTGCCATGGTAAAAGTCCTCCATCCCGCATCTATCCTGTGCAGACTGAGAGGTAACACTCATACTGGCTTCTGCTAGAGGAAATTGAGGATCTGAGAAGCAGACAGCTGAAACCCAGCGACAGCTATCCTCAATTACACATTGTGCAGCTGTGTAACTGAGATATAACTGTAAAACCATGCTGAGATTTCTTGCGTTGTATCCATCACACCTCTACAGCAAAGCAACATGGTGACTAGCAAAGCGAGCCTGTGTACAAGGAAGATCCCAGACTGTCAGCTGCACTTTTATTAATCTGAGCTGTTTTAAGTTTTGATCTGTAGAAAATTTCAATATCATTTTCTGTTTTTGTTAAATACAAGGCATCTAGACAGAGTGAGAGAGATGGAGGCCATGTGCTGGCTTTCAATCAACATCCCACAATGAATATGTGGCTGGTGCACTAAGCTATCACATTGCTCGCTGATATTTCATTTCATCTCATGATCCCATGTTCAAATTAAACTCCACGTGGAGAGATACTGGAGCCGAAGGGTTTAAAGCTTCCAAAAGTCACTTATCAGCTGGATTATTGTGTACAGCTGTTCATTAAAGCCAGTCACATCTGGATTTATTTGCCATTTGTGTCACATACACAGCAGTGCCCAATGACTATCATTATTACTGTCATATTATTATGAATTAAAAGATTGTTTTTACGAGCCACGAGAGAGGGTAAATGTTAGTTTGATGGGACATAAAATGAGAAGGGTAACTTCAAGTACTGTTCTACAGTTATTTTTATTCATGATATAGCAGGTGTGGTTTAATTTCAATAGATAAACTAAAAAATCTGAATCATGCCAAGCTAAAATGATGACAGCCAGTAGTGAATGTCACAGCTGCTAATAGATGTACAGAAACAGAAAAAAATCCTAATCTACTGTGAATCAATGAACAATCATAAACTGTCTTGTTTACTTAATTTATTATGAATATACTTATCTATTTAAGCCACTTAAGTTAAAGAAAAAAAAACTCAAAAATCCCTTTACAAAAAACAACGAAACACAACTTTAACAAAAAAATTGAGCCAAATTAATGCAAATACTACCAAAAAAATAATAACCTGGCACGTACTATATTATTTAAATAGTGAAAATTATTATTAACACCATTTTAGAAGATGACACTGATATTGGCAGCCTGAGCCAGGAATCCTTGGCTGCGACAAGCAGAGAATTTCCATTTCAAAATACTTAAGTCATGATTGAGCATAAATTTCCACACATTTTGTTACACAATAATTCAATAATTGTAATTTGGTCAGCCCATCAAATTCAAACAATAAAACCGACATAAACAGCTGTATCATATTTATCTCAAATCATTTTTTTCTGTAGCATAAAACAACATCTACACGGCCAGCTCCATTTCACCTTTAGTTTAATCAATTTAGGAAGCCAATTTCCTTCCAAACATCCCAATGCTGAGAAGGACAAGGTTGTTATATTCATCTTATTAACAGTGAATACTCTATCATTAGCAAATCAATTGCAGTTTCTATTCACATTTGGAATGGGCTGAACTGAGAATGAATTGAAATGAATCGACACCCTCCCCCTTCTGCAGAAAGCCCGGTTCACTCACACGGAGCTATATGTGAAGCAAGACAGCTTTTTCTTGTACAAACTATTTGGAATTGTCCTTTAAAGTTCTCCTCTCACTCTAAAGCAGCTTATAGACAACAATGTCAAGTTGGACCATAAAGGACCTCTAGCATGACTGATCCTACATAGGTCTGACTGACACTGTTTGTGTGTGTGTGTGTGAGTTTGCAATAGGGAGAATGTGTGACATGGACACAAAAAAAAAAGAAAACAGTGAGAAATTGACAACAGAGAGGGAGTATTGTGGATGTTAAACCACAGTTTAATCGGCCGCAGCACACACACACCATCACGACGACACATTTCTATTCACTTAGACGTTTGGACATGTATAGCATACAGCACAGGCCTCAGTCAAAGCTAACAGGACTGAATGGAGATGATAGAATCCATGTTAAAAGGTAATGTGGCTTTACACACTTAATTTTATCACAGACTTTGTGAACCATAATGCTTTCATCATATTCTACGATTCATGAAAAAACACAAAAAAACAAGGTTAATGATACCATTTAGTTTCAGACGGTCTATTTCAAAAGGCACCATAAATCTAAACTGATTACAATATCAAATGATTAATACCGCAAAAATACTCGTAAGGACAAAACAATATTGATTTTAATCGTCACTGAAACGTCCCTATAAACATCACATTAATGTGAATCATTAAAATCATCTTATTTTCCTTATGTTACACACAGAGCAGAATTCATTACGTTTTCTTCACATAATCTTCCCAGAACAAACACATTAACTGCTGAATAACAGTAACTCACACAACCTTGTGCAGCGTCTGTCTACTAAAATCATTTTCAGAAGATAAAAACAGAATACTTCTTGAAGGTGAATCACACCTTCATCTACACTAATTCACAGTACTTAAGAAACAGTAGGAATCTCATCATTATGTTCAGTGTAGCTAAGGTTAAGTCTATACATAGACATGTACAGTATATACTGTATATTACCTGTGTAGATAAGAAACCTGGGACATGATAATACAGCTGCCAGATCTGAGTATATATTATCTATAGAGATAAGAATTCACTTGAAGCTTCACTTCAAATTATTTTTTGATTTCTGTGAGAAGTCCGATCAAAAGCTCAAGTTTATATTGTGTTTTTTTTAGTTCTTTGCAATATGTGGCTTTATGGTTCTTAATAATATTTACAGCACTAAAAAGATGTGACCCACGAGAAAACATACCATGAGACATCAAGTCAAACCACAACACAGATTTCTATAGAGAGAATATAAATAGATTTTTTATGAGTTAAAGACTATTTTATGGAAAAAAATACAATTATACTAAAGGCGAATATATCAGATAATGTTGCTTCATTTTCTAGGAAATCATGTGAGTCTTCAGAAAAGAGCAAAAAGAGCTGTACAGAAGATAGTACGTGTTGAAGAACTGTGCTACAGGGATGCAATATATTGCAATTGGATCCCATTATTTAGTCAACCACCTATATCTGAGTGTAGCTGAGAAGGTGTGTGGAGATGTTAAGCCACCTGAGAGCCAGTGGGGGAGCTATGCTTTAACACAAAAAGTCTATTTATTAGATACATTTTATTACTTTTTTACTATTATTTTCAAGAAATGCAGAACCATCACTGACATAATTAATATAACATACATAATATAAGACATATCTATCTAATAGATGTAACAATTGTTTTCTGAGCTGAAAAACAATGTATTAATATATATACACTAAATAAATCTATAAAGCTGACGGCCTATCATTATATTTGTTGTATTTTTTTTTCTGCAAGTGTTTGTGAAACACACAGTGTTTTAGTGCTGAAACAGATTTGAATGTGGTCTGATGCAGTGAAAATATTTAATATTTGGTGGTCTGAAAATTATCAGAATGGCAACAGAAATGAGAAATAACTGTTCAATATTTAAACTGGCATTAAACTATTTCAATTTATTCCACATAAGATGAATCTAATCCCCAGAAATAAAATATTGCTTGAGTTAGTTTATAAGATTGATATTGTAATTATTGCTGAACTTTGCCCTGAACCCATATGTAAATATTTTTGTTATGATCATATTATAAATATAAGCTAAGATGACACATTTAACAACACTATAAATTACAGAAATTGCTTTGTAAAATCTGAAGGTCAACAGTAAAGTATGTGCAAAACAGCTGAAAATTGCACAGTGAAATTTCTTTGGGACATTTGTCATGATTTGACAAAAGCAATTTTATTTAAAAATGACAGAATTAATTCAGAAATCCTGGATTTTGTATTATGAAGTCTGGGCTTTTACATACACATGAACTATAATTATTAGATAGAATCCCATATGACCACATGCAACAACAGTGAAAAAGCTTTAAATTCATAAAATATCTGCAAATATGTAAGATGTGACCATGCCACCTTTCATGCACTTATCAAAAAGATTACACAACAATTCTGCACAAACTCCACCCTGCTATTGTAAGAAAGTCTAACAAAACAAATCAGTATCGTATGAAAATCTGAAGCGTCAGAAGCGACACAAGCTTGTAAACAATGGATATGGTTGCCACTTTAGCTGTCTGTCTCACTGACCACCCTGTTAATCCACTTAAGACACAACAGACAACAGACCCACTGATCACTAACTTTCACAACACATTCCTAACAATTTATTATAAAAAAATTTTTTATTTCAAGTGTTAAAATCCTAACATTTGAATTAAAGTTGTATGATTCTGACACAGAGGAATTACAAGAAAACCGCATTCCTGGGTCACTGGGAATTTGCTGTGATCTGAGTAATTTTTCATGGTGTCTTCTCCCTCGTTCTTTTTCTCTCCTCAGCATTACCTTAACAAAAGCCTCAGACACACACACATAAATCCACTCCACCAGTGTGAGAGACAGGGAGACAAAATGGCTGAATAGTGATGGAGGGGCTGTGTGTTCCTTTATGTGTCAACTAATCAGCCAGCACTAACATGTGTCAACACTACACTCACACTCTCTTCAGAATGGGGACATTGTCCCACAGACAGAAGGAAAAACTAACACTGTCCATATCCTGACAAACAAATGAGAAACAAACAAACAAAGCTTCATTCATTGTCAGGATAACTAAACCCTGTAGCAGGACTATTACATTCACAAGGAAATGTATTTTACAAAATAACATCACTTGATTTCTTATTAAGATCACATTTTTAAACTAAAATCATTGTTTGTGCACTATTTATAAGGGCGCTATAGTGGAGGTTTCATAACGATAGCTCCTCCATGACAGCAAAGGGCTGGCCGACAGCTACCTTTTGAAGCCTGGTGCAGCAGCGCTGATATTCTTCACCGCATACACACACACGCACACACACACACACACACACACACACACACACACACAGCGTCATCAGTATTCTGCAAAACCTGCCTGTCTCAGGCTCTGCTGTATTTTTATTAATATAACTGACAGCTGACATCAAACTCAAATGCTTAAATAACATGCTATGGATCCTCCAAGCCAGACCATTTGTAATATATCATAAAATATAAGAATATGGGTTTTATTGAGATAGATAGATAGATAGATAGATAGATAGATAGATAGATAGATAGAGTTACACATAAAAGGAGGACACATAAATATTTTAAATATTTTGAGAATCAAATAATTCTCTTAATTCTCAGTCAAATTCTCTAATTATTACATCAAACTTTTGATTCAGTGTTTCAGCTAAATAGAAAAAAAGGGGAAACCACAGAAGAACAGAAATCCAAGAAATGAAAATTTTAGCTTTAACTGTTAATTTTGCACCATTAAAAATGTAAAAAATAATTTGACAAGTTAACATTTCAATCATACTACGTTCCAGTGCATCTTTGGTGTGTAAAATTTAGCTTTTGCATAAGTCAGGTCTTCTCAATTGACCATTGTGCATAATCATACTGCAAGGAGGACAGAGAGAGACAAGGTGGATAGATAATGAACCTGTGCCTGCTACTGCTATAGGCAATCAGGAACTAACCTTGTGAATAATCAAGGCTTGGCAGGCTCAAGAGAGAGAGGGGGTGAGAGAGGAAGAGAAAGAGTGACTACAGCACCAGTCTCTAATCCTATCAGTCCGGTCCATGGTGTGTGTGCAAGTGTGTGAGGGTTGTTTCTTTAGGAGGGCTCCCACTGCGAGCAGTGAAAAGCAACCTGGAATCAAAGCCTAAATGCATCTGTGTTTGTGTTTATCACACAATGGCAAACCTTCTCTCACTGAGGCCTTCTATACATCTGAATCATTTTCTACGGCTCTGTGTCTTTCTCTACCTCGCTATGCATTTCTGGGGTTTTATTTTGTGCCCTTGTGTGTTACATATCGATGTTTTCCCCTTGAAATGGCTTTCTCTTTAGGCAATAATTCACTGTAAACAAGACTAAAAACGATTGCAGCGTTGGTGCAGGGTAAGAAAAGCATGTGTGACACTACCTTGAAGCTGGCTTTAGAGTAGGTTGTGGAGGGCAAATATTTGTTGTCTTTGCATCTAATAGAAGAGTGTGACATTTCTGTATGTTTATTAAGGTGGGTAAAATAATCGAGACTTCTATTGTGAAGCTTTAGCTTAAAAAATGAAAATAAGAAGGCACAGCTCTTGACATGAACTAGCAAATAGTTTTACTGGTGAACAGGTCACTGAATAGAAGAAGCTGTATATTATAAGCCTCACAAAAGGTAGCATGTGTTGAAAGACGGTGCTACAAGGATGCAATATATTGCTATTTGTTCATATTATGTGTGTTTGTGTGTGTGTGTGTGTGTGTGTGTGTATGTGTGTGTGTGTGTGTGTGTGTGTGTGTGTGTGTGTGTGTGTGTGTGTGTGTGCTCCCTACAAAGCAAATGCAGACTCTATGCATTTCTCCAAGGACGGGGCTGGAACACATTTTCCCTGCACTATGAGTGTGTGCACACGTGGCAACACAAACAACAGCTGATGCAGTGCTAATGTCCATACAAACATTTTAATATGCACCAGGTATTTGTTAACATGTTTTTGTGGACTCTTATGAAGGACACACACACACCAATCTCAATTACAGATCTTACATAACTGTCAGATGTAGAACTAGTAATTTAGTCAATGCATTGTTTGACACACACACACACACACACTTACAGACCCCCCTAACTCATGTACAAATACACGCATTGACAAGAACAAACAAACCAACAAAATAAAAACACCACGCGGCAAACTTAAATAATAGCATTACAGAAATCGCTATAACAACAGCGCTGTAGAGAAACAAAAACGACAAAGCCGTGTTTTCTGTCTAACAAAGCCGTCCACTAAAAGCATATTTCTCGCCCTCCATCTTACAGCTGGCTGGCCAACAGGCAGACAAAGAGACACTACCGCAGTGTGAAAATATACTGACGTAGCTGCCTTCTCTGTGCCTGAGATTTAGTCTGTGTGTGTGTGTGTGTGTGTGTGTGTGTGTGTCAATAAGTGTGTTTCTGTGCTTTATGGACAGAAGTAAATATGCATGCTGTGTTTTAGAGAGTGTGTCCATGAGCACAGATGCTTCATGCAATTTTATGTTTGAGTATGTAAAAAGTCTGTGCACATGAATATTCATTTCATACTTAAAGCGTATGCATATATGTCTTCTTCGTGTGCTTTGTATGTTTATATGTGAGTTTCAGGAGTAGTGGGGATGGGCATGTTGCAGTAATCTGAATTTTCAGCATCTCAGTGTTCAGTCTTTTTCCTTTTTCCCTTTCTCACTCTGTACCTCACCCATCCCCCTCCTCTCCCCCTCTCCTCAGACTATTCCACAATTCAGGTTGTAAATAAAATTACAGTACTAGAATTTTAATGCTGATCCTTTTCTTAAATACTATCTAGTTAGTACCTAGATAGACACACAGAGGGAACTAAAAACACTGGCATCTCTGCAGGGAAGCAACACACAGAATGCATTCAGACATACACATAAAATGTCTCTCCACCTCACCAGTAATAATACTACTACTAATAAAACATACTTATACCATGAGCTAACTGGACTCAGCAGTGATACATAATACCTTTATTTCAGTGGTTAGTCTAAAAAAGCAAAACATTTCTATCCAGTAGCAATGTGGTATCACACAACTATACAAATATGCTATCTTAACTTAACAGAGTCATAAGACAAGAACACATAATACAAGTTACAGTGCTGTTTTAAATTTGTGGGGTGCAGTCGCTCACCTGTTATAGGAAGCTGGTAGCAGGTAATATCAGCTGTCTGTGTCATGGAGGCCTGTAGATGATCAAGCCTGTTTTACACGGACAAAACACAAAATTGGCCATCAGCTAACCTTTAAAATCATGTCCAAGTCAACCAAGGGTAAAAAAAGAAACCTACATGCAAAGAAATGTGAAGAAAAAACAGTAATAAAAAATCAGAGAAAGTAGAGAAAGAGGGATGTAAAAAGATCTCTGCTCTTCTCACTAAGAGAGTGCAGAGACATGCTAACACTCCACTGATCAACTTTCAACTTTGAGAACAGGAGCAACAGATGCAGTGGTGGTGTATTGTGGAGGGTATTAGGGTGAGGGACACCCCAAAAATCTCCCCCACTGTGTGTATGCGTTTGTTTGTGTATGTGAGTGTGACAGCAGGGAGCAGCTCAGTGCAGGACGCTGCACGCAGCAAGGGGCCATTAGACATGGTGGGTGACCCACATTAAAGACACACACACACACAAGCATTAAACTTCTTTTTTGTGGCCAATGTGCCATGATAACCATAAAGCTGGGATTCTTTAGCTTTGAGTTGGGCATGCTTTGGATTTGGTAGGCAACTACTGGTCTAATCAACCCCAATACATTCAGCACAAATCCAACAAACTCTTTCTGAAACATATTTGTCCTGCTCAGATTTCAGGCTGAAAAGCTTTCACAGTGTACTGCATGCATTTTGCTGCACCTGTGCTTGTTTTACTGCTCTTTGTACTGAGTCACAACAATGTGTATTAACATGCACTGCTTATGTCTTGGGTTGTAAAAGGTACATTTTTGTTATTCTGTCAGCACTGATTATTTTGTGATGGCAGAATGGAGAGGAACAGTATGTTGATGGGTTAGGAACATAAACTTTGTTCCTATATGTGCAACTCCCACATACACTCTACATGTGCACCCACAAAACAAACTACAAGCTCATGATGTTAGCCCAAATAATGTTGTTGATATAGATGATAGATGTTGTTGTTATTGTGTCCATGTGTACTAATCTGAAAGTTAAAAATGGTAAAAAAAAAACAACTTTTCCCTTTTCACTGCATATGCAGAAAGTGATTTATAGTTCTAAAATAAGTATGGCTGCCAAAGAGGCCACTTAAAGGGTTAATGGCATCTTTTGGTGAATAATTGCTTATTTTCAGCCATCATCATCGTTTTCTCATTTCCCCTTTAGATTATTACAACCACCACTGCAAATTCACTTGTAATGTGTTTTTGCAGCATTTTAACTGACTTAAAGGACTATTATTTATTTTGTACAAAGACATAAGAAACAACTACAAACAGTGTTGTGGAAATCAGTAAAGTCATTCTTCAAGATCCTTGGTGAGTCACAGTTTGTTCTACTACAGTGGTGCTCAAAAGAAGAACTGGAATTGTCTAAACATGAATATGATCAAATGCAATCATTCTGTTATTATAGTAAACTGCTGTTATTCAGAATTGACCCAAATGATCTAAATTGTGAATGGTTGGGCAGCTTTAGCTGTGTATAGCATTCAGTCATTACCGTAGGTCACAAATGCTTTCATATTCTTCTTTTGATTTCTGCCTTATACCTCTTGGTACAGCTTACAGCTACAAATAAAGGGCAGTGATGACCTAAAAGTTAAATGAGCTTGTGACCAGAAGGTCATCCATTCAATTCCTTCACTGGCAGGATTAAGTCTGGGTGGACAACAGGTGAGACTACGGTTGTACTGGGCAACTTCAAAGTGTGAAGAGGTGGCCTCTTAACAGAACTACCCTAAATAAAGATTTAGTAGATAGATCTACTATAACTTAAATATCATAAGTACTCCTATAGCGCTTATGACCAACTAACTAAGAAGTCTGAAGTTTCCATGGGGCTTAAATAGGTCCTAGCTTTATTTCCACTTCAGACCTCTGGCAGTAAAAAACAGACAATTCATATTGAACCTTCTATGACTGTCTACAAACCATGTGAAACAGATCTGAAGATGCTCCATGTGCAAACAGTCATGAAATTGTTATACCTGGCCCACATTTACATTCAAATGTCTCAGAGTAGAAAATCCCTCTTTACTGGCCAAAAATTCTAACAGTGACATTATTTTGGTCGTACTTAGTAGGACTAAGAGTAAGAGCAATTTCTCAACTTAATCTTAACTTAGGAAATCACTCTTTGTTCTGCCAGGATGTAGGAGAGCTCAGGAGGTGTCCTTACTGGTTGTGCCGTTCAAACAGTGGCATAAGCAGATTCTGTGGCAGGAAAGTTGTTTCTAGCACTTAGTGACATGGAGAAGTGCTGGGTGGATCAGGGCAAAACACCCTGGCACACAGCAATTTGTGACACTAATAATTGTGCATTCACAAATGTACACTACCAAATGACATGCTGGGTAAGCTGGCTAGCTAGGTAGCTAGCTTATCTGGGAGAGACGAGGCAACATCACTACTGTAGACTACTGTAGAAAACAGTGATGAAGGATGAAGAAAGTGAGACTGAGGATGCACAAAGAGGACATGTTTCTGCAGTTTTGGCTTTAAAAAATACAACACATATCAAAGGACTACATATTGCAAAGTTTGTTGAGCCACACTTGTTGCTGCTGGGGGTTAACAGGACCTTTCTCCATAACCCCAGCAGGAAGCTGGGTTGGAATACTAAGAGTGGATTATGGTTATCAGATTCACACTTGTAGCACCAGTAAAACAGTGAAGACATTGCTTGAAGATGCATTTTCTCTAGTCACTGCTTATGACTAGAAAACCGAGTAGTGGAGCAATATCACCAATGCAAGCAATTCACCTATGCACAGACAGTCAAAGGCAGGTTCAGAGGAATGATTAAAACACTGGATTGGAGGCATGTCTAGACAAAAATACTTCAGTTATATTGTTATGTACCCTGAAGGATAATATTAATGCACATTAAGATTTGAAACATTATATTTACTGAATGGGAAACTGAACGGGAACTGTGACTGGATGTGAGTCATTTTGATACTTGAATACCTTGGCTTAAACTTAAACTTCTTACTTGTGCAATAGAACATCTGAGAAATATCTCTTCGAGTACTTTCTTACTTTCATATCCTGTGTCCTCTTGACAGTAGAATAAAGCAAAACTGATTTAAAGGTCCAGATTGGCTGAACACAACTGATCCAGGTATGATCAACATAGGTTTGTACCTTGGTGTTATAAAACAGTGACGTCTCTTGCTTTCCTTTTACTACTCCGCAATAAAAGTGTGGGAAATATCATAAATAACAATAATAAGTCTAATAAGTAATAATAAGTCCTACTCTGAGGTGATTTTTAGATGCTTGTTAAATATGGGGCCTGATCTGTTTAGTTTCAGGAGATCGTCTCACTGTGTTACAATATAATAATATAATATAATACGTATAATATAATGTTTTGACTGAGGCTTAATGTTAATTTATAAATTATGTAGCAAACTTTCAGTATGACGAGGCAATTTTTTTAATTTGGCTATAACGTGAAGCAGCACTAGGTTCTTCAGTAACTCCAACACAATGTTGTGTTCTGTAATAAATCTTGAACCATGTCTTTTTTCTCTCAGATAATTACAATTTGGCTGCACAGCTCCACTTTCTCTCAGTGCTTCACAGCAGACAGATTGTTGAGTTGGTGAGTTGGCCTGCAGTTCTAAAACTCTCCTTCTTTCATTATCCTTATCTCCCATATCTCTCTCTCCTGCCCCCACAACACACACACATATACAGTACTTTGCCAGAGGGATCTGCAGCAGCTAGGCACAGCATGTGTGTGTTGTGTGACTATGTGCACATGCACAGCAGGGAGTTGCCAATTACAGCAATGATTAAAACTCAGTAGTGTGGAAAGAAAAAGAAAGGCATATGGACAGACAGAGCTACAGTGAACAAGGACACAAACGTGTTCCTGCTCATGAAGCCTTTTCCATTATTGCTATAGAATTTTATTTGTGATATTTCTAAACAGTCTGAGTCAAAATTTCAGCAAACAGGTTTTGGTAATTTTCTATGTGAAACCCAAGGATCCCAAATCTCTGTAAACATGAGTGAATGAATTTGTGTCAGAATAACCATCATCATTATTGTAAGTGGGATAATACCAGATAATCATCACCCAGAGTGCACTTCCTCAGAAAAAAATGAACACTGAAGGCCATCAGCCTTAGACTTATCCAGCCAGCAGTCAGTCATGCTATTTGATGTGCTGCTACATTATACATTCTGTATGCAAAGCCTTGTAAAAAGTTAAAGAGGGACAGTCATGACATGGGATTAATATGAATGAATATGAGAGTCTCCCCTCCTTAAAAACTCACTTCTCTTCTCTTACTGTGATCCTTCATAGAATAAGAAACTGGGAGTGAGCAGAGCCTCAACAACAGGTAAAATAATTTTCAACCTTCTCCTCCAGGTTGAAGGTTGAAACCTGGAGGAGGTAACCCCGAGGAGGTGGGTTACAGTTACAGTAAGCAACAATCTCTCACAATGACTTGGAAGCAAAAGATAATGCAAAGAAAGACCAGCGAAATGTCCAGAATGTATGTAATATCATATGACGTTAGGGCAGAAGGTTGTTGGGAAGAGAAGAAATGAAGATTAATTAAATCAATCAGGCAAATATATGGGTGTAGAAAAGAAGAAATACATGGAAGACAAGAGCACACGTGAAGAAGAGCATTAGTAATCACACATATAGCAATAATAGTTTATAGGCAATAGACTTCATAAAGATGTTAATAATAATAAATGCTAGAATTTACACTACCAGTCAAAAGTTTGGACACACATAGAAATGACCATGTTTGTGAAAGAAAAGCAGATTTCATAACAT